>JAIUJO010000016.1:3177473-3389740 GCA_023846275.1 Vanilla planifolia | reverse complement strand
CATTATTTAATTCTTTTAATCTATTATTATCCAAAATGTAGTTGAATCTAGAAGTAAAAGACATCATTACATCTTTCTTGAGAAAATCAATCCAATTAAATATTCATATTAATATTTTAAATATTTTTTATATTTTTACTTATCTTATTAGACAATTTAGATAATACCTTACATGAATATCAAGGATTTTTTGTTGATCCCATTATTTCTTGGTTTGAAACTATCATACAGTTAATGTTATTTCTTTAATTTTTATACTTTGATTGAGTTATTGAGAATATAACACTATTTCTCCTCTTATGTGACCTTAAAATCACTTCATTTCTTTTATATTTCGTATCAAATTTTTTAATTTTATGTTTTCTTAATATTAATTTAATGAAATGTTATTATTTAGGAATTGTTTACTTTTTAAGTTCATATAATTTTAAATAAGTCTTAGTCAAGAGGTAACAAATGTCAATGGACTTATCTTGAGAAGCTCAATAAAATTAAATATTTATTTTATATTTTTCAATTTTAGTGAATATTTTAAAATGTTAAAATTTATGGTGATAAAAGGTGCACAAAAGATTTTGTGGTGACTAAAAAAATATAAATTTAACGAAAAATACAAAATGATAAGAAAAGGGGCATTAAAAAATAAAACAAATTAAGAAATTAGAGGTCATCGTCTTATGTAAATTATCTATGATATGTGTAATGCATAAGAGCTTATGTTTACCTTGGTGGAAACTTCCTATTAATTTTGAGTGTATTTTAAATTATTAGTCTCAACTCCAAAGTTATGTTGACAATTTAAGTTAAACGATATAAACATGATTTAAGATTGTAATGACTTTTTGTCACATTATTTGATCATGAAAAATAGACATATTCATCCCATCTTAATTTGAAATGTCATATCAATAATTTATGGTTAGTTATTTATGTGTTTATTAGTAAAACAAAGAGTTATACATTATACCATTAACATTCGGAGTTATTTGTTATTTTAATTTTTTAATTGTCTCATAAAAGTTTCTTTTTTATGCTTTTAAAAACTTTTTAGGATAAATGGTTTAAATATTTTATGTTGTTAATCACTTTCTTTTTTTAAATGTAAAATAGATTTTTCAATATTTGCTAGAACTTTGAACATATAAAACCATTCTTTTTTTAATAGAATTTGGCACATAATTTTAAAATATTTAATTTAATTTTTCATTACAATTATGATGTATTTGTCTTAAATGTTTTTATATTTATTGTGGTATTTTAAGTGTTTTGAATGTCACGTCAATTTTTTCTTTATAATTTTATACGAATAATTTAAACCTTTTAAATATTTGATAATAATTAAGTTGAATTTTTATTTCTTCGTTTATAAAAACTATATGTAATGGGTTATTACTTAAAGCATGTACTCTAATTTTTAGATATTAATGTACGAATGTTTATTGTCAGAAATTTTAGTTTAATAATTTTTTTAATTTTTTTGTATTATGCTTTTTAATTATCATATAAAGATTATAAGAAATTATCTAAAAAAATTAAAAAATTCTATTTTTTTGCCATGAAAGTTTAAATTACTTTAGCTTAAATAAAATTATGCTAATAAAAAAAACAATAATGTGAGGGACTTTTTAAAATTTTACAAATTATGAAATTTTATGTAAAAAAAGATTTTGTTTATAATACAATGATTCAAATTATATTATTATAAATTAAAAAAAATTGTAACTTGAAACAATAAATCAATAGTCTGTACTTTAAATGATAAGCATATTTTGCATCGTTAGTGCCTATTTTGAAATAATTTAAGCAAAATATCATTTAGGATTATGAGTTCCTATTTGTCATGTTTTTTTAATCTTTAAAACACGACATATTTATCCGATTTTTATTCAAATTATAATATTAGTCTTTTTGTGTGGATTATTTAGGTTTTTATTATTATAACAAAAACTTTTCATTATATTTCAAATTTCATGACTAATTTCTTGTCATAAATCAATTTATAACATTGAAATATTTTTTATTTAACAAAGGGAAATATTAAATATGATGTTTAATGAAATAGCTTATCCTTGAATAGTTGTATCTCAAATAAGTTTTTAGAAAATTTAAAATCCTTAGGTTTAAAACAACTTAAAATTAATAGTTAACTGAAAAAGTAAAAATTTTCTTGCATTAAAATTATAAATAAATGAATAAAATACAATAATTATAATGAAATAAATTAATTACAAGAGTAACATAATCTGAAAAAACTTTTTATGATATTACATATTAAAAAAGCTTAATGCTACAAATATAGAATTTTCATAATTATTGACATAAATAAAATAATCATGATAATAGAGTACTTAAAACATTAAAAACTATACATAACTTATTTACAAAAAAGTATTCTCATCAAATAAAGCATAATAAATTTGAAAATAAAAGATGCAAATTATTAATTTATTTAAAAGAATAAAATTTTTTAATCTAATTATACAAAATTTTAAATAAATAGTGTAAGCATGAGCAAAGGAAGACCATTTTTTTGCTTATAAAATTTATTTAGATCGAAATAGATAATGCATGAGTCTTTCTAAGTCTGATCAGTACACAAAGAGATGCATGACAACTCTTAGTATATGATTCACAAGAGTCAAAAATATGGTTAGATGTGTCGATTAAGTTAGAGAATGAGTTAGAGTATCAAAGTGTGCATAAAAATTAAGTAATACATAAGCATATAATTATGGTCATAGTAGGTGATACAACAAAGAAAAAATAGAGTTAAGAAGACTATATATAGATCAAATTTTAATTATTTAGAGCTTTTATTATTTATTATAATAGTTATACTGAACACATGGTTCTTACATAATATTTTGATGATAAAAGATTTATTATATTATTTATTAATTTTTTTTTTAAAAATTTCAAATCATGCATTTCATGATCTAGTAGATCAATCTATTATAGAGCTTAATTAGCTGATTCGTGGGTTAATAAAAAATTAAAGACAAGTAAATGACTGTTAGAGACATTCCTTTAGAATAGTTGAACTTTCAAATGTTAGGGCAAATAGATAGAGTTCTTAGTGTAATAATTTCTCAACTAAAGTAAGTGTTCTATATAATACTTTGGATTACAATGATTAAACCAATCACTTGATTCTCATATGACAAAATAATTTACTTTCATCTTACTCATGATAAGGGGCATCACTTTCCATAATCTTGATGTAGGATGAAAAGTTAATCTCTATTCGCAAGAGCAGACAGTCAAACTAATGTTAAATAATAAAATTTTAAATGTAAATAGTTTATTTAATAATAGAATTAATGTTATTCCAATGAGAACTGAAATTATTTTGACTCAAAGTATTGAATTAAATATGTTAAATATAACACAATTGCATGCCCCTAAAAATAATAGGTATGGAGTTAACAGCAGTTAATGTGTCTTATTTGATTATAACAACAAAGTATTTATAACAACTTTTGTTAAGTGAATTTTAAGATTTTGGATAGCTAATATTTATGTTAATCGAAGAACCAACATAAGAGTAACTGTAACATTTTATGAAGATTCTCTTCATTAGAGTAACCAATTATCAAAGATTGACTTTTAATTTAATTTTAGAAATTCCTATTTTATTTCTATTTAAATATTAAACATGATTGAATGACATTAAGGCATGACCCTTGAATCCATATGTTATACTACAAAGTCATAAAATCACTCCCAAACTCGTTATGCATTTTATTAGTAAGCAAGAGACATGAATTTCTAAGCAAACCTAGGGATATGCAAACTCATATTTTTGAGTGATTATATATGCACAAGTAAAGCTCATATAGAACTATTTCATGTGCAAATAAACAGTGCATGACAATAATTCCCAATTTGTTTTGAATATATCACTAAAAAAATGTTGTAGTGGATGTGCAACATTTGATTTTAAGATAACATTAAATAATCTAAAATTCATTTTAATCTGCAAAGCACGTTGATCCAAATCCATTGCTTGATGGCACAATTTTTGTGATTAGAAATTCAAATATTCATCTATCTTTCAAAATTATATAAATTTTAATCTAATGGTCCAGTAAGGCAATTTTTAAGATTGAACAATCCAAATTGTATCCCATTTCTAAACTATGCAAATTTAAATCTTCATAATTACAATATTTTTTATAATATAACATTTTAGATTAAAATCAATCATTTACCTTGATTCAATCAGTTAATTTCTTATTAAATAATTTACCTTAAAATCTATCATGTGGCTATCATTTAACTTTTGCTAACGAAGAAAGTTTTTTATCTAATAATATATATTAAGCTTAATCATGCAGCTCTAATTTGCTTTGATCTATCCTAGACTTGGAATGTCCCGACGACATTCGATGGATTGTTGTAGTTATTTTATAGACACCATTGGGCCACCCTAACTCATTATTTATTGTAAATTAATATTTTTGAATAATTATTCAATTTGAGCTATTCAACCTATAGCAACTTATAAGAATGTTTGGTAACTATTTTTAGTCATAATATGCCTATAAATAATACATTTTTTTAATACTTAGAATTTTTTTAAGCTACAAAATTGAAGTCTTAAATACTCTTGTTAATCATTATTTCCATTAAGTGTACCCGACATTATTTGAACTCCCAACTTTCTTATCTTCTCTAATAAGAAAAAATTTTATTCTTTTATTCCTTACTTCATCCAAGCAACATCAAAATACGTTTATGTTTTCTTAATATTTTATCGAACATATGATTACTGTAGGCATGAAATTCAAATATGTTGTTGCTATTTTTTTTCTACTTTCGACGAAAACTTTTATTTCATAGAAATACAATTACAGCCATTTTATACTATTTTATTTTTTCAAGGGTTGTCTATTTTTTAGAGGCTGATTGTAATTAGTTTAATTTTTTTATTGTTCTTTGTTTGGGCTTGATGTAGGCTTCAATTTAAGTTGTATCATCAAAAGTTGTTATACATTTATATTATTTCTAAATTTTAAAATTCCAAGTTTTTTTTAATTAAATAAAATTAATTTATTATTAAAAATTGATATTTGCAAAAAATTATTGACAAAGATTAATTGGAGCGTAATAGGAAACCTAAAATAGTTACTTTGAAAAATATTTTTTAAAATTTTTTTGAAAGTCTATGTTTTTTTTCTTGGACATTCATCCCTTTGCTAAAGTACACTTCAACTAGCATCAAAACAATGTCCGCTTCCAATTAAAAGAAATCTTGAGAGAAAATAATGACTCAAATTGACACTTTAGTGAGTTTTTTTTGAAGATGCATCTTCTAATAAGTCATTGCTTTTTTGGTTAATATATCCCTATTGGAATATTAGGATTGCCACTGACTTGATGGAAGTAGGCAAGGAATTATCTAAGCTACTACAAATTTCATTCAAATTTCACTTTTAAAGGAGTACAAAATGTGTACCAAAGCATCTAGAATGAGTAAAAACTTAATAAGTTTAATAGAGAGTCATTGAGAAAAGTGTCAAATATATTTTGGCAAATAAGACGCTTCTCTTTCTTCTCGTAGACTTGTTGTTTAAGCATCTAATGGAGATTCTTGTGGGCTTTCGTTGTTTCGATAATATTGTCAAAAGAGAGGGGGTTCAATATCATTTAAGAATGGTCAACTTCTTCGTTCCTATCTATCTAATTTTCATTATCTGTTGGCCCATCGAGATGATAGAGTTAATGCGATTTGCTTTCTTTTTGCTAACTTGATGTGAGGGTTCAATTCCTACATGGCTATGGTGGGCGAAGTATTCTCTGTCCTATGACTTGTGAAAAGATTCCAATGATTTACCTTATCAAATAATTGACAAGTTCTTCAGGATTTGGCACTTGAATTGAATCAATCCAAATTATGTCAACAATCTAAACATTTGGGAGGGAATCAATAAAATCATTTTGGGAACAATTCATCCTTCGTCAACCACAAGATAATGTTAATAAAGAAATGTGCATTTATTGTTCAATAATTTAAAATAAATATCATAACACATGATTATTAATTATTTTGAATTTTTTAAATTGAATTAATCTAATGAAGGATTGCCTTAACAATTAACTTAGATAGTTAGCGCTAAATATTACTTTGAAACAAATCTAAAAAAGTAGAAAATATAACAAAAAAGAGCAATGCAAAAATTATAGTGCAAGTATAAATATTAAGACAAAGAAAAATTATAAAAATTAAAAACTATAATAAATAAAATGAATAAAGCATCAATAATTTAAAATTCAAAAAATACAATGATTACAAATATTAACGTGAAATAAAAGTTTCATAACTACCAAAACCACATAAATAATAAAAAATAATAATGCATAAATTATGTGAATGTTACAATGACAAAAATTTTCATTTAAAATAAAAATTTGAATTTCTTCTATTTCACAAAAATACTATACTAAAAGTACTAAAGAATATTTTTTTTATGTGAAAAAAATTTTAAAGCACTATGGCATTGTATATTATCAAATTCTAAGTACAGAAAAATAAAATATCTCTATGAAAAAAATGAAAATATTAAAAATTGCATAACATTACATATTAATAAAATGATTCATTAAATATTTTTCAAATGTAAGATATATCATCAAAAAGTTCAAATTAATAGAAAGAAATGATAATATGGAATACAAATAAGGAAACTCAGAATACTAAAATCGTTAAAGTACTCACAATTAACAAAATAAATTTTTTCTAAAATGTTCATAATAATGTGAAAGCAATTCAATTAAAATTAGAACATCATAATTGATGAAAATTTATAAAGTGATTAACAAAGGAAATAACAAGTATTCATAACTATTTTAATAACATGTAAATTTTTTAATACAAAATATGAAATGCACAAAAACTTTATTATAATTAAAAACATTTTGTCAATGCAAATATCACGAATGGGTAATGTTGACATAAAAAGCTAAAATTTTTTAAAAAGTTATGTTAGTCTAATAAAACTTTCTAATGAAATAAAAATGGAGAGAATATATATAGAATTATATAATATAGTAATGTTATTCTTCATTAATGAAAGGCAAAAAGGCATCTTATTGATTTTAAAAACTTTCAAATAATTAAAATAATATAAAGAATAAATATGATAAAAGAATTGCTAAAAATTTAAAAATAATGTTCATAACTCACATAGAAATATTTATAGAAAAAACTTAAAAATGAATCTAATAAATAATTTAAAACATTACTCAAAATATGCATAACAAATATTTAAGTAGAATAGAAATGTATGAGAACGATATGTTCACCAAACCTAAAGTTTTAATGATGATTTGGATGGTTGTAGTGAAGGCCTATGGACATAGGAGATGGCTTTCATTTTATCATAGTGCAACTGAATTTTACAGTATTTTTTGCTTTACTTTGTTATTATTTGCTATGGATTAATTTATGCTATTCAAATTGGAATATTAATAGGACTGCACTTAGAGATAAATGCTTTTATTGTCATCAATTTAACATATTTTTTTCACATTTTTATTTGATACAAAATAATTTTCATTGTTTTGTTTGTATAAAAAATGCTTTATTAATACTTTAAGCCTTTTTAATAATTCATATTATTAAGTATTCGATACTTTTAACAATTGATGATCTATTCAATTTTTCCTGTATATAATTTTCTTTAGGCATATTTTAAATTTTTTTTAGAGTTAATTTTTTTAAATTTTTGTTATTTCATTTTTTATTCTGTAAATTATTTTTATTTTAATTAAATAGAGGAATACATTTCGTTATTGCTATTCATTCTTAAAATCATATTTCCATGGAATTCTTAAAGTTTTTGGAATGGTAAGATAATTTACTATTGATATAATTTATCTTTAACCATTTTAATGTTCAGTAGTCATTGAGATTTTTTAATTTTAAAAATTTTATATTATCTATATCTCATTTTGATATGTCTGTTTTTTTTTGAAAAAAAGTTTTGGTTCATAATTCTACTTAAATTAAAATTTGATTTATATAATTCATTTTCATTTCTTTAATGGATTATTCTGGTATAATAACATGTTATAACATTACACAAAAAGCTACTTATGAATTGTAGTGTGATAGATTAAATATTTAATTTTTTTAATTACTCAAAGTATTTCTTATATTTATATTTATATACAACGTTTATTGAAATTTAAATTTTCTTATTTTCATAACTAAAATAATTTTTTTTTGCCAATTATAAATAAATCTGTAGTTTTCTAAAATATTTCATTTTCGATTTATGTAAACAATTTGTGAAGAAAATAATTTAAATAGAATTATTAAGACACGAAACAATAAAGATAATTAAATTAAAAGTTAATTAAATGTGAACTATTTTTGTACTATATAAAAGGCTTTTGATAATGTTGGAACATAGTCAAATAAGGTAACATTGGTTATTAGTTGCAAACTTTTAAAAAGTTTTTAGCACGTATTTATTTTATCTATAATTTGAAATTATTTATTCAAACATTAGCCTAAAAAAGTATTTAGTCAATATAAAATCTTTAACAAACTTTTACTATAAATGATAAAGTAGAAAAAAGAAGTACATTACGATTAACAAAGCTAAATGTTGAAATTACATATCAAATATTTTTTAAAAAATAGCCATTTAAGGCTTAATAACATCATTATAAGAATAAAAGAAAAAACCATAATAAAAGAAAAAAAAAATTGTAAAATAGAATTGTAGTTTTTAGAAGAAAATTTTCACCAAAAGATTCTAAATAATATTTGTATAAAGGTGTGATAAAATAAAATTCTAAATTGTTATATATTAGTTGCATGTTAAAAAATTAATGCTATGGTACGATAATGAAAAATATTTGTATGCCAAAAAGGTGTAAAGATTGCAAGGTAACTAAAATATTTTAAAATAATCAATATTATCTGCATTCTGCATTGGCTTGAAATTATGTCAGTAATATATTAACATAAAAAAACTAGTGCAAACCAAAAAGACATTAACAAAATTTGTACGTCCATAACTTTGCACATAAATTTTAAATAGAGTACTTTTTCAATAAAAAAAATTATCAAACTTAATTATTAATGAATATAAAAGCATATAACAAATAAAAAAAGATAATTATATGGAAAATATTTCAATTGCATAAAAGATTTGAGTGTTACAAATCAATAACAAGTATCTATACAAATAAGTAAATTACAAAAGAGTATCATGAGTAGAAAACTTAAAACTAATTAATTATTTGAAGAGTAGAACCATATATAAAACAAGTTAAAAACTATTTTAGTAAATATTGTAAATGAATAAATTAATATAAGCAAAAAGCCTTTACATACGATAAATTTTATGATATGAAAACTATATTTTGGAAGATAAAATATGATGTTTTTTAGTAGTGCAACATTGCTAAATATCACTTTTGTGAGAAACAATGAAAAAAATGTAGACACTAAAAATGATTTGTAATACAATGATGTTAAGCAACTGGAACTTGTTAAAAAGATTGACAATTAATAAAATCAATAAATTACTTAACACTCAAATATAACCATTTTTTTGCTCACGAATTAAAATAAAAATGTGACAAATTGATAAAAGCTATTGAAATACTAATTTGACCTGTACTTTTGAAAAAAAATTTGATCGAAAATAAATTTTTACATTAAGGAAATTTAAAATCTTTAATACTAAATATAATTTGCTAATGTTTTAAGAAAATTTAAAACTTTTAAAAAGAATGGTACCATGACAAAAAATAATAAAATTTTAACACAAGTGTTCTTCAAATTGTAAAAGTTTTTTCAAAAAATTCAATTTTTAAAAAATTGTTGCAAAAGAAAACAATTTTTTAACGTATGATCTCTATTTATCTAAAGCCACTTTATCCAAATATCATTGTATAAACTGACTCAAGATTAGTATATCTTATGTTTCATCTTTTTTGGTGAGAGCTTTGTAGAGTTTTGGGATTTAATAAAATCTTATGTCTTTAATACCGCATGTGACATTCCAATTTATCTAGTTCAAAAAGCCATAGTAAATATCTCAACCAAAAATATGCTAAATTTTAATAGTAGTGTTATAAAGATGGCTTATATTTTTTAAAAGAACAAATTCCAAAAAAACTTGTTGTAAAAGATTAAATATTTTAAATAAAAAATATATTGATAATAATGGTCTTGATAATTTAAAGCATAGAAATTATATGAGTCAATTGTAAAGCATAAAATTTCAAAATGATAAAAATTAAAATATTGATAACAAAATTATAATATTTTAATTTAAATAAAAATAGTAGAAATAGCAAAAAAATTTAGTTTTATTCATTTAAGATAGATATATAGGGCGTAAATATTGTTTTACAAGTTATCTATCTTTCATATTTTTTAAATGTTCAAAGAGTTGAGTTCTTCTTCATGCAACATTTACAAAAACTCTTTTTCATATGTTCAAATTTTTTTTCATATGAGAGTCTTAAGTCATGATTAAATTTTAATTGAGTTGAACATGTATGGTATACTTTGTCATATTGATATGATTCTTCATTTAATATTGAATGACAAATCTCTTCCTGTTAGTAAGTGGTATCTGTTACTTAAAAGTAGGCATTCTGTTTTGTGTGTTTGCATAACTTTTGTATGAAATAGTACAAAAATGAATATTCTACTTAAGTTATTTACTTCTTTTCATTCATTACTTAAAGGACTAAAAATAAAAACGTTTCAATTTTTTTACAAAAATATCATATTGTCATTATGATTATGACTTAATTTCTAAGTTAAAATTTGTCAATTAGAACATTATCATATTATTGTGAGCATATATGGTACAAAAAATCCAAAGAGATCAACATATTATTAAAATTTAATTCTATATTAGTAACCCCTTTTTATACAAGTATGATCACATTAACTTAATGTGATAAATTTAACATGCTTGTACAATTTGAATGATCATTTTATACAAAAATTAAAACCTTGAAAAGTGCAATAAAGCTTTTCATCATATTATCTATTCATTAATGACATAATTGTATGATAAACGTATGCTACAAACACATAAACGTGAGATAGCTGGTTTTTTAGGGTAATGAGCTCTATCTACCTATTATCGTAGAATGATTTGTTGAATGTAAGCTTATGGACAATTGCTAAATTTACAAAGGCTACTTTAATTACTTATGGAAAGTAAATAAAATTGTTCAACTTACCTTTAAAAATGTGTGATTCATTAGGAATATAAGTAAGACTTTTTTTATCTCAGAATTGATGGATGAACACATTTCACTCCGTAATCATTATTTATTTGATTCTAAGCATAATAATATCTTCATCATATGTTAGATATATTGTGTCACAGTTTTCAAAAAATGTTTAAGGTAAAAGATGTAAAATTTTTTCTTTGTTATAAATTTTGTTCTTTCAATCTCTATAATTGTTGTTGTGTTATGGTCATGGTAGGCTAATCATTGCAAGCTCAAGGTGATGTGGTGAATCAGTAATTGAAGAAGTTGTTGCAAGGATTTCTAGTTTGCCCACAATATGCCAAATGTTGTCAGTTTTGTAGATGCCTGGCTAAGTCGACTACGATTTAGTGAAGTATTTGTGTTGGTGAAATAATTATTTGAATCATTATGTGCCTTATTTATTTGTTTATTAGTTATAATTATTATTTATTTAATAATAGTATTTCATAAATCTAAGGAAAGTTATCAAATGATGGTAATAAATGTTAGATTGCAAAAATCATTTATATAAACCAATAAAAAAGGCAAAATACCCTTGCTCTTATAGCGACTGTAGTCCTTTCAATTGTTGTCATATGGGCTGTGTAAAATGTATAATTTCTTAATGCAAGGTAACAGTCTTACATTTTTATGATGAATTGTTTCCAATATCTGTTCACGTTGTTGATTATTCTCCATTATTTATTTCGAGAAATTATGCACAATGCAAAAATGCTTAAAAAGTTTTTTTTAAGCGTAAACTATAATTTGTCGAGTTTCTTTGTTCACTCTAGCATTATTCTTGATAATAAGGTCATAATGCAAGAGGACAAAAATGTTCACGCTTTTTAATGTCTCACAACATTGGGATAAAAGTCTACAACATTTGTACTTGTTATGAAGAACTGCAAGTTTTAGACAAGTTATTTGAAGATAAATTATCTCAAATCACTATTTAATATTACAAAGAGAAGAAGAAGAAAAAGAATTAGAAAAGTAAAGTAACATCATGTATTCTCTCACTATGTTTGTTAATCTAAAGTGCAAATTTTGATTGAGATCTTGATGATATCTCACCTCTTGAATGTGATGATAATTTATGTAAATGGATTAATAAATTAGTAAATAAACATGTGATGGTAATCATCATTATGCTAATTTAAATGTGAAAAGCAACAAGCATGAACAAGATATTCATGTGTTATAAGAGGTATGACATTTTTGAAGTAATGAATCACTTTAAGAGGCTAAGTAGTCACATATCTATTTTCTAAATGACTTACAAAACAAGCATGTTTATTGCAAAATAACGTCTTTGTAAGTGATTCTTGCATTGATGTTTTCAATTGATAGGATACTCAATTAAGAAAGAAAATGTAAATGTGAAAGAAAAATTTATTCACTTAGTTATGTTGCAAATGGAACATATTAAATTGAAGGAAAATTTTGTAAATATCCCTTAACATATTTCTTCATGCACACAACCTATTCAAATGTGAATTTGTGTGAACATTGTAAGATTGTTGATAGTCCATCTCATTTGTATATGGCTTCTACCCTTTCTTTCAATTAAATTTTAATCAATCCCTTAGGTTGGAAAACAACAAAGCACCTCTTATTTCATGGTTTTAGTACTTCACTTAATAACATTAGCGACTAGGCCCTTTGAAGGAAGATGTTGCTATTTGAATCTCACATAGCCTAAAATGGCATGAGTATATATTGATATGGAGTTAGGAAAAGAGTTGCTAAACAAAATTAGAATTTCTACTAAAGTGGTTTCAAGAAATAGCTTTTGTTAAAAAATCTAGTATGATAACTTCCCAAAATTTGACAAAGGATGCCACAAACATAGGCATGAGCTAGCGCAATGTAAACCTTAAAAAATAATTAGGTAACTCTTGGATCATCTAGTTGTTTATATTGAGGAATAGGGTCCTATAATTAATGTACAAAATATCCATAAAGTTGTTCACAAAATTAACTAGTAATAGGAAAAGACTAAAGCCAAAAAATTTCTTACCCAAGTTTTTAACTATTTAGCTAGGAAATCCACTATGGATGTTTAAACATAGGTCATAAAAAAAATAAAAATAGTTGAGCACATCCCTAATGCTAATGAAATGGCAAAGATATATACAAGGGAGTGTTGTCAAGCAAACTAATTATTGCATGATTATAGTTCTTAATAAATTAAAAAAATGAGAAGTATAATTATTAAGTTTTTAATTGAAAAAATTCATAGGATAAAATTTTGCACTAATATGATAATCTAGATCTTAAATTTTTTAGTGAAGAACTTCATCGAAATCAATAATCTCGAAGTTTGATATTCAAACTATGGAGGAGTTTAATCAATTGCAATGTGAGATGATGAGAAAAAATTTGTAGAAGGAAAAACTAATTAACCCAAAGAGAATAAGAGGATTCTTTCAATTATCCAAATTATAGATAATACTTGTTTTAATGAATAATTTCTTACTTCTAAAAATTTAGAGTGCAACTAAAATAGGTTTATCCATGCGATTAATCAATTTATTAAGATGTAACAAATTGATATTAAACTCAATTTCTAGCATTATTGTTACAATATATCAAACAAGGTATAGATTATTTGGAATGACTTCGACCATAATATTGACATTAATGAGGAGTACTTTATCCGTATCGATATCAAGCATGAAGCCTAGGTTTTTGAAGCAACCTACAATTTTGCCTATGATAAAAGCATGTAACATAGAAGGAGCTTATTATGGGAAGGCCACTTCACATTGTTAACGATACTATAAATCCATGGATGGTGGGTATGGATTTTTATGAAAATACATCTTGAAATGATTGCAATGGACTATGTACCCCTAAGCATAAAAAATGTAAGAGCTTGTTGATTGCATAATTCTATGCCATCTTAAGAGGTAGAGATTTTTTTAGATATTCTATTATAAAGAAAAGAGAAGGTATTAAAATATGAGTTTGTAATATATTATATAGGTTATTGGTCAATCAGAAATAGATAACTACTTTCAACTTTTACAATTAATCACTTTGATGTAAAAAAACTTTAGTTTCACTTTTGTTAGGCAAAAGATTTTTTTTCACATTTTATTTATATTGTGTTGCAAATATATGTGGAATATTTTATGTTTTGAGTCGGCATTTAATTTTATTTTCTTTTATTTTTTTAATTTTTCAAATTTGCTTTTTTCTTTTATTTGTAATGATATGTAAATTATTTATTTTATTTGTTATACTATTTGAATGCCATATATGTTTATTAAATTTGATAAGTTTTTGGTTTTTATTATTTCATATTTTTATAATTTTCACAGAACAATTCCATTTCTTAGTTTTATGTAAATTAGTTTTTGTTATTTTCTTTACAAATTTCATATGTTAGGCGTTTCGATATAAAAATAATTTGTTTGCCTTCGTTTGACAAATCAATTTATATTATCACATTTATTGACATGTCTAACTCACGAAAAAATTATAAAAATAATTAGTAAATAGATCAAATGTGAGAATAATTTTTATTATCTTACTGATATTAAATTAATTATATTTAAGTTATAATTTGATTTTCTAAACATATAAGTTAACTTTAAAAAAGAAAATCGATTACTTATTAATAAATATTACGAAAATTTTAGTTATTTTAAAGACTAAATTTCTCTTAACAATGAAAATTAATAATATTTCAATTTATGAAAAAATATGTTATTATAAAGAAAATTATTTGTTAACGTTTTTTAAAATATTAAAATTAACTTGCAATAACTAATCAAAATGATTGTTTCAATAGTTTATTAACGGACAATATGGTAGTGCAATCAATGATGAACATAACTTTATTAAAAGAATTAAATGAGTAATATATCATACAATTTATAATATTTGCAGTGAACGGGAACATTCATGATAAAACAAAATATAAGTGCTGTATATTTAAAAAAAACTTTGCAATTGTCTATAATTTGAAAATATTAGTTAAAATAAAATTAATTGAAAAATAAAAATAAATAAGTATAATAGTATATTTTCAAATTAGTAAATATTTGGTGATGGAACCAATGGAAAAAAAAATGCAAACCATATTGAAAAGAGAATTATGGAGAAGGCTGTAAATTAAATATCATATTATAAATTATAAATAAATACCACTGAAATAAAAATATTGTAAATTAACAAAATGCTAAATTGTCGTGAAATATGTGTGCCTAACTTTTAAAATAACATTTATAATTTATCAAAAAAATTTAGATAATTAAATCAAGACAAATTTGTTCATATTAAAAAATGAAATGTTTTCCAAAAAAATAAAACCAAAAAACATTACTTAAACAATTATCACCAAATGCATTGAAAATGAAAAAAATTATCCCTCGTGATGTTATGGTTTTGAAACTTGTTAATTTAAAAACTTTGAAACAATTAAAAGATAAATGATTGTTAAAAAATTCATATTTAAAAGTTTAATCAATATGTTCAATTTATCAAGTTGTTATAGCAAAAATTCAATGAAGAACAAACAAATTAAAAAATTAAAATAAAATAATTAAAAATAACAAAACGTTAAGCAAAATGATTAAAAAAATTTTTAAAAAAATGTGATGAAAATTATCCTGTTAATTAAAATTTACTTTTTATTTATTATATAAAAACAAAAAAGGAAATTTTTTTTTTCTTATTAAATAATTTCTATTTTCAAAAGAACATAGACAGTATGTCGATAACAAAGTATACTAAAATATAGCTTTATGAAATAAATATTTAAATAAGTTTCTAGTAAGTTCAAAGATATCAAAAAAAGTAAAAAATACAAACTATTTGCACATATATTACATATGTTGTAAAAGGGTAATTTTTCTTTACATATAAATAACAAATATTAAAACATTGCTTGTCATCTTAAAATTTTCTATTAGTGCATGTGTTATAAATGACATTTTACAAATACGGAAGTCATAGACCTTAAAGCGGTTTGCCACTTAAAAAGGAATTATTTAAGAATATAATCTCAAAAGATTATAAAAATATAAAAACATACCAAAAGATATACCATGATCCTTTAAAAATACTATAAGTAATTATAATATTTAAAATTTGCTTTTCGAAAGAGAAACATCAAAAAATAAAAAATTCATAATTTATTGAAAATTTTAAACTTTTGAAATAATTTTCAAAATTTATAACAAAAAAATTTTAAAACAAACGTTTTTATATTAAATATATAAATAAAAAAGTTTTAATGATTTAAAACATTTAGATTGTGTCGTGGAAGCAAAAACAATTTAAGAGATTAAATATGTGAACACAAATGTTATAACCAAAATTAAACAATTGAAAGCTACGACAAATCATGTCAGTTAAAAAAAATAAAATAGAAGTTAAAAATATGTTAATTATCAGGACAACATAATATTAAAAGAATTTGCATTCCATGAAAAAATAATAAAGGCAAGTTTATTTTATATATAAATAAGATAAGCAATAACAATAATTTTTCAACAAAGAGTTTTTCCATTGCTAAAGTAAATAAATAAAATATTATAATTAAAAATTATGTCAATGTTTAGTAAAATTTGTTATTTAAAGAGTGGTTTTCTAAATAAAACATTATAAGCTTAAATAAAAATGCAAAAAAAAGACACATCGCAATTATAAAACTTTTTTTAAATTGTTCAATATATTTACATGACAAATGAGAAAGTGGCACAATAACTTAATAAAAAAATCATATTATTGAAATTAAAAGATAATAAGCTTTATAAATTATAAAAATAGTTATGACAATTGAATACTTTATATATACGAAACTTACTAAAACTTAGTTATCAAAGTTGTCCTCCTTAAGAAAAGTGAAGACCACTTTGTATTCAATGAACCTTAAGATGAATATAGAGTATTCTTAAGAATTTCTTGAAATATCTTTCCACGAAGATATTTAATAAACTTATGTCTTGATAGAAATGTTGGAAAAAGATTCTCAAGTATATTAATTATTTTATTCTTTTAAATTCAATGATTTAATAAAACAAAATTCATAAAATATAAGATATTGTCATGAAGACATTCATCACCATAGTTCTTGTTGAATAATGTCCTATCTTAATTTTCTTCCTCAAATAATGTTGAAGAAGAAATTTACTAAGTTTGTTTTGCCATAATCTTTTTCGTCTTCCAATTTTTTAATAATCTTTCTTGTCTTCAAAATCTGCCACTTTTTATGCATAATTTCATCATGCACAACTTGAGTAGATTCCATTACAACTAAGGTTTCCTTGTTAAATTGTTTATAGGTCGATCTATTTGAAGAATGTCATAAAGAAATAGCCTCCATTAACTTGGTTTTTAATCTCCAATATTCTTTTTTATCTTTAGATGTAACACTTCCATCCAGAAATGGGTAAGTATTTATATTTAGTTTTCTTGTTATTATAAAGTAATATAGTATATTAGTCAAACTTTCTTTGATAATAAATCGATTCTGATATTTAGATAAATAGATGTCCTGTATTACTAGGATATTATGCTTTTGAGATCCTACGTGACCAAGAGAAAAACAATTGAAGCTACTGATGCTTTAAGAAACCCAATGAAGCAATTAGATAGACAATTACAAGATAAAAGCTATATATAAATAATAAATATAGGGAATATTATTATATTGATATTTGTGACATATTGATAACAAAATGTTATTGTCATAAACTTGCATGACGATATTTGTAAGATTAAAAAAATATTTGTAGGGAGAGATGTTGATTTAAACTAAATGAGATTGACATTATCTACCACAAAAATACGTAATTTTGCCTATTATGACCACATTTTTCACAAAGCAATAGGTTAAATAAATGTTGATAATGATGCTACTTTGTCCCTAAAATATGTTGCACTTGGTTATTAACAACACTCATTGCTTCAGTTTTCATTTGTTTTTTCAGGAACAATATTTTACGTTGATGCAAAATACATCATTTGTTTTTAAAGAGAGCATGGGTTTGTACTAAGAAAATAGGTCACTTACAAGTAAATCACTAAGATGATTTTTATTATATACTAACACATTTGATGCTACCTTATCCTTTTTTTTTTTTTGAAATTTTAACATATCATTTTATAAGCTTTATGTAAGATACACGGTTAAATTTCTTATCTGTCTTAACTTGGAATCAAGAAAACAGGAAATCTCTCCCATTATGTCAATCTCAAACTCTACCCCAATACGTTTACTAGTTCGTTCACATAAAGCAAAGTTAGTTGATCCAAATTTGATATCATCAACATAATGTTGGACTTGAAGATGTTCATCAACGCAGTTCTTCTTTTACAAAGTCTTATCTCAATTCCAATCAAAAACTAATATATAAAAAGAAATTTAATATTTTTGTCACACCATAATATTTTTTTTCCTTCAATTTTTTTTTTAAAAATCTTCCATGTCTTCCAAATCTTCCAATTTTTATGTGTAATATCATTAAACACAGCTTGAGTGGATTCCATTACAACAAAGGTTTCCTTATTAAACTGCTTATAGGTCTATCTATTAAACGAATATTCTACATAGATACGCTCCATTAACTTTGTTTTAATCTTCATTTTCTATCCTACCATTTAATGTAACTCTTCCATCCCAAAAACCCTAAGTTTTAATTTTTAAGCTTCTTGTTATTCCAAAGAAATATAGTATCTTATTCATAATAGTTTTATAAAAAATCTTTTTAGACATTGAGATAAATAGAGCATCTTTAATTACTAAGACATTATGGATTGGAGATCCAATACCATGAAAAGAAAAGTAATAGAAGCCGTCAATGCTTTGAGAGGAGAGTAGCATTGTTTGATTCATAACATTGAAGAATCCCAACATTGCATTTAGATATGCTATTAAGAGAAAAATGTTATATCTATAAGAAATAGAGCAAATATTATTACATCAATAGTTGTGACATACTGATAGCTAATTATTATTGTTCTAAACTAGCTTGATAATATGTGTATGATTAAAACAAAAATATTTGTAAATAGAGAGGTTGATTTAAGCAAAATAAAAATGATGTTATCTACCACAAAAATAAATATTTTGCCTTTTATGAGTAAGGTTTTGGCAAAATAATAAATCAAATATATGTTGATAATGATGTTATTATATTCTTATTTTCCTTTTTTGGTTTGTCTTCAAATTTTTTTACGCAAAAATCCTCCATTTGTTCCAAATCTACCACATTGTTTTGATGCATAATTCCATCAAATATCACTTGAGTAGATTCTTTTTCAATTAAGGTTGTCTCGTTAAATTGTTTATTGGCCTATTTATCTTTAGAATAACATAAAAAGATAGCCTCCATGACCTTGGCTTTTTTATCTCTAATTCTTATCTTACATATTGATGTAACACTTCCATCAACAAAATGCTGAAGTTTTCATATATGGGCTTCTTGTTATTAATAAATACATACAATGTCTTATATATAATTCATTTTATGATAAATCAATTTAGGCATTAAGATGACTAAAATAGCTTGAGTTACTCAATCATTATGATTTGGAGGTACTATATTACCAAGTGAAAAGTAAAAGTAGATACCAATACATTAAGAAGTGCAAAAGTTTATGTTGTATAACATTGAGCAAGTTCAACAAAATATTTTGATGGTAATTGAGACATATATGTTATATCCATAATAAATAAAAGGAACTTTATTATTGACATTTTGTCATATTGATTTTAAGAAGTTGTTGTCCTAAACCAACATGATGATGTGGTGAAGATTCAAACCCAAATATTTGTTGATTTCAAAATGAGATTCTTATCCAAAAAATTCAATTTTAATTATTAAGGAAGACTTTTTGATGAAATAATAAGTCAGATATATGTTAATTAAGTGTATGGCTTATGTGGTATAGAAAACACTATCATAATACATAAGCATCACAAGCATTTATCATACTTTTGAAAATTGGTTCCTAATCCATCTGATACTCAAGTAATGTATAACACAATATTCTAGGCTCAAAATAAAAGTCAATGATAGAGATTAAAGTTTTATATGGAGGGTTGTTTGCAAAATAATCAAAAGCCTTTATGATTCATTTAATGTTTGTTGAAACAATGAAAGTGCATCAAAATTTATATTAAATGTTAAGAAATGAAATTTGCATATGGTTATTTTTTTGTAACATCACAAATACTATTATTTGAAAGAACTAATAATATGGAGAGGTAGTCAAATGTCAAAGAAAAAATGAAAAGGAATTTCAAAACATATTAAAAAAACATTAATTCAATTCTAAGCGAATTTTTAAAGAAAAAAATGAAACTGCCAAACAAGAAACCTAAGAACTTATTACTAAAATAAAGAGTTCAAGGAGTTCTTTTTTATGAAATTAGTCAAAAGACTTTTGGATGTCATTTGTAATAGAATGTACAAGAAATAAAAAATATTTATGAGGTTTTAAACACAAGGGGTATCAAACAAAAAATTTAATGTACTAAAAGAGGAGAATACAAGAGGAATGTAATCGATTACTGTGATAATATAGATAGGAGTGAATTACAAAATTGTTGTAAAGGTTTGGTGGAGGGAGGCAAATTAGATAATTATGGTATCGCCTTTTAGAAAGGTGAGACATTATTATATGTTGAGACCAAATTGTTTCAAAAATGGATGGAATTGTCTAAAAATATTGTAGAATGGACACAGTGTCACTATCAAATGATAGTCAATAGTTTGATGATCATTTCAAAGAGTATTGAATGGCTAATGTATTGTCTTTTTTTCAGCCTTTGTTATGATACTTTGTTTGATGATAAAATCTTACGTTTTACTAATGAATTTGTAGTAGAATAATATGCAATATTTTCTTAAGATATAAAAGTTTGGTTCATTTTTATTAGTTATTTCATGAATAAAGGCTAGATTTATAGAGAAAAATTTGATCACAGCCACTTAAATTTCAACTTAAACTTGTTTCAAGCACTGCTTCCAAACAGCTTAAAAAAGTTTTTAAAAATGGACTAATGTGATGGCTTAATTAATGGCAAGGGACTTGGCTAATTATGAAGAGGCTAAAAAATTTAATGGTTTAATTAATCATTGGCCCCTATCTACAAGGTTCAAAATTGTCAGATCAAAGACTATAAAGGTATATGAGTTCTCACAGTTAGAGCAAGGTGGATTAGAACTTGATTTACTGATCCAATAGGAAGAGATTTGGATTGTTTGATTCATTGTTTAAAAAGTTAGAAAAGTTCTCCTTAGTAGGATTCAAATAGTATGAAAGATGATTCATTTGATTCAATGATAGATTATTTCAATAGGAAAAAAATTTCAATGAAATCAAACATGATCTTGGTCATCAAATTTTGAGCATCGATCAAGCACTCATAGTTCATTAAACATTTATCATCAGATCAAAGCTCGAATTGTAAGAAATAAAGCATGCTTTTAGCACTGAGTTGTTAGACGTAAGTTAGTCCCATATTTTTGAAAAGAAAAGTTGTTTTCTCTTTATAATTCTCTTCATGGGCATATAATGCTAGTAAAATCAGGGTTGGCTCCCCTTTTATGCTGAGGATTTCATGACCTAGGACACTCATATGTTGACAGGTCATTTTGTGGTTATGGGTCTGATGAGATCGAATTTGCATACAAATGTCAAGATCATTGGCATTCAATCTCTACATTAACACAATCTGGCTCAAGGTGCACCGTGACAAATTTTCTAGCTTGTTTTCAACTGGTTTCCTGACCCGATTTTACCAGACCAAGTTGTTCTTGGTCGACCCAAGTACATTGCAATTTGGTAGCTTTGTAGTTCAATTCTTTTAATTAAGAAAATTTTAGATAATTATTTTTTTGTTTATTTATAGTTGTGCAATTAACATGAAGTTTGGCAAAGATTGGATTAACAAGTGAAATACTTAAATCAGAATATGAAAGTATGATGAATGGAGATGTATCTTATAATTAACAAGCTAACATTCTATTTTATAACAAAGATATAGACCTTTTCAAAGTTGATGTGCATGTGATTAATCTTTGAAGCTCACTAAATATTTTAAAGTATTTTTGAGACTACTAATTAACCTTGTTAAAAGGAATTAAGTTTCATCATTAAAAATAATACTTCACACTAAGCAAGACAATTAGAATAAAAAGTTAAAAATTTATGACCTAGCTCATCATACACAAAGGCAACTTAACTTTCTCTCTTGTTTCATGTTTACAAGACATAAATTTTTAGAATAAAAAATAACAAGTAAAAATCATATATTATTATGATATGTGGTATTAGAAATGAAATGCTTTTATCCCACTAAATTCATCCTCCCCTTACTGCATGTTCCTCTCATTTACTTAAACCATGGTTATTCTCCATTTTTAATATTTTAACAAGGGAGATATAATTTATACAATTTCTATGACACATAATTATTAGCTTATGATTTCAAATTGATCGATCATAAGGAATATTTTAAATATATCTTCCAATTCTTATTTGATAGAAACATATATAAATTTTACTAAGCCTTTATCTACTTCATGTCTTATAAATTGTATATTACATTGTGTTTGTTTTGAGAATGATGATCTTATTTCTTAGCTAAAGTAGAGGTACTAATATTATAAATTCTAAGTCACTACATACTCCACTTATGTGGTCATTATGGCTATGCAATTTTTTCTTCTTTCTGGACCATGAAATTAAAATATTTCCTAGTAATTCACATGTTCCTTAGGCTCTTTTCTTATCTACACTAGAGCTTAGAAAGTCTAAATCTATTAAACTTATAAGATCTCATGAATGAGTATTTTTAGGGTGTCTTAAGCCTACATTAACTATACTTTTACATATTTGAAGATTACCTCAATCATCTTTAGAAAACTTAGGAGTTTATTGGAATCTAGCACATAAGCCAATGCTAAATAAAATATCCAATATACTTGTTATATGATATAGTATGGATGTAACAAGTAATCATAAAGTTAATCAATGTGGTTCTCGATTTCATTTTAGACTAAATGGAATGATTTATTCATTAGAATCTTCCTAAGTTTTATATTTTCATAGCTAAATTTCTTGAATAAATTTTTTAAACACTTCATTTATCAAATAAAAATCTCATGTTTTAATTACATAATTCTTAATCCAATGAAGAAATTCATCTAACCTATTATACCTATCTAACACTCTCTTGCAACTAAGTGACAATGATTTTTACATATTTTAATTTGTGCTTCCAAAAAATATATCATTAACGTAAACTTCTACTAGTAATAAATAATTAGCTAAAGATTTTAAGAATAGTGTGTTATCCATTTTTGTCTTTTTTAAAATCTCTATTAACAAGATAATTACCCTATCTATGATACCATGAATGAGGAGCTTGCTTAAGGCCATAAAATATCTTCGTGAACTTATATACTTAATCACAATGTGGATGGGTCTCAAAACTTAGAGACTATTTTACATGTAGATCTTCAGTTATTATCCTTTTTTAAAATAAATATTTTATATACATTTCAAATAATATAAAATTCATATGACATGAGTATGCAAAGAGTAGTTTTATGGTCTTTAATCTTGTTACTAGTATAAGTCACAACTCAAAAATATATACCATCAACTTAGCTATAACTCTTAGCAAGAAGTCTACCTTTGTTTCTTGTGATCACCTCATTTTCACGTTATTGATTTTTAAAAATCCCTTTAGTTCCACACTTATTAATCACACGGCCTAAAAACTAGTTCCCACACTTAGTTTCTCACTAATTAATCTTACTCTTCGTTCATTATATGAGCATAATAGTCAACCATATGTGCCTCTCTTATATATAATAGTTTTGTGAAAGATACTAATACAAATAGAAGATCTAGTTCTAGCTCCTAATTTTACTTCTCCTATAATTGATTTTTTGGATGTGAATCTTGGTACTTCAAATCTTTAGTAATTGATGACTAGTCTCCTCTACATTCATTTTATTTTCTCTTTCACCTTCATCTTTACTCAAGTTTAAGGTCTTTATGGATATTATCTATTCATCTAATATTTTAGTAGTTATCTTATATTTAGACTCATCAAGCATTATATTCTTTAATTTGTCTACCTTTCAAGTGTCTTTGTTGTAAACTCTATAAGTTTTTTTAGAAGAAGAGTATCCAATAAAACTTTCTAGGAAAACTTATTCATCAAACCTATTCAAGTTGGACCTTTCATTATTAAGAAAGGTGTATTTATATCCAAAAACATTAAAGTAGATAACATTTAGTTTTTTATTATTGAATAACTCATAAGGAGTTTTCTTAAGTATTGGATTTAAATAAATTCTGTTTTAGTGTATAACAAGTTGTGTTAGTTCCCTTGGGCCAAAACTATTTTGGTAGGTTTTATTTGAATAACTTAGTTCTACCCATCACTATCAAGGTTCCATTTCATTGATGCGGATAAGGAAATTTAAATTGATGTCCCTTATTTTTAACCTTTTATCATTATCACATTCAATGCAAATTAATTTGAGATAGGTTTGCTCTTCTATCTTTTTTATCAAATTAACAAAGATTTTGATTGTATCACTTTTACTCTTAAGAAATACAACTCAAGTATATCTATAAGAATCATCAATAATCAATAATCCATTTCTTTTCAAATAATTTTTTGAGTTGTGTGGGTCCACAAAGGTCTATATAATTTATCCTTAAAGATATACTAAGGATTAAGTCATATTTTAGGTTTTAAAGAAATATTTAACTTGCCATCCTTTTTTGCAAGATTCATACATTTTTCAACTTGTTTTGTTCTGCATTGGAAGACCTTAACTACATCTAGCTTAATTATTTTCTTTTATGTGGAAAGCCATACTGGCTAAGTATGATTATCTTCTTCTTCTTCAACTTTTCTCTTCGTACACATCTATTTGGATCACAAAATTTTTTTCTTTGTAATAAAAAAAATGTAACTTTTTATTTATCTTATTTATAAGAATAATTCCAAAGTATGTTACTTCTAACTTATGAATGTAGCCAAAATACTATATCTCTACAAAATGATTATGAAGGCAACTTATTTTAAATTCTTTATTCTCTAACCTTACGAAACAAAACAAGCTTGGCTTAGTCATTTGAAACAATACTTTGAACAAGAACAATTTTTCTAAATTTGACAATCCTTAATGGTATGACCTTTTCTACAACTATAAAGCTTGTAATATTTGAAATATTAGGCATATTCAAAAGGCGACATATATTTTTGTTTAGAAAAGTAAACATCATGTAATTTATTAGAAAATTTTGCTTATTTGATGGAATAAAGTTTTGTTTACAAACATATAATTTCTTTTTTCAAAGACATAGTTAATGATCATGAAATCATTTTCATTATATAATTTTTTTCAACCTCCTTTTAGGAAAAATCAAATGATCATTTTCTTCTTTATAAAATATTTTTAATTTTTATGTATAGACATAATAAAAATAAAACACTAATAATATCTATGTAGTTATTTTTAGAAACTTTAGGAGGCCAAGAGGTTACCTTAATCATTTATTCTTCACTTGATGTACTTGATTCATTATTGTTTGCCATGAAGCATATTATTTCTTCCTCCTCACCACTTGAAGTCGTGGAGTCTAATTCTTCTCAAGCACTCAAAGTAGATTGAAACTTTCTTCTTTTCCATTCTTTTTTTTCTTTTTTACTTTTTAGTGTATTTGAGTTGTGGACAATCTAGTATAATATGGTTAATTTTACCATAATCATAGCACCTTGGTGCCTTCATCTTCTCCCTTCTATTATTTTTACAAAATCCTATTAACAAAACTTTTTGCCAAATTTTTTTAAACTTTTAACATTAAAATTTACCTCTTTCTCAAAGTCCATAGAGTAGATGGATGTCATATCTATATTATCTTTATTAGCTTTGAAGGCAAATGCTTCCATGTACCATGCTTCAAGCTTTTCTTGCCCATAGAGGGCCCCTTTTCAACTCTTCTATTTACCTCAATCTCTAACATAAATAATTCTCCAAGTAACCCATTGAGCGTGAGTTTGTCATGTCTTTGAATATCTTTATTACTTTTGTAAGAGGACCATACTCATTGGGTAGAATCCTCACTTATTTTCTTACAAGATCTATAATGAGAAACACTTTTCTAAGATTTTTTAACCAATTAGAAATATTAGTATTTGATATAGGCATAATCTTTATAATTTCTCTTGATTTTACTCTAAGGAGAACATAATCATATGTAACAAGATTTACCTTTATTTCTTTAACTTACAAAATGCCTCCATAAACTACTTCTAACTTTTTCCAATAAAAGTATCTCAGTGTTATGGTATTTAATTGTGTCATTCCTACTTGTTTTCTAGAGAACCTACCTTAATACTAATTAAAATAAAATCAAATATATTAATCCCACATCAAGGGTTGTCTTACGAGTTTTAAATATTTTTTAGTTTTTATATATTATGTTTATTTATTTTGAAAACCCTTCTAAAAAAATGAGTTTATGCTTGCGGGAAACTTCAATTTAATATATTTTAAATTTTTATTTCTATGATTAAAAATAATAATAATATAAATTAAAATAATGAAATTTCATTTTTACATTATTTATTTCAAACTAGACCCTGCATCCATGCCCAACTAAATTAAAAGAATCACTATTGTAAAAAACATTACAACTTGAAGTTTTTTATTATTAGTTACCTTCAACCTACAAGCTTTTAGGGGTTTAATTGTAACATAGGGTTTTGTAAGAATAACACCAACCTAGATTTTTATCATATCAAACAAAACTCAGGAGATTATAAATATTATGCCACCCAACACAAATGAAAAAGGAAAAATACTATAAGAAGCAAAAGTATGATAAATTTTTACAACTTTTGATGCTTGTTGTCAAATTGTTTTATGTATGTAGAATATCTATTGTGCTTTATTTAGGTCTCCAATATTATTTCTTGTTTTGTAGTTATTTCATGAATAATAATTAGGCTTACATAAAAAAAATTTAATCAAAGTTATTAAAAAGTTAAGTATAAGTCTTTTTAAATGATGCTTTCAAATAGCTTAAAATGCTCTTCCGAATAACTTAAAATATTTTTTTAATTGTTTAACGCAATGGTTCAAATAATGACTAAGGAATTAGCCATTATGTGGGATCGACCAACACCATTTGATCTTATTAGAGAGATTATAGATTATTAGATTATAGATTATTAGAGGGTTTGATCAAAACGAATTAGATCTAGGTCATCCAACTAAGTAATATGAGATTGAAATAGTTTGATTTATCACTTATAAGCAATAAAAAAACACCACTAAGGAATGCTTAAATTAGGATTTAAAGTGAATGAAGATGTTCATTATAATCAATCTTTAAATCTTTTTGAATACTTCAAGATACATTAAGGACCCCTAATTTGTTGTCTTCTACGATACATCACTTATTAAATAAAATTAAATCTAATTCACTCTAATCAATACCATTAGGACTTAATAATAAGCATTTATTTCTTGGCTCATCAAATGCATAGGTGACCAAATAAAATACAATTATATGCACTTATTAGATCGAAAAAATGACACAAAAACTCTTTGAAAAATTTTAAATCAGCATATAATTATTGAATTCAGATTTAATTGAGTATGAATGTAATAAAAATAGAGGAAATAACTTTCGAGTGAAGTAATGGTAGCTAACTCCAAACAATACACTTACTACAAAGTGCAGGAAAATTTTATTAAGCCATAACGATCAATCATTAATGTAATTTGGGATAAAAACTTGTATTTGTTACATGTAATTATAATTAGAATTGGAGGAGATATTTTGCCATCTAATTGAACAATTATGTGATTAAATAACTATATTCACATCCACCTTTAAAAAACTAATTTGGTATGTCATGTAATCGCACAATGTTGTGATCTGAACATTAGATCTAAATCCAAAAGACATCCCAAATAAAATATAACGATCGAGATCAAATCCTAATTTCTAAGTAGTGCTTATCTAATCAAATTGTTTAATCATGTATTTTGGTATAAAGACCTTAAATAGGCTTTCTGTTGGGGCAGCTCCTACTTACTAGCTTTTTTAAGAGTTATTTTGAGATATTAAGATTTTAACAATTTATTATAATTGACTAATTAATTAATCTGACAAATATTTTTTAACAATTAAAGATGTCTATAAACATGTCAATTCTTAAATAAAATTGAAATGAAACTTTTACAAAATCTAAAAATTAATTTTCATGTCATAACATCGAATTTGATAGCATACAGTGCTCATTCTCACTTTCTTATGATATGTCCTTCAATCATCAAACTCGTAGTCTCTCCTTTTTTCTCAAATCAATGTTCCCAATTTTCCTTTATTTCTAATTGATTTAATTTTTTTATAAGGTCATAGCACCTTATTTCTTTTATTTCATTATTATAAGAGTTTAACCTAATAATCTTAGGTTAAAAAAGTTGTATCGTTGCTATGTTTTTACCTAATTTTTGCTAAGGGTATGTGTAAGCTTGATTTTAAATCAAAATACTTGATAATCATTTATGTATATTTTCTAGTATTGTGAATTGTTTTCTATAATTTTATGAAGTTTTGTTTAGTAAAAATCAATGTATGTTAAAATAAAATTAATATAATAAAAAATTAACTTTTGTTAGTAATCGCTTTTAAAGATGTACTCAAGTTTATTAAAAAGATTAATTTAAAAAATTTTCTTTAAGTATTCTCTAAGGAATCAAAATTTTTATTCCAAAAAACTCTTGACCATTGTATTATACCAAAACTACCTAGAGTGCATTTAGAACTATATAAATCATATTAGTATTTTTGTTCTATTTCTTTATTGTAAGACAAAGAAATCTGTTAATGATCTTTCAACTAGTTTGGGTAATCTTGATAGTGGACTAGATAGTAAAATACGAACATGGAGTGGAATTAGAATATGGTTGGAATTTATGTATGGTTATTGTTACTCACTCATTGAATCGTCCAAAATATTGGGTAAAATAGTTGTATGGGTTAGTAGATTGTTTGATAAAACATTTCTAACACAATCTAATGAGTCAAACATGATCTAATTTAATTGAAGCAAGGTCAACAAATTGGTGTGTCATAAAAAACACATGCACTAAGTGCTTCAAATGTGGTGGACACATCAAAGAAAAAAGTAATATGCACATTATTTTCAAGATCTCTAAAAAATATGGATGGTACAAAATAAAGACCGTTACAACAAATAATATAAGCAATCTAAAAAGTTGAACAATGTATTTTAATTTTGTAGTGATAACACAATAAAAATCATATTTTTTTTATGTTGAAGTGAAAATTAAATTATTAATGGTATATTGCTAATTTACATCTAATGTCAGATGCTTTGTGGAAACTATTTTAGATGAATTGTGATTTCATATTGCAATGTTTGGACATATACAAGACTTAATTGAATGATTTATTATAGATATTTTTATGTGTTAAATTCCATATGATATTTCATATTTACTTTATGTAGACATACTAATTTAAAAAAGTAATTGTATTAAAAAGTTTGTCAATGCAAAATAAATTTCGATAACTCCAATGATTAAACGATAACTAAAATGTTTAAATAATTAGATAAATCTAATATCTTTTTTAAGTTGGTATAATCAAGAATATAATAATTTTATCTGATTTTGGTTGAGCTATAATTCCTTACTATGATGTAGTTTGAACATAATTTCTTACTAATAAATAAGTCGTACTAGATTGATGATATGTGACAATTATGTTTCGCTTCAGTCTTTTACCTTAGTACAAAACATATTTCTAGTTATTTTGAAAAGCATAATTTTTTATACTTTTGCGTCTAATATATTTTTTTTTAAAATAATATAATATTTTTTTAATATTTTAAATATTTGTTCATTAATCATTCTTTGTTGTTTGACTGTTTTAATATTTTTTTTAAAACATTTTTTGATGCTCTTTGAACAATTATGCTAAATAATTTTAAGTTCATATAAATTTGGTAAATCTTATTAGTTCCTTGCTTTACTAAAAGTTTTTAATTAAATTATTGAATACAACATGATTTTTTTCTTAACTTATAGTAGTAATTTTGTTGACCTTCTTGTCATTTTTTATGTGTCTTATCTCTTATTATTTTTTTTACTTTAAAATTTAATTTCTATTTAACATTTTTATTTGCTATTTAATTTACGGCAATTACATTTTCTTCTGAGAAGTTATGCATATAAGTTGGACATTTTAAACGTCCAACAATAATAGGTATTTTTTGCTTTTCATTTTTTTAATGTTTCTAATTTCGTTCATATAGTTCTCATTTTTTTTATTTTATAAACCGATTTTTTGTTAATATATTTTGAAACTTTTGATTAATTTGAATATTTAGCAAAGAAATACAATTTTCTATCTATTCTCTTAGAATTTGTTATATATTGGTTTGCTTATTAAGCTCTGATTACACAAAAACATATTTTTCATGAGCAAATATGTGCCATTAATATTAAAAAATTATAATTATCATAAATATATTTAAGACTTATATTTATATATTATATGTTCGCTTTTTTGAAATTACAAAAAAAAAATATTTGTTAGCAAACAAGAATAGTTTTTCCCGTGTTTTTACTATTTGATGGAATTACTGTGAAAAAATACCAGCATTTTGAAATTTATATGAAATTATGCAACAATGAAAAGATAAATAATAATTAAGATAAAGATTACTAATATTAAAATTTATTTCACAGCATAGAAAGGAAAAATAATCTTAGTTACGTAATCATGTTAAGTATTCTAGTTTATTAAAGTAAATAAATAATTAACAATGGAACTCTAATATAGTGTTTTTTTAATAAAAATATAATATAGCAACAAAAAAATGTTATTTATTTATGTGACTAATATTTGACAAAATTATAATTATTCAAGACAAAGAAAATTATAAAAAAATAAAATATCCTATGATAAAATAAATATCATTTTTAATAAAAAACATTGACAATATATTATTGAAACAGAAAAATTTATCATAATCATTTAAAAAAAAGTAAGGCAGAATATTAAATGTGTTATAATTTTTTTGCAAAACAAGTTGCCAAAACAATACTAGTAATGAATATTAAATGAGAAATGGCGTATAAAAAGAGAATAGAAAAAACTAAGTGACAACTGTGATCGTAAAAGGTAAAATATTATAATAAAAATCTCATAATGAATGTGTTCGTAAAAAAAAATATGGAAAAGACATAAAATTAAAATCATGGAATCTCTCTTGAACTTGTTATGTGCATATTAATAAGCAGGGGTCTGCAAAGTGAACTAGAGGGTAGCGAATCTTATATGTTCGACTAAATGTATACCTACAAGTAAATCCTACATACAACTACCTCATAAGTAGGTAAACAATGCGTGAAAAAAATTACAAATTCATTTTGCAAATATCACTTAAACAATTTGGAAGCAAATGTGCACTATTCAATTTTCTGGTCAGATCAAACAATTCATTTGCTTTTCTAAAACTTGTCGATCTAATTCAAATTATTTGAACCCATAGTAAACAAAATCAAATGTTCAAATATCATCATCCTTTAAGAATTTTATAGATTTAAATCTAGACATCTCGTCATGCAATTTTTGAGATCGAATACTCAAAGATTCATCTTCCTTTCTTAAATGTGTATAATTAAATCTAGCTATCTAATTATTCATTTTTATGATATGATAATCAATATTAAAATCAATAATATATTTATCATTTACCTTGATTTAATCTCATAAATTTGGGATTTAATAATCTATATTAGAAACAACTAAGTGGCTATCATTTACCTTGACCTAATAACACAATTTGTAATATAATCATTTATACTTTCAATCTAAATGATTATTGATGTATTGCAATGGTTATTTTATGAGCACCATTAAGCCACCTAACCTAGTATTTATTACAAATGACTATTTTTAAAAAGTTGTTGAATTCAAGAAATTCTAGTCATAGTGACTAATTGGGATGTTCTATAATTTATTTTAGTCATTAAAATATGTCTATTATAATAGATTTTTTAATTTAAAACATTAGTGAAGGAATTAGAACATTTAAAGCTAAAAAATTTAACTCTTAATAACTTATGCTAATTATTTTTTCCATTTGTTGTGTCCATCATTCTTAGAGCTTCATTCTTGGAGCTCTAACACACCTTTCTTTTTCATTCAAGTAAAAGAAAAAATATATTTGTGCTTCGTTATATATTTCATTAATCATAGGATTATTATGTCCATCAAATTCAAAACTCTTGTCATAATTTTTCTTTATCCACAATTTTCATTTTATTCAAAGATTGCTATAGCCCATTTATTTTATTTCATTTTTGTGAGCATTTTATTTTCTTTTAAAGTTTTGTACTAATTAGTTTGTTTTCCTTGCCTTTAGTTAGGGAGATTGTAGGTTTGTATTTGAATTGAATCACTAAATATTGTTGTGCTTTTTTATTTTTTCCAATTTTTATTTCAAATTTTTTTTTCAAATTTAAAATAAAATTAATTTATTTTAAAAAAAATTACCCAAAAATGTGAAACAATGATTTATTTGAGGTTAATATGCAAAATAAAATTGTCACTTTAAATTATTTTTTAAAAATAATTTTTCAAAAGTCAAGATATTTCTCATAGCAATTTATCCCTCTTGATAGACCAAGTTTCAATTGGTTTGTCCATAGAGAATAATTACATAAATTAATACTTGAACATGTTTAAACATGCTTTTGATGCGAAAACTGGTATATGAAACTCAAAGACATATTTATCTTAATTAGTTATTCCATCTATAATAGTTAGGTATTTATTAAAAAAATTTGATTGTAGCCATTAGAAAGAGTAGAGAAGTTATGTGAAAAGCTGTAACCAATAGCTTAAAAAGCCATCATAAATAGGTTAAAATTCTTTATTCAAAAGGCTAACGCAATGGCTTAATAATTAGCCATTTAGTGAACGAAGGCCATGGGATGCAATAAGAGGCCATACAAACCATCAAATATAATGTTGAATAAGCAGATGAATTATGCATAGTCTGGTCAAGACAGATTTGACCTAGGCCATCTGATCATGTTGGCTATGATATAGATCGTTCGATTCAACAACCATAAAGTTGGAGTTGATCTCAGCCATTGGATTCAAATAAGATAATTTAGAGCTTCTTGATTGAAGGATAAGACAAAAAGAATTCTAGTCATATGATAATTTTGGTTGAAGCTTCAGACATCATATCTAAGAACAAATCATATGAAAGCAACAGAATCAGTAGTCAATATGATATCTGAGAGATCAAATAGACGATGCGATGGATGATGATCATTGATTAATACAGAGGCAAGCTCAATTATGCAATTGCAAAAATGCATGATCAGACAATGATAAATGCTCCCAATGTTTGTTGCAGAAGCGCATAAGAGGTTTACTCCCACATTACAGGGATGGACAAATATTTGGAGTCAATAAGCACTTGCATAGGACTAACATTCATACCTAATTGTGGTTGGCTCCATCCTTGTGTGCGTACAAATTCTTCACCATGGCTTACTCGTAACATACAGATCTATATAGGTCTAACCTGACTCACACATTTACTTTGTTTGAGTGCTACCTCGCTTTTCCCAATGCCTTAACCCCATATGGTTTATGAAATCATGATCAGTAAGAATTGCCTTATCTTAATTTAGTTTGAATTATTTTCTAACCCATGGTTTGCTCCTAGCTAGCCTAGCCCAAGAGCTTTAGACAATGGCAAAGCAGGAAAGTGGTAATTTTTTTATAATTTTAATTATAAAGTTTCGACATAATTAGTTTTTAAAATTTAATAATGGTTTAGTAAACAAACTAACATAAAATTTCACAAAGATATGATTTAACCAAGAAAAGGGTTATTAGATTAAAAAAAGAATCTTATTCATTTTTAAAATCAAGGAGATGATTGAATAATTTGATACATGAACATGATTTAAAATTGAAACAAAATAAGAGTACCTTAAAGTCAATAAACAAATATTTTTTAATAAAAAAATGTCTCAAATTTGTCTCACTTGTCTTCAATCCTTGAGACTAGCTGAACAATTGAAGATACTTTGAAGATATCAATTTTGGCAAAAGACAAACCCATTAAAATAGAATAATAAATATTTAAGATTCTACTCATGAAATATAAAGGTGACCTTAGAGCTTCCTCTAGTAAGCCATCACTTTTTGTGATCATTATGTTCTCTATTGAAATGTTTGGTTTGCCAGTCAATTGAAGTTAGTAATTAGTGAAATGAAAATTTCAAAAACATTATGAGATGTATTAGATCAAAAACAAATAACAAGGATACAAAGAAGAAACATAAAATTTAATCAAATAACCAATTCAATAATATTTTAGTTTATTGTTTGAATGTTGTTGCATTTAATGGAATGATGAATATAGAAATTACTTTTAAAATTTTCCACAAGTTAGTGGTAACATAAAAAAGGTACATATTTTGTTTAAGAAATTAACATAAATATGATGACATATAATTAGGAGTTGTTTAAAATGCTTTCAAATGAATCTATTGAAAAAATGTTTATTTGATTTATTAACATTATTAATGAACTTACTATTTTGGGAAAGACTATATATATGATTAAACATGTAAAAAATATCCTTAGAATGTTGCCAAACGAGTATGAACCCTCAAGAGTGATACAAACATTTCTACTAGAACATTGGATGACTTTAAATGCTAATGATTGAACTAGACCACGTCACATATCTTAGAACGATCCTAGTTCTCCCAAAACGTCCTTTAAAGTCGAATAAAAAAATTACCAAATTAAGCAAGTGATCGAAGCATTTAAGGTTGATTGGTACTTCAATTATAATGAGGGCAACCAAAGTATAGGAAAAATTACAAAAATGGTTCATCAATTAGATAACAAATAAACATGGCATTGTTATAATGTTCAACAATAAAGTAAGACCACATTGAACAAGGGTAAACCTCAATTACCTTACATCCACAATTAGTAAAAGGAACAAAGTTTGATTTTTTTTGTCACAATGATAAGATGCTAAATTTTAAAAGTTGTTGTGGTAGTTTGAAAATACCATAGAACTTTTTATAAATAACCTCTCAAATACTCTTTTCCAATCACAAAGTAGTTGAATTATTAACTACATTTTCTTGATATAGCATATTATCATTTTTAGACAACTGAGTCCAAAGAAATTCCATTCACATGGATGCATTATCCAACATGAAATGTTATTTCTTCATTTTTTTACTTGGTAGAGAGGGTACTATTTATAATAGGTTCAAATATGACATAATGGGAACAATCTGATTGACATTTTTTCTATAACAAATTCATTAGACTATTATGACTACGAAACTAGGAGAATTGCTCCATACCATCCTGAGCTTTGGCTTTAAGATTATAACACAATTCTCATAGGTTTTGCATTATGTTACATAAACCTTGTGTATGTCAAAGGAGCCTCAAAGTGCACAATATTGCACAAGGCATTGTTTTTTGTAATTTTTTAATTTTATAATATATATCAATTATTTTTTTGAAAATGTTTTGATAAGTTTGTTTTTAATGATACATATGATTGATATGAAAATGGATTATGTAATTAGTAGATGGTCATTACTCATATCGATTTTGTGTTTCAATTTTGATATTATGATAGGTGTTGGGCCTAGATTATTGATTGTATTTAGCATCATTCAGTCAAGATTAGTAGTATAAGATCTAAGTTTATTATAACTATGCATTGTACTTTTTAGCGGTGTATACTTTTGTTATATCCCTTCCATAACTTCTTTCCATTTTTTTTATGATTTTATATTTTTCACTTTCTCTAACTAGATAATTATCTTTATTTGTAAAAACTTTCTTTTAACAAGTTATCCTTTATTAAGCAAAATTAAAAAATTTTAACTGTCATAACATTTTAGTGCTTACATTTTAGCAACATGTTGTTCTTATTATGTAGTTATTACTTTAAATTATCAATTGATATTTTTTAATCAATTTAAAATTAAAACTTTAAGGATAGTTCTTAAAAATTTTACTAATTAAATATAAATTTTCAAACAAGAGGTATTAAAGTTGAATAAAATTGAATAATGATGAAAAAAGAAAATCATATTACAAAATTATAGTTGGCATTTTAAAAATGGTTTTGTGATATTTTAAGTTTAAGATTAATCATTAAAATAATATTGGAAAATTTCTTAACAAAAATTAAAGTATATTAAGAAAAATTAAAATTTGAAAACTATGAAATATTATACTTTTCTAATGTTGAAATATATTTATAGCTATCTCATGAGAAAAATATTGTTTCAACAAAATTAAGAAATATAAATTGTATATTAAAATTTTCAAATAATAATTTAATAGTAATAGAATTGTTGATAATATTTTTATGAACACATAAAATATAACAAAAAAATGAAAATTTTTAAATATTAAACTTTTTTAAGAAATGTTAAAAGGTATTATTGTAATAAGTACTGTGACGGGTTTTGTTAAAATGAAAAATTCCAACATAGAAATTATTCAAGTGAATACTGAAGGTATAGAATTCTAATAAATCATATGGATAACAAAACACAATGTTTCTTAGAAAATTATTCAAAAAAAGATAACAGAAATATTTATTATTCCATAGTGCAAATAAAAAAGAATTATAAATTTTTTTTACACTAAAAATTCTAAATTTTTTAGAATTGCTATAAAATTGAGTAAATATCCACAATTTTTAAAATCAAATTCATAACAAAAAAAAAGAGAAAATAATGTATGAAACACCAAATAAGTAAAAAATAACTATTACATTAAAAGATTTGAAATGCCAAAAGTTATGACTATTCAATTTTAATGAGAATGATTTTCACAATTGTAAAAAGTCTATAAAATTGTAAAAGTGAAAAGAAAATATTGATGAAAAAAAGTCAAATGATTAATAAAATTTTTTAAAAAAGTATTAATATAACTTTAATTTAAATTATACTTTTTTGTGTATAACATATCAATATAAATGTTCTTAATAATTTTAAATAAAGAAATTTTATAAAAAGAAAATTTTTATGAAAAGCTAGAAATATAAAAATACATAATGGTTTTATGACAATAAAAAATCTGAAACTTTCATTACTATTTATGCAACTTGTCAAAAACTAATATTTTATATGTAAAGCAAAAAGATATTTAACATTTTGTTTTACTAAAATGTTATTTGAATAGGGGAAAAATTACTTTTTATTAACTAAAGAGTAAATGTATTATAAAACATTTTAAATGCAAATACGTAAGAAAAGGTGTAACTTAAATGTAATAATAATTTAAAATTTAAAAGCTAATGTTAAATATTCTAATTTCTTTCCTAAAATGTTAGATATTATGTGCATCAATTTCTTTTCCATAAGATCATTTTGACATATTTATAAATAAAAAAATAAGAAAGTAATCAATTCAACCAAAATGGTAAAGCATTTAAGCAAAAGGAAACATTTGTATGAAAATAATATTTTCCTACATTAATTTTGACTACTACCACATCTTTATGGTTTATTATCCTACACACTTAATGATCACATTAGTTAGCCTTTTATGCTGTTATTTTTGTGAAATTTGAGATTTTAAAATGTGGTACGGCAAAATCACAAAGTGTAATTCAGTCCAAGAAAATTAGATTTCAATTTATTGTAGTAAGTTAAGTCAAATTAATTTTATGCTTTTGTGTTAAGCTAAAACCTTCGTTTTATTTTTTTGTTTATAATAATTTAATTATAGTAGACAATGGAAACCTTTTTTATATGATAATTTATTATTAATATAATAAAAACTTATTTTTAATTTCATTAATTATGTTTCCTTATAATTTCAAACTTTTTATTTTTATCAATGTGCATAATAGGTTTTGTGACATCATATACATATTATGATAACAAATTTTTATAGTTTGATATATTTATTATATTTCTTTTTAAATACAAATTTTTTTTACTTATGTTACCTTATAGAATTATTTTTTTCTACAAAGTTATCCCTTTGTTGTTATTGATATTTTCAATAACTTTTAATTATTTAAAGTATATTGTAAATTTAAAATTTTTAAAAACTTTTTTATTTTATTTTCATTTTTATATATTTTCATTAGAAAGGTATACTGATAAATTTCATTGTGTTAAACATAATTGGAATAATTTAAATTTTTAATAATATTGAGCTTTTTTAAATTTTTCAATGCCACTCATGTATTTTGAAAAATTACTTTTATGAAAAAATATCTTCTTAACATTTACTAAATAATCTTAATCAATTATATTATTTTGTAATTATTGTTTTATAATATTTTGTATTTTTATATAAAAAAATACAAGAATAGTTAATAAGAAATTTAAATATTTAAATTATTTTAAAATATTTTAAGAAACTATGAAAAATATATCTTTAACAAATAAGATAATTGAGACTAAGAAATAAGAAGGCATTATGATAATAACTCATTTGAAATTAGTAAAAAAACAATTTTTAGTAATATATGATTTTTTAGAAACAAACGTTGACCATATTATATAATAATTATATTTTATGAGAGAAATATAATAATACTTAATATTAGTTTTTTCTGTGAAAATGTATTCAAATTATCGAAACTAGAAAATCATCAAAAAATGTAAAAAGTAGTTAGCAATAATAGAAGATAAAAGAAAGAAAAGTATAAATATTAATACAATAAAACTATTAAGATATGAATATAATTTTTAAAAAGTAAGGAATACAACAATAGAAATATCATGCAATTAAATAGAACATAATTCAATCAAAGTTCAATAAAATGATATTGATAAAAAATTATTAAAAATATTTTTACCACATGTTAATAAATAATTTTACTTCAAATTGTACTTAAACAAAAATTTTGTTCACAAATAGTATTTTAAAATAAAAAAATTCATATAGAATAATTTAAAATCCTGATAACATTCTAATTACATTAAATTTTCTAATAATATATTTAATATATTAAAAAATAGAAGAAAAAAGTAAATTTAAAAAAATTTAATATTTTTAGTATTTCCTTTGTTATAATGTCAATAAATTTATGAAAATATTTAAAACAAGGCACACTGTCCAAAACGTATAAAAGCATAAAGTATTAAAAAATTATTACTAAAATTTTTAAAAAATTTAAATTTGGTCTAAAAAAATAATATCTGATTTTAAATATTGATCGATATTCAAAATGTTTTGTGAAATAATATATTTTTAATATAAGACCAATGTTCTTATTATATTTTAAAAACTAATGATGCTTTAAAAATATATATCTAATTTTGGAAACTAATTATCTTAACTTACAGCCACAACATAAAAATTAAAGAAATTATATTAGTTGTTTTAAAAAATTAAAAGATATTCAAAATTTTTATTGTAATACATTGAGAAATGGTCTTCTTAGTGTTCTAAAATTAATAAGACCTAAATTTAAAAAAACTGTTTTTTAAAAACTATATATCAATAATTAAGATAATAGGGTATCTAGAATATTAAAAATGATATTTTTGTGAAATTGAGAAAAAATGGTCCATATAATGAGAGCATGACAAATTTTTAGAAAAAATATTGCCTAAAATAAGCAACTAATTTAAAAAAACTAAATAGTATAAAATGAGAAATTTTTTCCAAAAAGTTTAATGGAAACAATTTTAGAAAATAAATAATATAAAATATGAATACATAAATCATTCAAAAAAATAAAAAATTATCTATTTAAATAAATGAGCAAAATGTTTGAACATGTATTTAAAAGATTTTATGAAAATTTTTAATATATGAATATAATATTACATAAAAATGAACTTTTTAATTTGTATGATATTCTAACAAGAAAAGTCATGATAAATAGAAACATGGGATAGCTTATCACTTGAATAGAACATAAAATAATATAATGACATCATTAAAAAACAAAATTTCATAACGAAGTAAAAATAAGTTTTTGAAAACAACAATCTTTAATAACATAAAAAATATACAATTGTTAGAATAATAGCAATATACAACCCTCAATAACTATTTGAATGAAATTTCAAAAACTAATTTCATTTCTTTATAATCAATGTGAATAAAAAATCATATCAATAATAAAAGATTTGTTTTATTGTTAAATATCTAATAAATGAGTTATTACTAATTGCGATTCCTTATACAATTTTAAAATCTTTTATGAACTTTTAAATTAAATAATTGAAAAATTAACTGTGATAAATGTAATAAAGATTTGTTAAAGAAACAAAATATTTATGATTAGTATTGCAAAATAATAAAAATATCTTAACAAAACGAAAGAAGTTAATAAAATATTCAAAACAATGATCATGTTGTAAATAAAAATGTCAAAAATATAAAAATATAAACAGCCATGAACATAACTTAATAATTAAAATATTAAAATTACTTTAACATGTTATTCAAAAAAAATTTCTCTTTTTGACAAGCATGATAAATATTTAGCAAGAGATGAACTCAACTAACATGTGAAAATTGTTATAAATTAAATGACGCAAAATATAAAAGATCACATTGGTGAATTATTTATTTACCAATGTTTCTTATTCCAAAAGTTTATGCAAAAAATTTTTACACTTAAAAATTAAAATTATTTTTTTAAAACATTATTTTCAAAATCTTATTGCTCAATATCAAATTAACTACATATAGATGTTTAAATGGTTTAGCTAAAACTTGTGCCTACATCCACCTATGATGTCTAATCAAATTTTTATTAATCACTCATTTTCATTGAAGCTAATAAATGAAATACATATTAATACTCCAATGAGACACAAAAATCCTCAAAAAAGTTTGACTAAATGACACAATTTGGAAACTTTACAACTTTTGTATAAACAATTTCTACTTTTTTAAAATTTAAAATAAGAGTTGCACAACAAGTATCTAAAAATAGCTCCTCTAATAGCCAAAAAAAAATTTTCAAAAGCTAGCCTTCAAAGGTGATACGAACAAAAATGATGATAACACCGTTGTTTGATTCTACACGTTCAAAGCAAATATCATTTTATTAGAATAATTGATAAAGGCTTTATATTTAATCATAATGGGATAATATCTTATTCATTAGATTCAAAAGCTAGATCAAAGTGATGTTAAATGGGTTATTGTTGACGAAGAGAGAGAGATGTTAGGTAGCTCAATCAACCACTACAAATGAATGGCTTGATGTAAGTAAAATGTTCCCAAACGTTGGCGTAATCAAGACCATTTGATAGCAAAAATATGTATTGAGTTGGTGTTGAAAAGCTTAAGTTTTGGCAATATTATTTTTTGCCTCACATTGCAAAATAGTTCATGTGTTTTATGCTTATAATATTTTCATTACGATTCAGCATATTAAGGTTGATAACCCCATGGTGTTCCAAAAAAGTCATGACCTAGGTCACCAATGTATATATGTAAATATGAGTCTTACTTTTCCAAATTTCTTAACAAATTCATGAGTCCACCTTAAGTCTTTATGATTAAGTTAAGGAGTTATGCCCTAAACCAATTGACCCAAAACTATTATAAAATTCGTTGATTAAATCGATAATCTGAGCTAACTTGTCTCGATTTTTGTCAGGGTCCTAGTGTGCGACTCCTCAAGGCCCAAGCCTATATAGCGGACCATAGACCTAAGTCATGAGCTTCAGGCTTTGTAGTGACAAAAAATATTTATAAGATTTAAAAAATAATATATATATATATATACATATATGAAAATTATTTTAATATTTGTAATATATCAAATAGTCAAATGTCTAAATGAAAAAAAAAGAAAAACAGAACAAATAAAAACTTAAATATGTTTAAAAATGATAATCATTTGTGCCATAATTGCATAGAAATTGGAAGTTTTAAAACTGTATCCATAAAGATATAGAAATATTATTTTTTTGTGGATTAACATTACCACAAATACAATTGTTGTTAGCTACAAAGTTAGTAATTTAAGCCAATCAAAATTTTATTAATTTTTTAACCCATAGCATTGTTCCAACAAACTCAAACTACTAATATTTACCTCACGATTTAACTGATATAATACTAAGCTCAACAAAATATTAGCAAATATTTTTCTTGACTTTATGATCATCTCAACAAAATTCATTATAAATATGAATTTTTAATATCTTAATAAAACTATTCACAAAACAATAAAATTATCACAATAAATTTTCATTATGTTTTAAAAAAAACATTTCTATAATATAATATGAAAAGCTTCAATACAATTATTATATGTATGTTAGAATAAATACAAAAAATTTAAAAAAACAAAACTAAAAGATTTCAAGAGATACCTCGCTAAAATTGTTAAAATATGGGTACATACAAATTAAAAACAATACTTTCGGATAAATTGATCATGAAAATGGCATTGAAAAAAAAATAGTAAAATTAAAAAAACATTATGACAAATTTATCAACAATATAATAGAAAAAATATTTTAGTGTGGAAAAACATTTTGAATATGAAGAAAAAATTAATCACTATTAAGTGTTCATCACATAACAAATTAGTTTGGCATATGAATAAAAATGACAATTATATTCAAAGTTTGTGAATAAAAAAAATTAAATTAAACATGTAATAATAGATACAAAAAGTACAATAGTATTGGAAATTAAAATATTCGAACATGCATCAGATTCATGAAAATTTTTTCTTAAAAAATATAAGCATGCCAAGTATTATGTTACTTAAAAACATAAACCATTATGAGAAATAAAATGTAAATAATGTTGTACTTTTTTTGAACAAATTAAATACACCTGTGAAAGAAATTGATTATAAATAATAATAACAAAAATAAAATTATGGAAAAAAATAAAACTAAAAAAATTAATTAAACAATAAAAAAATATTTAATAGAAAAATGTATGTGATAATAAATGCGTTTTTACCGAATGTAAGCATAATAAATATTTTTGAGATGGTAAACAAGAAGGAATAAAAAAAATAATGTGAAATTTGTAACATACATGACATTTACAATGTAAAAGTTTTGACTATCATTTTTCAACAATATGTTATATAAAAATGTAATATAAATACTAATTTACACATAAAAAAATATACAAATTAATTTAGAATTTTAAACTTTATAATATTGAAAATATGATTATAAAGTTCCATTATATAATTTATCTTACATACTAATACAAGTAATATTTTAATGAAAAAAGGCAATATTCCAAAATGTTAATTTTTTACAATGAAATATTAAAAATAATAAATATTGTTGAGAAATTTAACATCCCAATAACTTAAAAAACTATACACCAAAATTTAGTCTTTGTATTACACAAAAACAATAAAAGTGCACAACATTTTGTGCAAAGATTTTCTTTAACATTAAACTAAAAATAAATTTAGAAATACATAAAATATTTATGATTAATATTGCAAATTGATGGTCACTAAATGTCTACATAGTATATTAACAAAAAGTTTTGTTAATAATGCAAGAAAAATAAACGACATGTTGTAAGTCAAGAAATTTAAAAAGTTGAAAAGTAGAAAAAAGAAAATAATGAAATAACAAAAATAAAAATAATGTGTACATAGATTTATGAAATAATATTCATAATATTAAAGTCTTAACAAATGTCCAAAGACAAAAGAAGTTATGTGAAGTTAAAGGAATATTAAAGGGTAGATTATTTTAAATCTGAAAATGTTTATTCAAATGAAGTGAGAAAACGATAAAAAATTTAAAATAATTGACGTGATATACTAATAAAATATTTGATAAAAGTTCACTTTTCTTTTATGTAATATATGAATTAATCGATTATTTAATTAGAAGTAGGCATTTCGTGTGATGTAAATGAATGATGTAAAACATGACATTAAAAAAAAGGAGATTAAAAACCTACCATGTTATAAAAATAAAGCAATAGCACAAAATAGTTCGAAGTAAATAACACATGTAAACATTATTTATTTAATATATTCATGAGAAAATATTCTGTCTTGTGCATTAACAAAATAGTTTTCTTATTATTATAGATACAAAAAGCTTAAACATTTAAATTTTTTTTTTTTAAGAAAAAATAAAAATTAAAAAAACATAATAATTTCATTTTAAAAAATTGGAAAAATTAATTTAACAAAAGATTTGAATATCTATAAAATACATTAGCATGTACTTTTTTTTATTATTGTAAGCCAAATAAACTTAATTTTGCGAATAGAAATTGTTATAAATTTTAACATATAAATATATCATTATTGTATATCAGCTCTAAAAAAGCTAAAACTATGTGCATATTCAAAAAAATAATTAAATAAGATGAAAATAAAAAGTTTAGACATCAAAAGGAAATTTAAAATCTTAAAAATTATTTTTATTATAGTGGACACAAAATATTATCTTAGTAAATAATTAATGATATTTTATATTAAAAATAATTAAATTGAAGAACTTTAAAATCTTTTGCATTTCAATTTTTATAACCAATTTTGTAGAGTAAGGCAAAAAAACCATTTGAAGTAACTCTATAAACATTATATGTAGTAATTGTGATGGATCATGGCATACATAACCTTAAGTTTGATTAAAGATTGATGGCTCCACTTGACAGCTTGATTAACTTCCTGATCTTACATCAAAAGGCATTGGTTCAAATGTTGTTACTAAACAATTTCAAGATCTTGTGTTGATTATATTTTAATTAGCAAAACCATTAAACCTTTCCTTTATAGATAAGTTGTAATTACTTTAAAAGAAATGAAGGAATCATTCAAATTAGACCATTCTTCTTAAGTTTCACTTGACATGTTTAGCTCAAGAACACATGATATTCAATACAAATTAGCATAGATTAAAAATATGTGATATAAATTAGTAAAATAAGTTTAAAGTAAGCTTAATAATTTCTCTAGTTTATGGACATAAAATATGATGACTATTGTTACATATGTATGATGCTATTTTTGTATTAATTTACTAGTAAAAATAAGAATTGTAAATTGGTCATATATTTAAAATGATGTCATTATGGATATATGACTATCATTTGAGATACAAATATAAAGTGTGAATATTGTTTTATAAGTTGTCTATCTTGTCATATTCCTTTTAATCATCAAAGAGTTGAGTTCTTCTACATATAATATTGATACAAACTCTTATTCATGTGTAAATTTTTTTCCTATGAGAATCCCAAGTCTTGATTAAACTACAATTTAGTTGAACATGTATGATCCAATTTTCCAAATTGTTATGATTCTTTATTTAACATTGAATGACAAACGTCTTCTTATCAATAAGTTGTATCTTTCACATAATATAATGCATTTTGCTTTGTATTTTTGAATAAATTTTATTGAAATAGTACAAAGTAGAATGTTCTACTTGTTTGATTCATTTTATTTCATTCATTGCGTAGAGCAGTAAAGAAAAAATGTTACAATGTTGTTATAGAAATGCCATTTTCTCTTTATATGTATGACATTTTTGTTAAGATTAAAACTTGATAACAAAAACATTAACAAATTATTGTGAGCATATATGGTTCAAAAAATCCTAACAAATCTACATATTCTGGAAAAATTTATTTTATATTGGTGTCCCCCTTTTTATACTTGTACGATCACCTCACCTAATGTACTAAATTAATAATGCTTGTACAATTTGTGTGATCATTTAGGACAAAAATTGAGAAAATTAAAAAAGCAATAAATCTTCTCATTGTATTACCTATTCATTTCTATCATACCTGTGTGATAAACTTATGCTACAAATACATAAATATAAGATAGTTTATTACAGCAATCAACTTTTTCTACATATTACCCTAGAGTGATTTATTGATTGCAAGTTTATAGACGTTTGCTAAATTCATAATGGCTAGGTTAATCACCCTTGGAAAACAAATTAAGCCACACGACTTACTTTTAAAAATGAGTGATTCATCAATAATATAAGTAAGAAATTTTTTTTTATCTTAGAGTAGATAAATAAACAAATTTTGATCTATTATCTTTATTTAGTTCAATCTAACATAGCAATACCTTCACCATACATTTAGATATTATGTCACTTTTGTCAAAAAGGGATTAAGGTAAATGTTGTAAAATGTTTTTTGTGTTATAAATTTTGATCTTTCAACCACCATAATAGTTGTTGTGTTATGGTCAAGGTTGGCTAATCCCTGGAAACTCATTGGTGTTGTGTTGAATCAATGATTGATGAAGTTGTTGCAAACTTTTCTAGTATGCCAACCATATTAAGGAGATCAGTCAGATATTTTCTTGGGCTTCCAGAGTAGGGTGCTTGTTATTAAGAAATAAGTAGAACTACTTTCAAATTTTATAAGTCATCACCTTGTAAAAATTGGATTAAATCATGTTCTTGTTCTACTAAATATCATCAAAATCCATCTTTCATTTCCTAAACCAATTGAATTTTATAACATGTTTTAAACTAATTTGGGAAGAAGACCCTAGATTTAAAATAAATTGGACATGAAATATTCCTTAAAGATTGAGAAAATCAATATTTATAAAAATCTTTGATCTTATCAAATTAGATAAAGATGTGGTGTCTCATAAATAAGTAATTCTTCAAGGAAAATGATAAGTAGAATGTGTGGTATCTTGTTAATTATTATTATTCACAAGATTTTGAAAGAGTGGAAGTTGATTGGAAATATAAAGATCAAATTAGATGTCAAATAAAAGGAAAAAGAAATACAACGCTCTTTTGTACAATAGTAACGAAGTGAAGAAAAAAATAGTTGTCAAAATAATGACATTGTAGTCAACCACTTTCAAAATCTTTTTAAGTTTCCTAAACTAATTGAAGGTGAAAATATGTTTAACTATATCATTTCCTTATTTACAAAAGAAAACAAATGATCAAATAGTGTAAAATGTAACCATGGAGGAAATAAAAAGATTACTTTTAATATGAATTTAAGTAGCATTCTGAGCCCAGATGGTTTTAAAGGAAACTTATTCACTAAATATTTGGATATAATTTCACATGTTTTGTTGAATGTAGCTTAAGAATTTGTATAGTATCTCAAATTCTTTGTAGGATTTCTAGGTCCAAACATTACACATTTTCCTAAACCTCATTACATAGAAATCTTTGTTGATTTTAGACCAAATATTCTTCAAAAAGCATTAAAATAAATTCACAAAGCCCACTATTGATTAAATTTAACAAAGTTTTACGAGACGGATTTCTCTAATGCAAACAAATTTTATGGATGCAGATATATTGTATAGAACATATTATTGGTTCAATATTTAGTACATTCTTTTAAGAACAAAAACAAATTGGCAATTTTACCGTTAAGTTCGATTTGAGGAATGTGAATTTCAACATTTCATGGAAATTTCTTTGTAAGGCACTCTCCAAGTACAATACTAATAAGAAGATTATTAAGGTACTCACCAATTACCTTTGTAATACATGGATATCAATTATCATTTTGGGATTTCCAAGTAACTTTTTTCAACCTTCAATAAGTGTTAATCTGGGTAATCCTTTATCTTCCTTTCATTTTGTCTCATTCATGGAGTTCTTCAAAATAAGCACTAACAATGTTTTGGCTTAAATATAATGATATTATGGGGAAAGGTTGCATTAAATAAATCTTCCTTCATCTTATTTGTGCTATACACTATATATAGGTCAGAAGAAAATATCTTATTTCAAAAATATGATAGATAAAATTTAAACTAAAATTCCTTAGGTCTGCAAAAGGTTGTTATCTATCATGGTTGGACTCATTCTCATCAATAATGTCATTTCCTCAGTTCGATTATATATTGAAATGATAACTAAACTCCCAACATATTTTTATAATAAATTAAAGAAGGATTGAATTGAATTTCGTTAGGATTTTTGAAGAAAATCTTAGGCATCACTACACTTCTTGGAATAAAATTAGTTTCCCATTTGAAAAAAAGCTTCAGTATTTACAAAATCAAGAAAATGGTGAAACTTTTTATGTAAAACTTAATTTAAGATACTCAATAACAATAGTTTATGGAGTAACTACATGTCAATGAAACACTAATCCTTAGATGCATGAAAAATGAAATCAAACACGGTTAACATGCAAAACAAGAAAAATTTCATTAAAAAGTTTACAAATTGGTCTATCTCAATTAATTTGTTATATATTGTCTCTTACTTGTGACGTGTAGTTTAGCTGTTATTATGTATGGAAATCTTGGCTATCATCATAAATACAATATTTGGAATCTCAAGCAAGGTTTAAGGTTCACAAAGAATTGCAAACAATGGACTAATACGATCCATGTAAATTATATTATCATCCATTTAATCTTGGTCATCAATAATACTCTTCATCTTATGATGTAATTATATTGTGAAAAGTTATTTATTAAGTAGAATAGAATGCAAGACTATTCAAATATGAACATAAGAAAAGCATCTCAACTCTTATACTAAACAAATCCAGTCTTTATTTACATTGGACTAATATGACCAGCATATTTCAAAACAAACATACATTTTCAATAATATGGATATGCACATAAGACAAAAAAATTGCGAAGAACGTAACAAGAATTTAGTCTCCTTATATTGCAATCACAAACACGAAACTTACCCACTTTCATAATCAAAATGATTTTCTCACCGTCTTGGTTGACAACTTTAGAAACTTCTATTTTACATGTCCTTCTAAATATTTAGGCACAAGACAATATCTAATAAATTTATTAGATGAGTAAAAAAAGTGAATTATGCCAAATATTATTCAAAATCTAATAATGGAATGTCAAAGAAATTAATGAAAATAATTTTTAGCTACTCAAAATGTTGTGTTTGGGGTTATCACTTTTAACTAGAAATCCCAAACATGAAAAAAGACAGCATATTATATAAAAAATGCTGAACAAAGATGTGGCTTAGGTTACTAAATCCTTGTTTGACACTAAAAGGGTTGTTATGAGTAATGTAGTATTTAGAGCCAACCACCTATGCACTCTTAGTGATACAATGGCCATAGTGGGGATTTTCGTTTCACTAAATTTCATAACTTGGACCATTTATGAGGTGGCCTAGCTAAAATCAATATAATGCATAATGATTTATGAAGTTTAGGACTTGAAGGACTAAGGAAATGGCCAAAAGTTTTTAATGTAGTATGCATAAGAGGAACTCTTATAATAGGATATGTGGTGAAGGATACCAAAGAACAAGATGATAGTATTGGTGGAGATAAATTCAAATCATAATTTAAATATTATGTAATCACCTAAAATACCTACATAACAAACTAAGATTATGCACTCTTTTAGATAAAGAAAACTTTATTTCTGGAAAAAGTATGCTAATATTAAAAAAGTTCTTTTTATTCATTCCATCATTGTATAATAAATATAACGTAATTTTAAACCTAAGCTTGAAAGAAAAATTGACTAAACTACCGATTACCTGGTGGATAAAAATATACAAAAATTTAATTTCTTGCAAAACAACTAAATTTGTATTACATATGTAATGGATTGAAAAATCATTAAAAATCTTATCAAAGGCCAATTTTTTTTATCAAAGCTTATTTTGACTTATTGAAATAATCATTATGATTCAAAATCACTACTTGTTGCCATATTTGACTTTTCTTCCCTCTTTTTGAACTTTTTTCCAACGACCCACTTTATGGCTTCAAATTATTGTATTTTAATTGCAAGAATGATGTTAGCACATTTGCTATGTGTCTTTTTCAAATTATTCTTGAGCAATAGTGTTTTAGCAATTCCACACATGGCCTTAATATTATCTGTATGTCAATATTATTATGCTTCATAATGGCCAAGTAGCTCCCGTAAGAGTAAGAGTTTCGAGTGACTTGTCACTTTTACATCCAACCAAATAATTAACATAGCAATGTAATAGCATCTTAACTACTTCTATTTAATTTTAAATCGAAAATGTGTTTTGGAGGGTCATTGTAACAATCATTATGTTTTAAAATCACTACTTGTTGCATTGCTACATTTTTCTTTTCTTCCTTCTTTTTTAAGAATTTCCTACAAAACACATCATGGCTTAACATTGTTGTACTCTAAATGTAGGCATGATGTTAAAACATTTACTATTTCATTTTTTTGAAAATATTCTTCAGCAATTGTGTTTTAGCAGCTCCACTCAGGACATCACTATCTCATATATGTCAACATTATTTGTCTTCATATTGAACAAGTAGCTTCGATAAGAGTAGAAGTCAAGCGACTCTTCTCCTTCATCTACAAACTAATAATTAACATAGCAAAGTAATTGCATCTTGAGTACTTCTAAATATGTTAAATCCTTTTTTGAGACAATTATAACTTATTTTAAAAGAAAGTTTCCAAAACGTTTGTCTTTGAAATTTTACTAAATTTTTATCTAGTTCTTATGCCACTTGTAACCTACTATTTTTACATTAAATATATTCTTTAGAAAATTAGATTTTATGTTATGAAAAATTAAATTGCAAAATTATTATCTATTTTAGAGTTGTGTTTTGAAAACATATATGACCTGAAAGATGTAAAACACTACATTAAATATTCTAAACATAAGCATCTCAAATTTTACCTTAATTACTTTGATTTTTCTTATACTAATTCCATAAAATGGTTCGTCTCACACATGAATTTATTTAATTACTTAATCCACTATCAAAATCTAATTGACTATTATATGTAATCCCTCAATATGTTTGGCATTAATTTTTTTAAGAAGCTATAATTTTTATTAATGAGAACTTTGTTGTTTACATGGGATTATCTTTGTTAAATTTACAAATATTAGTCCTATTACACTTTTTAGTCCCATTTCAACGAACATTTTTTAATCCATTCAAGTTAAAGAATCTCAAACATGTCATATTGCTATTAACTATTGAAATTAAGTACATAATATTTTGTGTGATGGATTTACAATGTGAAACAACTTAGTTATGCTGAGTAAGTGCTTGGCATTTTTGTCTTCAAAGTTCTATTACTTAAAATATCCATCTTATTATACAATACTTCTCCTTTACATTTCATCAGTGATAAGTTCAAATATGAAGTTTTGAATTTCTTTTATACAAATACAAATTTGAAGAAGTTTTTAAAATTTATCCGTCAAAATTAACTCTAAGTGAATTTAATTAACTTCTTAATAATATACTAATTCTACTTCTTAATATGATAATAAAACTTTTAAACATTACCTTTTTAAAACATATCACCCTATGTTAATCTATCATAAGTTAAATCAAACTAAATCATTTAAAGAAAAAAAAGGTGAACTTGTGTTACACCAAAAAATGTTCTTACCAAGATTTCAAATATAGCATTAAGTATAATTTTTATTTTTCTATTTATGTGGATTTAGTTTGATAAAGCACTTAGTCACATCTTCAAAATAAAAGTTCAACTCAATGAAACATCCTAAAAGTATAAATACATAAAGTATGAATTTTTTAAGTAGGGCTAACTAATATATGAAAAGTTGCATTACAAGATTAATAATGATCTTTTCTTAGTTTTTTTTCAATTGTAATATCTTTTCTTTTACATTGGCTTATGTATAAGGAATTTTTTGATACGTGAAGGTTAGCATTTTGATAAATGAATTCCTATTATCAAAATGTTAAAAAATTTTTTGAAGGAAAAAATAAAATTTTTATGATAATAATTGATTTCTCTATTGTTAAAATTTTGGGTCCAAGCAAAGCATTTAGAGGGGACCATAAAGATTGTCTATCCTTCCTATTCTTTTATTCTTTATCAACCTTTTTTATCATTATGGCATAAGAGCAATATCTAACTTAAGTAGGAGGATCTCCATTCTACCTTTTTCTTAATAATTCTTGTTCTCACATATATCTTTAGTAAAAAATTTATCATGCTTTTATGTAATATATATATATATATATTTAATTAACATAATATTAAATTATTATTGATAAACTATATGTTTTGTTAATTTTATTTTTTTTCATTTGTATTTTTTTTGGTTTTTCTAAATATGTTCAATGTTTTATGATAAATTTTATGCAATATTTTGATGATTTGAAGATATTTAGTAGCATCTATTTTTTAATTTTGTTACTATCAAAGAAACTTTGGTTTCGTAAAACGTGTTTTGTTGTCACATTTTATTGATATTGTGTTGTAAATATATTTGTAATATTATATGTTTTGGGTTTCAATTTTGTTTTTTCCTTAATTTTTTTATGTTTATTTTTTTTGGTTTTATTTGTAATAATTTATGAATTTTTTTCATATGTTATACAATCTGAATGCTATATATGTTTAATAAATTTGAGAAATTTTTAAGTTTTATTATTTTATATTTTCATAACTATCACAAAGAAAATTTTTTCCTCATTTTGTTTAAAGTATTTTTATCATTTTCATCATAATGTTGATTTGTTGGATATTTCAATATAACATTAATTCTTTTTTCTTTACTTAATAAATCGATTTATATTGGCACATTAGCAGACGTGCCTAATTGGCAAAAACATTACAAAATAGATATTGAAATGGATCAAATGCTAGGAGGTTGTAATCTAAATATCATAAAGTAAATAGAAAATAAATACCATTTAAATAAAAATGTTGTAATACATGATAATGTTAAATTGTCATGAAATAAGTGTACCAATATTATAAAACAATTGGTATAATATATTAAAAAAATATTGAGGTAATTAAATGAAGTCAAATTTTTCAATATAAAAAAAATAAAATATTTACTAAATATAAAAACCATTAAAAATGACTTTAAGGTAAATATTTTGAAACAATTAAAAGATATGTGGTCATTAAAATAATTAAATATTTAAAAGTTTAATCATTATGTTCAATATATCAGACAGTTACAACAAAAATTCGATAAAGAACAAACAATCATAAATAAAATAAAACAAAATAATTATAGAAATAGTAAAAAAAAGTTAATTATTTTAAAACTTTAGGCCAAATGTTTAATAAAAATTTGAAAAATAATTTAAAAATAATGCTAATAAAATGTGATTAAAATTGTCTGATTAATTAAAATTTAATTTCTTTTTTACTATGTGAAAAGAATAAAAATAGGAAATTTTATTATCAAATAATTTCTATGTTCAAAACAATATTGGCATTATGTCCATAAAAGAATATACTAAAATATAACCTTATATCTTTGGTATTTATTAGTTTCTAGTTATCTTTAAGATATAAAAAATAGTAAAAATATAAAGATTACTAGTCACGAAATGTTTGATTACATATAAATATCAAATTTTAAAACATTAGTAGTCATCATAAAGATTTTCTATTAGTGCATGTGTTATAAATGACATTTTACAAATGAAAAAGTCACACATGTTAAACAACCTGCATTCAAAAAAAAAATATTTAAAAATAAAATATCAAAAGCTTATAAAATAATAAAAACATACAAAACAAATTTATATTGTGAACCTTTAATAAATACTATAAGTAAATATAATATTAAAAAAATAATTTTTAAATAAAAACATAAAATAATTAAAAATAATATAATTTATTTAAAAAAATTAATTTTTGGATTAATTTTCATAATTTTTAAAAATCAAAAAATTTAAAACAAAATTTTTGATATTAAATATATAAATAAAAAGGTTTTGATGATTTAAAAGATTTCGATTTTGTGATCAAACAAAACAATTTAAAAAATTAAATACGTGAACACTAATGGTGTAACATAACTTAAATAATTCAAAGCTTTGTCAAATCGTGGCAGTTAAAATAGAAATATAATAATAGTTTAAAATATGTTAATTATCTAGACAATATAATATTGAAAGAATTTGTCATTCTATGAATTTTTTAAAAATAAAATATTATTTTATAAATAAATAAGATAAGCAATAAGAATAATATTTTAAAAAAGAGCTTCCCATTGCGAGAGTATAATAAATAAGCTATTAATATTAAACATATTTGTAATTTGAAGAGTAGTTGGCTAAATAAAACATGATAAGTTCAAATATAAAATACAAAAAAATAACACATTATAACTATATAAGTAGTTTTAAAATATTTTATATATTTAGATGATATATAATAAAGTTGCACGAAGAAAAAATCAATTTATAGTAAAATTGTTAAAAAAATATTATAAAACAACTATAAAAATAGTGTACATAAGCAATAAATAGGTACAACCAACTTGTATCTAATGAAGTTTAAGGAGGACATAAGACCTTAAAACAACTTTTCACATCGATATATAATAAATTTTTGTTTGGAAAGAGGTGGTGTAAAAAGATTTTCGAGCATATAATTATTTTATTTTAAAATTCCACAATATGATAAAAAATTTAAAAAATATAACACGTCTTTATAAATAAAATTTTTAAATATATGAAAGAAATTAAAAATAATATACCAAAAAATAGGTATTAGTAATTTTCTTATGAGTAAAGAGTACACAATACTTTTAAGATTTATTATGAAATAACTAAAAAATATTATACTAATATTTATTGCAAAAATTGTTTTGTCATAATCTAAAAAAAATCAGAGAGAAAATCGTGGAAGATTTCAAATAAAAAAATTATCAAAGGTTTAATATGGTTCCGTTATGCTTGTGCAAATACAAAATGGAAATTAATGAACAAAATTTAAAATCTGAATTATTAAACTAACAAAATTTTTTTTTCAAAATCCATAGAACAAGCATCACATATTAAAATAATTCATTTACTAACACAATTATGAAAGCATATTCCTGGAAACACTTTAAAAATTGATTACAATTGCTAAACTAATAAAGCATTTGTAATCTTTGTTCATATTACAAATATTTTAACTAAAATTATAATAATAATTTAGACATAACAAATGATCAAACAAGCATATCATGGTATGCAAATGTATAAATGATAAAAAATACTAACAAAGTAAAATATCTTAAGTCAATGTTTTAAGAAAATTAATCAATAGAAAACCATTTTCAAAAAAATGAGAATGTTAAAATTAATAATTCTAGTTGAAGTAAATATTTATAACAAAAAATTATTAAGTAGAAATATTTCATTAGGACATATTAAAGAGAAATATCTAAAAATTACTAATAATTATAACAAAATATACGAAATCATCATTTCAGTGATTTAATGACATATTTAAATTTTTTTTGTTTCAAATTGAATTCAACCAAAAACATTTTTAATAACATAAGCTTGATAAAACTTTAAAAAATAATGTGATAAGAGAATAAGTAAAATAAGATAAATGAAATCATTGACAAAAAACATTATACTATAAAATAGATAATTATGACATAGAATAACATTCATGATAGTTAAAAATGGATAAAACATAAAAAAATTATAAAACTATTATCACAATAAAATATTAAAAAAAATTCAAAAGGTTGCATAATTATTTTCAACATAGTAATGATATGGTTTGATATCCATTTATGTTCAATGTAATTGTTATGAAAGAATGTCAGTATACCATATGAATTAAACCAATTTCCCATGGTACGTAAATGTGAGTTGATCATAAATTCCAATAAAATTTTATTTTCCCATACAAATTTTTTAATTTTACATAAGTCTACATGAATAAGATAATTACGTGGTCTAAACTAATATTTTTATACAATATTATTTGTTCTTGACTTAATTACTTTGAGAACATCTTTAATATACAATTCATAATGTTCATTATACCATTACATATTATATGATGGAGAGATACAACATTTTCAAAGGTTTAGTTTTAATTTGAATGGTCTTACTATAAGGTGTAAGTTAACTATATTAATGGATTTGTTTGAGTTTTCCATAAACCTTTTTTATGGAATAGTTTTTCTCTAATTCAATAGTTTGATCATATTATTTTAATATTTGTTCGTAATTGTTCCATCTATTTTTACTAGATCCAATGTTTAGATTAGATCATATAGTCTAGTTTCAAATTGGTCTCTTTTCTCCAACGACTAATCATATTGTATAGAATATGATCATGTAGTGCATTTATTTATGCAAAAGTTTTCATTTCAAATTTGAAAAATTATGTATAATGCAGTTGAGCCATAAGTTTCATTAATTTACAAGATAGGAAAAATGGCTTACTCAAAAAGAACACATAGTTTCCTGACCATATAATTATCTTTTTCCATTGTTATTTCACAAGTGGCTACATCTACATATTTTATCAATTGAGAAGTCTTGCAACATTAATCTACTTCCAATGTTGTTCATCATCATACTTAGAAGCAAAGCTTGATTATCTATGAGTATGCTACTAAAATAGGTTGTTATTATCAAAATAATTTAGATTATTACTTATTAGATTATTCCTTTTTTAAATAGTTTATAGGTCTATTTATTCATGGAATATCATAAAGAGATAGCATCCATTAACTTTGCCTCTAATCCCCAATTCTTATCTTACTTATTGATATAACACTTCATCCAAAAATGCCAAAGCTTTCATATTTGGTCTTCTTGTTATTCATAGTATGTATGATGTCTTATTTATAATTTGTTTGATGATAAATCTATTCAGACATTAAGTTAAATTAAAAAACTCGATTTATTAAAGCATTATGAATTGGAGATCTTATATCACCAAGCAAAATGTGAAAGTAGATACCAATTCTTTTAAGGAATGCAAAAGCTTATGATATATGACATAGAAGAAGCTCAATTAAATATTTAGATCGATAATTGAGAGATACATGCCAGATCCATAAAAAATTAGAAGAACTTTGATATTGATCATTATGGCATATTGATAGCAAGAAGTTCTTTTCTAAAACTAAAATGATGATGTGTGAAAAATTAAAACCCAAATATTTGTTGGTTTGAAAATGAGATTATCAGCCAAAAAAATAATATTTTACTTTTTAAAGCAACATTTTTGACAAAACAATTAGTCAAATAAATGATTATTAATTGTATGACTTATATGGTATGGAAAACACTAAAATATTATATTTTGATTTCAACCTTACATCATACTTTTGCAAAAGTTTCTTGATCCATGTGATACTCAACTAATGTCCAACAGAACATTCTAGACTCAAAATAAAGTCAGTGAAAGAGAATATTTAAAACATTTTAGAATATAATAGGATTATGAAAATGATGTTTTTAAGCAACTAGGATAAGTCGTTCACTTTTAATAAGTTTTCCTGCAACAACGGCTATAAGTCAAGAATATAGATGACACCATACATAGTATTATATAATAAGATGCATTAATTTGTATTATACTAGCATGAATAAAATAACAGTACTCTAATTGATATAGCTATAATTTCATATTTTATTTTGAAGATCAAAAAAATCAAAACATGTGGTCAAAAGGAATGGATTTACTTCACAAAAATTATGATAAGAAAATTATAAAAGTGGACTTTTCGAAAGAGGATTTTGTATTTTTAAAGGTAATTCCCATGAAATACATTACAATGTTTAGAAAAAGAGAATAACAAAAGACAATAAATTTTGTGCTTTCATAGATTATTGAAATAATTTTTTCTATTACTTACAAGATATTTTTCATTATCATTGCCAAAGTATATGTTTTTTTCCTTTCAATTCTAATAAAACTGCTTACAAATGGTACCTTTATACATAAATATGATCAAAGAAACATGGTCGTGCATCCTAAACTATTTCATAAGGAAATGACAATGGCATTCTTAATAAGCAAAATGAACAAAATATGGAAAAAGAGCATCCCATGAATATGTCACTAACTGGTAACTACTTGGAAGGTAAAGCAAGAGCTCATTGGAGACATCCCAATGTTTTTTTAATTTGATTGATTTAATTCTTATATGGAGGGATGTTTTTGAAATAGCTAAAAGCCTTTATGATTTATATAATGTTTGTTGAAATAATGTAAGTGCATTTAAAAATTTATTTTGAATATCTTGAAATGAAATTTGCATATGGATATCTTTGAATAAGATCAAAAAGGCTATTATTTGCTATAACTAATAATATGAAGAGGAACTCAAATATGAAAGAAAAAAATGAAAGGAAGCCTAAAATAATAATTGTACATGAATTGGAGGACGACATGTCATAAAAGGAAATACCAAAACATATAAAAAATAACAATAAATTAATTCTATGGAAATTCATAAGGAAAAATGGAAAAAGTGTTAAAAAAGAAACATATAAATTTTTTGCTTAAAAAAGTTGATCATAGAGTAGTTTTTTATGAAATTGCTCAAAAGATTTTGGGATGTCATTTGCAATAGATTGTGTAAGAAATACAAATCTTTACAAGGTTTTGATCACAAGGGTTATCCAACAAAAAATTTAATGTACTAAAAGAGGAGAATGTAAAGAGGAATGCCATTGACAAAAAAGATACTATAGGTTGGAGTGAAATAGAAAATTGTTTTAATGGTTATGAAAAGGGAGACAAATTATGTAATTATAGAAGTGCCTTTAAGAAAGATGAGACCTATTATTGTAAGTTGAGACCAAACAGTTCCATAAATGGATGGAATCATCTAAAAATGTTGTAGAATTGAGACAGATCACTATGAAATGATAGTCAATAGTTTGATGATTATTTGAACGACTATTAGTTGGTTAATCTATTATATTTTTGCCCTTAATTATGATGTTTTGTTTGACGTTAAAAACCTTAAATATTACTAATGAATTTTCTAGTAGAAACTGTTTATGTTTTTTAATGACTTCAAAGACTGGTTCACATTTATTGTTCATTTCATGAATAAATGTTAGATTTATATATAAAAAATTTGATCCTAGCTATTAAAACGTCAAAATTAAGTTAATTAAAAGAACTACTTCCAAACAGCATAAAATATTTTTTCTAAAATGTCTAATGATAGTTCAATTAGTGGCTAGGGAATTAATCATCATATGGGATTAACTGCTACCATTGGCTTGGATTCAAGAGGTTCTAAACTGTAACATCAAAAATAGCAAAGGTAGATGAGTTTTTGATGATTCGATAATGGTGGATTAGATCAAAGCCGATCCTGTATGATGAGATTTGGCTCCTCTTTTTCACCTTAGTATTTCATAATCTAGGGCACTCATATGCTCATAAGTTATTCTGTGGTGATGGGTCTAATAAGACCCCCTATTCGCATACAAAATTCAAGTATATTAACTTTTTCTTCTCTACCTTACCTCAATCTAGTTCAGGATGCACCCTAAATAATGTCTTGGTTTGTTTTAAGCTAGTCTCCCAATCTGATGCTAATAGGCCAAGTGGGTCTTGGTCAACCCCAAGTGCTTTGCACTTGGCTAGCTTAGGGTGTGGCTTAATTTTTTTAATTATGAAAATTTAAAATTTTTAGTTTATTAAAAGTTTAGTAATTAACATGAAATTTGACAAAGAAGCATTACATGGATTTAATCAAAAAACAAGGTTTATTAGAAAATGAAATCTTATAAGTTTTCTAAACCAAGGAAAGGATGAAAAAGTTAAATGCTTAAATTTTGATGTGATAATGAGATTAGTGGAGATGTAGCATATAATCAATAAGCTAATATTCTATTTTAAAACGAAAATATAAACCATTTCAAAGTTGATGTCTACGTCTTTAATCCTTGAAGCTTGCTAAATAATTCAAGGTTTTTGGGAGACCATTAATTGACCATCATAAAGTGTGTTAGGTTTGATCATTAAAAGAATAATCTCTCCCTTTTATTGTTCACAAGACAAATATTTAGATTAAAATATCAGTAAAAAACATATATTATTATGAAATGCGGTAATAAAAATTAAAAGTTAGTGCTACAACTTAATTCATACTCGCTCATACTATATGTTCCTACCCACTTATTTAAACAATGGTTATTCTCCCTCTTTAATACTATGAAAAAGGACGTATAATTTGTACTATTTGTGTCACACATTAATATTGTCTTATCAATTGAAATTGATCAGTGGGAAGAATTTTGTAAATGTCTACCAATTGTTGATCGGTTGAAACATATGTGAATTTTGTTAAGCCTTTAACTACTTGGTTTCCCATAAATTTATGTTACACTATGTGTTTTCTCCTAGAATGATGAACTTGGTTCTTCGCTATAGCCATGGCACTAGTATTATCAATTAAAAGGAAAAATGTGAGAGACATAAATCACAGTCTTGAAATTATTATCAAAAACATAACTCTTGAGCAACACAACTTTCAATCACTACATACTTGATTTCTATGTCAAAATGGCTTTACAAACTTTCCTTTTTTTCTGACCATAAAATTAAAATATTTTATAGTAATTGATATGTGCGTAAGATATTTTTCGTATCTATAGTAGAGCATATAATGTCTAGACCTGGGAAACTTATAAGATCTCATTAATGACCATTGTTAGTATGCCTTAAACATATGTTAATTATACTTTCTATATATTTGAAGATTAATTAAATAACCTTTAGAAAGATTTTAATAGGATTTTATTGAAATATTACACATAAGCTATCACTAAATACGATGTCTGATCTATTAAACAAAAGATATAATAGAGATCTAGCAAGTTCATCACAAAGTTTTGATCAAAATATTTCACAATTTCATCTAAATTTAAATGGATTTATTGACGCATTGTAATCTCCTTATATTACACATTTTCAAGCCCAAATTTTTTGAATAAATATTTTAAATACTTAGTTTGTAAAAAAAATTATCATGTTTTAGTTACATAATGAGTAATATGAAGAAGAAATTTTTTTAACTTATTATACTTATCTCCAACTCCCTTATAATTAAGTTACTAAGTTCCTTACACATATTTTCATTTAAGATTTAGAATTTTTTTTCATCAATATAAACTTGTATAAGAAAGAAATGATCATTTCAAGATTTTAGGAATAGTGTGTTATCTATTTTTTCTTTCTTAAAATCATTATCAACAAGATAATAACTCAGATCTTTGATACCATAAACAAAGAGCATTCTTAAGGCCATAAAATCCCTTCTCAAGCTTATATAGATAATCACAATGTACACGACTCTCAAAACTTATGGATTGTTGTATACACACATCTTTTTTTATTATCATATTTTAAAATAGAAATTTTACATCTATTTGAAATAATCTAAAATTTTTATGACATGAATACAATAAGAAAAGTGTAATGGCCTCTAATTCTGTTACTAAAATAAATGACTCAAAATATATACCTTCAACAAAGTCATAACACTTACAAATATATCCACATTTGTTTCTAGTGATCACACTATTTTCAACTAATTTATTTTTAAGTTTCCATTTAGTTCGAATCACTTGTTAATCACTACGCTTAAGAAATAGTTCCTATACATAGTTTCTCTCAAACAGATCTTACTCTTCCTTCATTACTTAAGCCTAATAGTTAACCTTGTGGGCTTCCCTTAACATATTAATTCTATTAAAGATACAAATGTAATATGATTAAAAGAAAAACAATTATTACATAAAAAATATTATTCTAAAGATAAAGACTTATGTAAAATATTTATTTATATATAAAAAATATAAAAATAATAAAATCTATTGTTGTTTCATAATATTAAATTTTAAAATGAGATTTTAGTATTGCATAAGTAAATTATTTTGTTGAAATAAACTTTATTAAAAATATTAAAAACTAAAATTATATCTAACATGTGATATAAATAAAAAGTGCAACATAAAAAATTTCTAATTTTTAAATTGTTATGTGGTCTTCATATTAGAAAATAATGACATAGTCATTGATGAGTATTCATCAGCTAGTTATAGTACTCGCAATATGATACACTCAAGAAATATTGTAATGCTTAGCATCAAATAATTTTGATTTTAACAATTGTTTGCATTATTGTCAATTATGTAATTATCAAGAAAGATAACATGTTAGACCACAGTATGTAAAGTTTTAATAATAGTAAAAACTCTTTTGCATTTAAAAAAAATTATGACATAAAAATTACTTTCATGTACACATTAAAATATTAGAAATTATGTAATATCAAAGAATGTTTTGTTCCATATCAATTTATAAAATAATTAATTTTTCATAAATAAAATGCGAACCTAAAAAATTATAATTCTATTAATAATTAAATTCAAAATATAATTATAATAACTACAAATATATTAAGAAACAAAAAATATCATAAAAAATAATTAATTATTAATATATAAAAAATTATAAATTATTTACATAATACAGGAATAATAAACCTCTTCAAACTACAAGATAAAAACACCCACAATATAAATACAAGATATTAAAAAATTAAAACTTATACAAAAATATTTATTAATATAGTAAATATTTTAAAAACTAAATTATATTATTATAAAAGATTTGTAAAAACTTTAGTGAGAAAGAATAAATATGCAAATTTAAATAAAAAATGTAAAATAATAAAGATTAAGAACATGAAAAAATGAAAAGGATAACAAATTGGTGTTCATTTTCTTATATAACCTTTAAATTACATATATGATGATAAACAAGATGAGGACTCATGAATATGTCAGCTGACATTTTCTTTTAATGTTGTGTATAGTTCTTACTATTCGTGCCTACTCTAAAATAATATTCAATAAACGAATTATACTCTAATCATTAAAAAAATAGATATATTTGTCATATTTTTTTTCAAATGTCATATTCATTATTTTTTGTTATTATCTATGTTTTTGTTAGTATACCAAAAAGTTATTTTTCATACTTTAAATATTTGATGTTATTTGTTATTATAATCAATCTTATCATGTAAAAAAAATTTATATTTTTTTACATATATGTGCTTATTATGATAATGATTATTCTTTTAAATTGCTTTAATATCTTGCATTGTTAATCAAATTCTTTTTTTAAATCCAAAAACGTTTTTTGTAATATTCACTAGAACAAAGAACATTGTCATCTTGATTTTTTACCATTGAATTCGATAAATAATTATGATTTTTTTGTCACTAAAGTTATGTTTTATGTGTTTTAAAGATTTTTATGTATATTATCATATTCTCAATGCTTCTAATGATACCTTAAAGTTTCATAAAATATTTTATCTTTAATTTAAACCTTTTAAATGTGTAATAACAATGAAGTCTAATTTTTTTATTTTTTGTTTCTTGATGTTAGGAATTTGTGTCAATAATTTTATTTATTTTTTGGTTTTGATTTTTTTAATTATCCTACAACTTTTAAAGTAAGTTTATGAAAGGAAAAAATTTGAAAATAAATTTTATTTTGACAAGACATTCTAAATTATTTTAATTTAAATAAAATTATGTAAACAAGGAAATGATTAATGTTAGAATTGTTTAAAGTTTTAAAAATTATGTCATACTATGTAAAGAAGGTTCTCCTAATAGTATCAAGAATAAGAATAAATTGTTAAAAGTTAAAAATTTTAACTTTAAAAAGTAAATTAATATACTTTATTTTATACATTCAAATTTTTTCAATGTTATATTCAAATCAAATAACACATAAAAAATTTCAAAATTTATTGATATTATAAAAATTAAGCATTTAAGGCATTTACATAACTTTTTAACATTTTTAATAAATGATATAGTAGGAATTTAAAAATTATAGACAAGCAAGCAAAGATAAATAATATACAAACATAAGAAACACAAAAAAAAAATATAATGATAACAATAAAATAAATTTTTAAATTTGTTGTATAATGCTTCATGCTAAAAAAATTTAAATAACAAAATAATAAACAAAATATTTCAGTAATAATAATAATAATAACATATAAAATTTAATATATTAACCTTATAAATTATATACACAACATAGTCATAAAAAGTCATATCTATAATATAAAAAAAGTCAAATATTAAATTACATATAATGAATCAGAGTTTCAATTAATTATAGTATCAACAATTAGATAAAATAAATTAGTGGTTCTTACATTTTAAAAGAAAATATATTGAAAGAAATAATTAACCAAAAAATATTACCAATGTAAAAATTATAAATACATAACAAAACATAGATATCATAATGAAATAATTGAATTGTTGACAAACAAAATATGAAAAATCCTTTAATGATATTCCAATTAAACAAAGTTAATGTTACAATAAAAAAATTTCAAAATTACTAAAATGCACAAGATAATCGAGATAATGGAACACTTTAAACATCAAAATTTAATTCTATAGCTTATCCACAAAATAATATTCTTGTCATGGTAACCATAATAAATTTGTAACAAAAAGGTGCAAATTATTAATTTATTTAAAAAATAAAAATTTGGTAGCCTAAGTGTAAAAACGTTGAATAAAGAATATAGTTGTGAATTAAGGGAAGGCCATTACTTCTACGAAATTGATTTAGATGGACATAAACAATGCTTATAAGTCTTATTAGGACTAATTAGTACACAAAGTAATTCATGTCAAGTATTAGTACATCACTCACAACAGTAAAAAAACATACTTAAGTATATTGTGGTAGAGGATGATTTAGATAATCAATGTTTGTAAATATTAAGTAATGCATAAGCTTATAATAATTGATCCTAGTATGACAATACAAAAAGGCAAGAGGAGTGCTAACATGACTATTTTTTATAATTTTTTATAATAATTCATTTCTTCTATTTATATGGTATTTGTTCAAGTTATTATTCAACAACAAATTTCAATTATTGATCATTTTTATTTTTTTTTCTTTTGCTAGTTACATTGAACCATTGTTTCTTGCATCATATCATAATGATGAAAAAATCATTATGTTCTTTAGTTATTTTTTTTATTGAGTGTTTCAAATCGTGTACCTCAACACAAGGTAGTTTAATCTATTGTAGAGCTCAATTAACTAATTCATTGGTAAATCTACAGTTGAAAACAATTAAATGAGTGTTGGAGACATTGCTAAACAATGGCTTAACTTCAAATTTTGTTTCTAATAGATAGAGCACTTAGTGTAATACTTTCCCATCTTTAACATGTCTTCTATATTATACTCAGGATCAAAATTATTAAAGTAATCACTTAACGCCCAAATGACACTTTTTTAAGGTTTACATTCGTCTGATTAATGGTAAGTGGCATTGTTTTGTGTGATCTATATATAAGTGAAAATGTCAATCTCTATCATAAAAAAGGTTGTGAATAAAAGACTAAATAACAGTCAATAGTGAAATTAATCATAGGTTTAATCTTTAAACACAAGAATTCAAATTATTTTAATGCAAAGTCTTTAATTTAATATGCATATTGATCACATAATGTCATGTCCTTTAAAATTTTTCTTTTTTGTTTTGAACACTAGCTATTATACTTTTTTTATGATAAAACCTGAGCATTTCTAATTAATCTGATTGATTGAAATTTTTTATTTTTAATAATTTATATTTATGCTCATAGAAGAACCTATAAAATAATGAATGTTAAACTCTATGAACGTCATCATAGTTGGAGAAACAGATCATTTTGATATTTATTTTTAATTTAATTTCAGAAATTTTAATATTATTTAATAGGTTATGCTTGATTAAAATGATTTTAATAAAACACAAAAATTAGAAATTTTTAACACTAAAATTAGAAGTTTTAAAAAATCATCTTTCCTTGATCACTTCTGTGAAAACATTCTATCAATAATGCAAAAAGTAAATTAAGAAAAAACACCTTGTTCTAACTGACCAAATGAAATACTTTCTTAAGTGTTGAATTAAGGTATGACTCTTAAAAACATATGCTGTAGTATCTGAAGATGGAATCACTCTTGAACTCGTCATTTGCATATTAATAAACAAAGGTGTACAAAGTGAATAGAGGGTAGGTAACCTTATATGTTTGAATAATTATGTTACTACAAGTAAAGCTTACATAAACCTACCTCACAAGTACAAAAACATTGTGCAAAAAAAATTACAAATTGATTTTGCATGGATCATTAAAATAATTTTGAAGCGAATGTGCGCTGTTCAATTATGCTGTCAACTCGAACAATCTAAAATTCATTTGCTTTTTTAAAAAACGTAATCTAAATAAAAATTATTTGAAACTATAGTAATCATAATGAAATGTTCAAACATTTACCATCTTTTAAAAAATGTATAGATTTAAATCTAATCATTTGGTTTTGCAACTTTCAAGATCGAATTGTTGAAGATTCATCTTCCATTCTTAAATGTGTGGAATTAAATCTTTCTATCTAATTATTCTATTTTATGATATATTGGTCTAGGTTAAAATCAATAATGTATTTATCATTTCTCTTTATTCTGTCACATAAATTTGGGATTTCATAATCAACATTAAAATCTACTAAGTGGCTATCATTTACCTTGATCTAATTGCATAATTTGCAATATATTGATCTAGATTTTCAATCATGTGGCTCTTTTTTTATAATCTATCCAATACTCAGAAAAACCTAATGATGATTGATGGATTGCAATGGTTATTTTATAAGCGCTAATGTAGTCCCCAACCTAGTATTTGTTGTAAACGACTATTTTAAAATAGTTATTCAATTCAAGTCATTCTATACAAGTGAATAATTGGGATGTTCTATAACAACTTTTAATCAATAAAATATATATATAAATAATAGATTTTTTTAATATAAAAAATATGTGAAGAAATAAGAACATTTAAGACTACAAAATTTAAGTCTTAACAACTAATACTAATTATTATTTCCATTTGTTCTGTCCATCATTCTTGGAGCTCTAACTCTTCTTTCTTTTCATTCAAGTAAAATAGAAAGGCATCTGTGTTTCATTATATATTTCATTAAGCATGGGATTATTATATGCATCAAATTAAAAACTCTTGTTGTAATTTTTCTTTATCTACAAGTTTCATTTCATTGAAAGATTGCAATAGCCCATTTATTGTATTTCATTTTGTTGAGCATTGCCTTTTAAAGTCTTAAAGTAATTAGTTATGTTTTTTCCTAGCCTTTATTTAGGGAGGCTGTAGGATTGAATTTGAACTGAATCGCCAAAGATTGTTGTACTTTTTTATTATTTCCAAATACTTTGTTTTCAATTTTACTTTAAAAATTAAAATATAATTAATACTTTTTAAAAAAATTAAATTAACATAAAAAAATGTTTAACATTGATTTTATTGATGTTCATAGACAATCTAAAATTGTTTCTTTAAAATATCTTTTAAAAATACTTTTTCAAAACTCCAAATATTTTTCATAGCAATCATCACCCTTGATAAACCAAGTTTCAATTAGTTTATCCATAGAAAATAATTGCTTAAATTAAAACATGAACAAGTTTTTATAAACATACTTTTGAAGTGAAAACAAGTATTTTAATGTCACATACAAAAATAGTATAACTTCCTATATTTTTTTATTATTGGAACAAGGAACAACGAACTTAAAATTTAGAAGATAAACAAAATTTTTAAAGTTTAGATGTGTAAGGCTTAGTTAAAAAAATTTGACAGTTTCAGAAGAAGAGGTCATAGTTGCTACTAATAGAATTTACATTAATATAATTTTAGTAGTGTTTGATTGAGATATCAAATAATGATTCATGTAAATTAGATATTCTATCTATAATAGTTAGGTATTTATTGAAAACATTTGATTATAGCCATTAGATGTGTAGAAAAGCATGTTAAAAGCCATAGCCAAACAACTTAAAAAGCCTTTTTAAATACGTTAATATAATTTTTTCAAATGGCTAATGCAATGACTAATTAATTTGCCATTTGGTGGACTATGGCCATTGGAACAATTAGAGGCAATACAAACAATCAAGTCCAATGCTAAATAAGTAGATGAATTATGGACAATCTAATCAAGATGGATTTGATCTAGGGCATTTGATGATGTTGGATGAGATCAGGATCATGATTTAACGACCATGAAGTCTGATTTAATCTCAATCATTGGATTTAAATAGGATAATTAAGAGTTGCATGATTAAAGGATAAGACAGAAAGTGTTCTAGTCATCTAATAAGTTAAGATAAAGCTTCAACCATGAAATCTTTAAAAAATCATATGAATTGGATATTAGAGTTCAAATAGATGATGGGATGGATGTTCAACATCAATTAATAAAGTAGAGGCGAGCACCATCATGCAATCGTGAAAATGCAAGATTGGGTAGTGCCTAATGCTCCTAGTTTTGGATGCAGATAAGAATAAGAGATTTAGTTCCACACTATAAGGATGGAAAAATATTTGTACTTTATAAGAACTTTCATGGGACTAACATTCATACCTAATTGTGGTTTGTTCCTCCTTTGTGTGCATAGAAATTCATCACCTGGGCTTACTTGTAACATAAAGGTATATACAGGTTTGATTCAACCCATACGTATACTTGGTTTGAGTGCTACCCAGCTTTTACCAAAGCCTTACCCCATATGGTTTAGGAAATCATGAACAACAAGAAAAGCGTCATCTTAATTTTGTTTCAATTTTTTTTCTGATCTAAGGCTTGCGAGTGCCCGCTCGGGCTAGCCCAGCCCGAGAGCTTTACACTTTGGCACAAGGAGGAATGTGGTAATTATTTCATAATTCTAGTTATGAAAAATTTTACATAATTAAATTTTTCTAATGTAATAAAAAAAACATACTAACAAGGAATTTCACAAACATATGATTTAACCAAGAAAATAGTTACAAGATTAAAAAAGAAGAATCCTATTCATTTATTAAATCAAAGACATAATTGAAACAATTGATGCCTGAATATGATTTAAAATTGAAACAAAATGATAATACTTTAAAATCAATAAACTAACATTCTAAAATAAAAAAAAGATTTTCAAATCTAATGCACATGTCTTCAACCATTAAGACTTGCTGGATAATCCACGATACTTTGAAGGTATCTATTTTACACTAAACAAGCCCATTAAAATAAAATGCTAAATATTTAAGATTTGACACATCAAATATAAATGTGACCAATCAGCTTCCTCTAGTACGCCATACCTTTTAGTGATCATTATATTCTCTATGGAAATAATAGGACTACAACTCACTTGAAGTTATTAAGAAGGGAAATGCACACTTAAAAAAATTGTAAGGTGTATTAGAACAAAAAGAATTAATAACATGGATACAAAAAAGATGCGTAGAATATAATTGAGTAAAAAAGCTATAATAATTGAAATTATGCTTTGAATGTTGTTACATTTAATAGACTTTTAAACTAAGAAATTACTTTTAAAATTTTCCACAAGTTTGTGGTAACATAAAAAAGGTACATCCTTTGTTTAAGAAATTAAAATAAATATGATGCCATATGATTAGGAGTTGTTCAAAATGCTTTCTAATGAATCTATTAAAAGAATATATTTAATTTATTAACATTATTACTATACTGCATGTTTCGAAAAGGCTATCTCTATGAATGAACATGTAAAAATGATCCTTAGTATTTTGCCAAAGAGTATTAGCCTATAAGATTACTACAAAAAATTTTTACTATAACGTTCATTTACTTTAAAGATGAGCTGTTCACTAATGAACTAGAGCTAGAGAAGAGAAAAGAAGGGAATGAATTGATTTAAAAAAAATTTTAAATGAAAAAAAAATTAGCATTAAAGAGAGAGGAAGATACCTCAGAATAGGAGACTACTAATGAAGATATCATAGTTCTAATTTTTGAATATTTATATAAAAGTTTTGGCATTGCAAGAAGATATACAAAATAAAGGTCCAAAAAAGTGAGAAGAAAAAATAAAATCCTTTTCTAGAAGTGTGACAAGCTAGGACATGTCAAACTAACAAGTATTATGGTGTAAGATGCAATTAAAAAATAGTAGAATGCAACGATGATGAGTAAGAATTAGAAGAAGAAAGCCTCGAATAAAGTCTAAAATGACTTAGAATGGACTAACACAAGTGAAGAGAAAGAGAATAATGAAGAGCTATTTTTGATGATCGCTTAAGAGGATGAACAATAAAAGGGAACATCATTAAGTGAAGTAAAGGTATGTTACCATAACAAAGGATTACCTTAATAATTTGTTTATGTGTGTAATAATATGAAACTTTATGTAAGGAAAATAAGAAACTAAAAGAAAAATATAGTGAATATTTAAGACCTTGTGAACATATTAGGGTTGGGCAAGCAGATTTTTAACGAACATGTAAATGGCCAATGATGGATTACCACAAAACATTAAGGGCATGCATCATTAGTTATAGAATTAATGACCTTAAATCCTTAAAATATGCTTTTTCATTATTAAATAGAAAAATTCTTAGTACAAATATTTTTTTTCTAATAGTAGAATATTTCATATTCATAGGGGTAATAGAAATGTCAACATGTTACCATGTTACACTAATAAATTTACGTCTTTATAGCATGTAAACTTATTATACAACACATGTACGTGTGGTTAAAGCTCATATTTAATCTACATTTCCTAGCTTTCCTTGGAATTTAGGGAAAATTGTACATCAACCACTAAAAAATATTCTTGTCCTAAAAACGTTTGGATTCATATGCCTAATAATTATTTTATAATTATTGAAAGGTTTTCTTTTGAAGGACAAGTAAGACATCTGATTCTTGGATAGTTGATGTTTAAGGCACACGAGTAGACATATCAATTTATTCACCCAACAAGAAGCCTACGTTGAAGGAAAGGTAGTACTTAGTGACATCTCAAGGAAATATAACAAATGAAAAAGTACTATTCGAAATTATATATTTTTTATCGCTAAACTTTATTGGTTTAAAGTGTAAAGTATAATTTTCGTAATGTAAGTCAACTATGTGATAGTAATTTTAGAATTTTAGTTGATTTTGTTCCATGTAAAACTAGTAAAATAAATTGTCTTTTGTAGATCATTATGAATTATCTTTGACCATTCTAAAATAAATTGTTTGGACATATGCACTATATGAGTATAGGACATAAGAAATATGGACTAGTTATACTAGATGACTATTCTAGGCATATGTACATAATTTTCTTACAAAAAAGGAGTAAATCTTGTGGAAAATTTCATATCTTGATGACTAAAAGTGAAAATGAGCTTAGTTACAATTTAGTTGCCATTAGAAGTGATAATCAAGATGAATTTAGAAGTGAGAAATTCATTTAATATTTTAATAATAATAGAATTTGACAAACATTTTTTCATAACTTTGGTAAAGGACGAGGATCCCTTCTAGATTAAACTAAATGAGAATAATTTGATCTAATCCCTACATAAATATTTCATTATTGTTTAAAATGGATCCATCTAAGCATGGTTGTCTAACAATCAATGTAGCCTTTTCTAGAACCATTGCCCTTTTATTTCCTTATCCATGTAAATAAAGGCCCAAAGAATAAGTGTTCTTTTACGCACCATGGATTGACTTAATAAATAAATTCATTTATTACATCCCACGTTCGATTGGAGGGACTCTTGAATAAATCAAGTGTAGGTATTGCATTAAAGTATAAAATTTCTATCCATGGAGCTTGCATTTCTTATACAATTTCTTAATTTACCATTTGAGTTTAATATACACTTTGCTATAATAAGCACCATCTTTTTTCCATGGGTTATAAGTGAGCAAGTGAACGAACTACTCATCCTCATTTAAGGTTTCACAATGGATGCCTTACATTAATAATAAACAAATCTCATTGGATTTATTCCAAATGTTGTACTCAAATTCCAATCTCTTAGATTATGAAATTAGCTATTGTTATCCATAGGTTTCATGAGAGCAATCATAATAGCTTCTTGTTTGAGTAGAAGAGTAAACTACATTGAATGGCTCTTTTTTTGTACCTCATATATTACAAGATAGGATATTATTCAATAAAAGTCATTTGTTATGAAATTTGAGAAGATTAGGCACTTTTACAACTCCTACTAAAACTAACATGCCTCTTTAACGATTTCTAATATTTTTCTTTGAGTGACTATCATAAACTTGGCTCAAATCTTCCACTTTAGAGTGTTTTGAAGTTAAGATCTTTCCTTGCTAACAAATATAACTAAGTGTTTTTTAAAAATGCAGTCACAAAGAAAATATGAAACCATTAACCCTAATTTAATTGACAGATATGCAATAAATATAACTAATAAATCGAGATTAGGACTTAGAAAAGAAAATCGTACGATTTTTATGATTATTAAGGTATGAAAGTGCTATGTTATAGAAATAGAGGAATGCGCTTCAACATAATCGAAAGCTAATATTTCAATCAAAGTCCCATGAAAGACCACCCATTAAATGAAATGATCCTAAATGATTGAATATTATTGATATCCATGCTTCTTTTCTTACTCATTGTACGGTAGAAAAATGTGGCCAATTTATAGGAATTTTAGTACTCATAATTTCATTTAATTGGTTGAATGGCAATTATGTAAAATATCTTTTTGCCTCATAATACATAAAAATCTTCATATATTTCTTATTCTAAACATACTATTTACACAACATATGCATACGTTACATCACTAAGACATGTTGTACATGAATTTCTCTATAGAAGCTACATCTAGAAGAGTATTTAACACTCCCATTTCAGTCATCGATGAGAACACACATCACATATCAACGATGCATGTTGGCAATGCGCATCATGCTACTAAGTAATACTACTCACTAGCACAATCCTTTCCTACATGAATGACTCTACCTACATATTATATGTTATCTTACCGATCATGTATATTTCATAACATTATCTTACCTATGTATTGTTTATCTTACCAGTCATGTATATTTCATAACATTATACTAACAAATGTTTGCATTAGACTTTATCTTCTATATAAATATAAGTTATCTTTTTAAAATAATGTTAGTCGATTTAAAAACTTTCAAAATCAACCAGCTGATGGTTAATGTGTGATATATTTGTACTATCACATATTAATGTTTTTTGAACTCTACTACAGAAGTGATGCATAAGTCAGGCCAAGTAAAGAAATGATAAGTATGGTATGATCTTAACATGAATTTTTTATATAAGAAAATTATCTTAATTGTTCAAATGGGTTAATTATTTTTTGAATAACTTCACAATTGATATGATTAATAATAACCATATAATTAATAAGCTTCTTATGCAATTCATGAATAAGGATAGTTAACAATATAATTTTTAAATTTAGGGTTGTCCTATAAAAAATTATCTAGTCTAGATATTTACATTAAACTATAATCTTCATCTTATTTCATGCACAAAATATTCTTATACATGATATCGATGTGTATTTATAAACTCTTAATTTTTATAATATAAGCGTTAATGTAATCTCTACTTTTGGCCCACTAATAGGCCTTATGGGATTCTTCGATACCATGCAGTTTAAGGCCATTATGATACTTTTTGTAGGGTTTGGAATTAAACTCACAAGATGTCATATAACTAAACAAATGATGGGGGTGAATTTTATAGTATTAGAATTTTGAAACATGGAATGGATAATAAAATTGAAGAATCAAGAAATAAGAAAGAAAAACATTAACTCCCTTGAACTTTTATTTTCTTAGTTCAAAAAACGATACATTTTATTTTCCAATTAGCTGTTGATAGAAATCTTTTTTTGTCTCAAGTTTTATTCTTGTTCATTAAATTATTCATCCCATTTCAAAAAATGCCATGATATTGAACATGAAATTTCTATGAAATGGTTTGATGGTCATCAAATAAAAAGTCATGTTGATGATAAACTTTTTTTCTATTGCATATAAAACTTGAATGATCAATAATGCGTTAGATTGAGCATCACATGATTAATCAAGTTGTTTGATGGGCCTTCAACAAATTTACATATTAGAATTTTACTATTGCTATTGACTCTTTTCAAACTATGTAGTTAATTGCCCATAAAGCACTAGTCTAGGTAGCTAATTATATTATCAAATGGACAATCCAAAGAATCTTTTGATAAGTTTATTTACAAAAATCCATTTCATACTAATTCCCATCCATAGACATTTTCTTAGCAAAATCTTTAATTTTTGAAGATAAAATGTATTTGCAAATATGAATATATTTGTTTCGTTTGTAGGTTAACATTTTTATATACCAAAATTGAAGTTTTCCCTAAAATTTTTATCTTCAGACTTTTCATTATTACTAAAATTTAAAGCTTTCACATCAAGAAAGGTAATAGGTTTATATTTTGTTCTATTAATGCTTAAAATGAGTTATAAGTTCATGCTTGAAACAAGGTGCAATTGTAGTTCATGATCAATCTCTAATAAAAAATAATTTATCCATTACATAAGTACTCACAAATTCTTTGAAGAAAAACTCATGTTATTCTTTGGGTTCTTAAAAATCTTCTACATACTTAAGTTCATTTTATATCATTCATATGATATTTTAAAGCTGTACTCTAGCATTAGTTGACACCATAGGATAAAAATCATCACATATAACTTTCTAGTTTGCTGAATAAAAAATGATGCACTAGGTATACCATAAAATAAAAAAAATGAGCTACTTAAATAGTTTGGTGTAGTCAAAATCATATTACCCCTATGGAGCACATGGTGTGAAGGACACAAAAAAGAATTGTCCATAATAGCATAAGGCTCTCTTAATATATACATGTAACACTTTTTGATACATATAACACTTAATAGTGTGGTGAGTGAAATAGCTTTGTGAAATTTTTTCAAAATTCACACATTAAAAACTAAATTGTTTTTGAATGGTATTGAGTAATATTACAAAAACAATACTAATAAATATTAAGAAATAATATACAAAATGAAAGAAGCAAAAGAATTGCTTTACATGTTTTGGCAATTACCAAATGATTCACCATCTACAACCAATTCAATTGGGCTTAGTCAACCAATACCTTTCACTCCTTTATCATAGTTACTAAGGAAGCCACCACATCATCTATCATATCTTCAAAATTTAGGTGCAATCCGGTCCTTTGCGATATCTTTCGGCTTGAGCACAATTATTTCTATGAGATATTGGTATGGCTCAAGCTAAAACCTAATGTTGGATGATACAATAAACTTTTTTTTAGCTTAAAAACAATTAAGAAGTGCTAAGAATCAAGAAATATATTCAAACAAATGCTAAGCAAAGATGTTATAGGTTTTGAATTTTAAATCATAGAAATATTTTGTAAGTAAAATCTTTTATAAAGGCTAAAGACTTACACTGATATTTAACATTAGGGATCACAGCTTTGAGAAAATATGGTTCTAGGAATTCACACCAAGAATATTCACATTGGTGGTGAAGTGGCAAGGTAAATGCATAAGTGAAGTTGTTAGAAAGCCAAGCAAAAAAATTAATCATTCACTTTGATAAACTAGAAAGTTAGACTTAGCTCTTAATTTTCCTAAAATTTTAAATAAAGTGATTAAAAACTTTCTTGGTGATTCAATACTTTTTTTAATGCTAGATAAGGGCTTAGGATTTTTTTTTAACCCACTTGTTATCCTTCCTAGGGCACCTTCAAAAATAAACTATTGGAATGATTGTACATAACACATTGTTGTTAATCAAGATAAAAGATAACACTTTTTTACTTCATTCAAATTGTAATACATAAAGCATGGTTGAGATGGCCATGTGCATTGGCATGGGTAAAGGAAATGATTACAAGTGTTGGCGATAATGGTGATGCATTACGATGGATAATAATGAAAAATAGTCCAAAACTTAATTTTAAGCCTTTTGTAGAACATTTCCAAAATAAAATTTGCATTCATAGAATTATAGAACATCTACAACGATGTCTTATAGTAAATGTTAAAGCTAAAAATATCTAAAAAGTTATAAATTGGTATTCAAATAACTTAAACAAAAGTGTAGATTCAAATCACTACACAAACAAAGGAAAAGCAAACTAAAATGTTTAAAAAATAATAGTTAGCAACAATTGACAACACTAATGACAAAAATAATATAGATTAATGAGAAATAAAGAGGTAAATATTGGCATTATTTGAAGTCTAAATAAGAGTAGTCCACCTCCATGTTGAACCTTTATGTGAATTATGGGATGCTAAATCACTCCTTAAGTTGGAAAGAGCTTCACTCTACAGAGCTATGGTGAAATCTCTGATACCTTAGCATCTCTATGTTTAGGTAATGAAGCTTCTACCCTTTAATCCAAGTGTCATTCAATGTGGGATGGCTCAGTAATGTACTAAAAAACTTTATATGGCCTGATTCTATGTTAAAATTGTTTGATTATGTAATATTTGCTCAACTTGATTATCAAGTCACTAGATGCAACAAAATCTATTGGTTAGATAGGTTTACTTGGCTATAATACAAAAGGCTCAAAAGACTAACTATGTATTAGGTATGGTTCCCTATAAGTACCAAGATCTTAAATTTTAAAAATTGTGTTAGTTTCATGATCTTCAATTCAATCAAAGGCATACATGTCAATGCTAAATAGTTTTTGCAACTCTAAATGGTCCAACATTGTTGGCATTTAGTTTTATAAGAGTTTATGTTAGAAATCTCTAAGAATTCACATAGATCTTCATATAATTATACTCAATAAATTCTCCTTGTTTCCTATGAGCCTTTACTGTCCATTCATATCTTTCATCATTTAAATTAATTTGGTCAGTAATATGTTGATGTGATGATAAAATACGATGAGTGAAAGACTCAAACCAAATGCTTTGTATTCCAAAAAAATTAAGTGGATAACAACAAAAGATCTTAGGTAGAAACATGTTGCATTATTAGGTAATGAAGAAGATTAATGAAGCTTTAGTTTACTATTTCTATGCGCACATCTATCTAGAATGTTATGTTAATAAAAACTTAAGCTCCATTCCCATAAGGAGAAAAGATATTTCAAGAAATAGTTAATAAATCTGATATGATAATATAAAAAATTGTTTAAGGTAAGCTATGTTGTTTCATAACTTTATCAAAAAATAATTTTACAACATATAAGATAATTAATAAATTATGGTAGCGCATGAAATGATCCATTTTCAAAAATATATCATCCATTTTAAAGGATAGGCTTCCCATTTTATAGAAACTCAAGAATAATAAAAGAAAACAACGAAAGAAATAAAAATTAAAATTTTGTGGTCAAAATCCATTTCCATTGAGGTTTCTAGGAAACTACCGTTTCATTTTAAAAAATCTATTTTTGATAAGCTATTTGCAAAAGTTATTGTTAAAGTAATATCAAAAATTTTTTTAAAGAACAATCATTTTGAACCAAAAGTATTGTGGCCAAAGTTATTGCTAAGTTTGTTTATAAAAAAGCTACATTTTCGTTTCAAGCTAGCTATGTTAGCTTATGGCCCTTGTTGTTTTTATCACAATCAAAATGTGATGTATTTTATCGTTATGTACTTGGTCAATGTGTTGCCCATTGCGTCAGTGAATCCAGAAGATGTCAGTAATGTCCAAGGTCATATTTTGATAGTCCTATCACAAATTAAGTTAGTGGGGCCAGTGTGATGTTGATGCTGCCACTAGTTAGATCTGGGTCAATGTATCATAGAGTAGGTAGTTGGGTAAGATTTGCATTAATTGTCTGAGTTTGTTAATAAGGCACATGACCTTTACAACTTTTGGGTCGATCTAGCAGGTTGCTACAACCTAATGGATCAAGGTGCAATCATGGGCTATGCAAAATCATGCATGGGATTGAGCTTAAATGACCCATTCATTAATCTATTTTGATGTAGCGTAGTCCATGTCATGATCGAGTCTAATTGAGTCAAGTCAACGATGAGTAATAGAGGCAACAACAAATGATGACATCAATATAAATGGGCTCAAAGGGCCATTTTTTGTATCTTTCGTTTATTCATGATGTTAATTTTGAGAATAATAAACTTTTAGGCTCTATTTTGACTTAGCACATAAGGAAATGATAGCTTGATTGTCTAGAATTTTGAATACATGTCTTAATGGTCTTTGGGCAACATAAATCTTGAGTAGTGTCCTCTTTAATTCACTGAAGTAGAAGAGTTTCATTTCTAATGAGTTACCTACTCTAAATTATTTCTCATAAATCTCCAATGTGTCAAGGTTTGATCTCTATGACTCTTCCATTATGGTCTAAGTATCATTATTTTCTTGTTAACCTTTCCAGTGAAAAAGATACTTTTGATAACTCTGACTTTTGGTTTATATAGTATTGTCGTCCATTACCCCAACCTTCTTACTCTTCTAACCTTGTTAGGTTGGTAAGCACTCAAGTAGGTGGTCACTCACAATGGTTGGTTTTTGACTAAAACAACTAACTAGAAATAATGATCAACTCCTTGTGTGAGTTACCAAATTTGAGATATTGAAGGTATTGCCAATGTCATAATAACTTGGTAGCTCCATGATGTATGCGTTTGTTCCAAAGTTCATAGAGGAAACCATTCAAACTTTGTTCTAGCTGTCAAGAATTGTTTAATCTTGTGGTGTGCATTGGCTAATTTGTTGTATTGCTCATTACAAATATTTATTTTTTCCTTAATGTGCTCAGTAACCTACCTTATATGCCAACATTTATGTCTGTGCTTGAATAGGTAATAGGATTATATAAAAAAGGTTAAAAGGTATTCATTATTGCATTCAAAAAAGCTTAGTCCTATGGACGTATTGATGGAACTATTATAGGCTTTCATGGCTTGTGGTAAAAGATGGTTTAAATAATTTATATTTTCTCTAACCAAACACCATAATTTATTTTGTAGCCTATCATTTATCAACTTGATTACATCAAAAGCTCGGGGTGACATGCAAATGAGAATTTTAACTTTATTTTCAAATCATACAAAATGGTTTTCCAAAAGTACCAAGTGAAACAAACATCCTTATTAGTGATTATTATCTTGAGCAGCTAATCAAACATAGACACTTTGTCAAGTATAGTGTTGAGGGTGAAGCATAAATTTTTGGGTTATAGATTCACTGACTTTAACAAATATTTTCTTTGTTGTATGGTCCATTAAAAATTTCTCTTCCTAAAATGATTAATTATTTGGGTAGTGATGACAATAAAACTATTGATGAATTTCATTTACAAGGCTATTTGGCAATGAAAACTCTTAAAATCAAGGATTCAGTAAAGTGTTGGTTAATCAATTATAGCCTTAATCTTCTCATAGAAAGATGGTACATCATATTTTAGGGTTTAAAACCCATATAGTTCACATGAAAGGAAACAAATGCTCACATTTTATGTTGGGTAGAGGTGTTCTCCCTAGGCGTGGAACATATCGTTTTTAACAATGTTCTAATTTATGTTAAATTCTATAATTAAAGTTCAAGATGTCATTCAAGTAAAACACCATAGACTTTCTTAATTAAGATATTTGTGTCATTTTTCTTATAAGTGTGCTTAGTATACTAAATATGTTGAAGGGAATGACAAATGACTTGCATAATCTATCCCTTGATTTGAGAGTACTTTTTTCACTCATCCCCTAATAAGATTCTATGTTGGTGCTTTCTACTTTTTAAATTAAGCTTTGATAAAATAATTGCTCCATTAGTTTGGTCCTCCAGTTCATCAATGAAAGGGATAAGGAACCTATACTTTGGATCATTTTGCTACCTCTCATATAATTGAAACGAATTCTCCATGAACCATCCTTCTTTAAAGCTTGAGTGGTAGGAACAACACATGGATTTTGACTTTATCAAATTAATCATTTGTCTAATAAGTCATGCACCTGTTAGGTGAGTTGTTAATGTTTACAAGGATTCATATTATAATATGACAAATTTAGTAATCTAGCACTTACTATGGCACAAAAATAGTATTTACTTATTTGGGGTGTTGGGTGGGTTTTGATAGGTTGGACATGATCTGTAGGTGTTGATGGGTGCATATTAAATTTCTAGTCATGATGTGTAATTGTGTAAGTGTTGGCTTTGCTAGCATTGATGGTACCATGGTCATATAACCGTGGTCATGATAAGATGATATTTCATATTGCCATAAGAACAACTTGGCATAAAATATCTTCTAAATTGCTTGCCAAATTTAATTGGTGTAGTTCAAATTTTTTTGACACACATGGATATTTTGTTAATAAATGACATAATATGTGGGTTTGGGTATTAAGTGATACAAATTCAGCACCATGCTACACCATTTGTTGGAAATTGCATTGATGCTACTACCACTTTTTATGATAGCCTTACAAACCATTTCTCTAACCTTGATAAAGATATGAAAAATGGTGGTAAGTATTAAATTTTTTCTTCCCTTTGATTTGGTGATGGTACTTCTCATGGCTATAATGGCCTCATGGTATCAATGTTGTTCTCTGAGTCCTCATTGGAGTATTCATTGGCAAAGTAGGATTAGGAAGCATATTGTTCGATCTTTTATTCTACATTGGTGTTCAATTGCCCATTATTGGCTTCCTGGATATAGAGAACTTCTCCTTTTTTGCATTGGGCAATCATGTGACTTTACTTTTTACATTAGAACAAGCTGCCTTTAGTTGATTGGTTAATATGTTTCTTGGGTTTCGTTGTAAGTTTAAGCATAAGGAGAGCACACGATGGGATGTCTTCAACTTTCTGATTAGATAAATGTTTCTAAGTTTCATAGTTAATAATAATCCTATAGGACCCCACTAATGTCTAAATGATTTGCATAAAAAGTTCCCTCTATATATATCTCTAAGCCCAACTTAGAATCAAAAAAATGTGACCAATGCATCTTCACTAACACCACAATACAAATGTACTCATTAAAATGAGTAATGTACTCATTACATAGTTTCCTCTTTTAGTTAGGCATTTCATTGGTCATGTAAGTGACTCTTTTATAAGAGACATGCATTTTGATGAGTGATGATCCCATTTGTTGAGAATGAATTGCTATGATTGTTATAGATAGTTGACTTCATTTTGCTAGTTTCATTTATGCAAACAACTCCTTTTTTAATTAAAGAACAATCCAAGGAAACTTACTACTTTATATGTTCCTTAAGGTTTATGATGCCTCCAAGGATGAGAATGCCACATTTTATAAACTTCATATGTTTATTATCATCATTTTCTTAGTATGAACCAAAAAATGTTTTGTTGATATAAAATGTATTTGATTAGAGTGAATCACAATATTAGGTTTGAAAATGTGGGCTCATTTCGAGCTTGTTCTAGTTTGATAATCCAAAAACAATATTGCTCTAGCATTTCTTCCAAAGTTTGTAGTCAAGTTAAAAGACCTTGGAGGGTCTCTTGCGGTTAGTTGATGTGTGGATGCTCAATGTTATAAGTTCTACATGATATCAATTGTATAAATTGTGCCCTTTAGAAGAAAGAAAAGAAAACTCCCTCATTTGAGCAGGCATTTTATCTTTTTTTTAAATTAGGTTTTAATAAAGGAAATTTCAATAGAATGTTTAGTTTACTATTTTCTTTCTATCAACATTACAAACACTGAAATAATCAAGCTCTAAAGCAAGATTTAATGCCTAACTAGTGCTATAAACTATAATGAACATGTAGAGATTAGACTACACAGATTAAGAATAAAGAAAATGGCAAGATAAGATTGTGAAACCTAGAAAGGCAACATAGATGAGATAGCTATCAAAAGAAACTTTATTCAAGAAGGAACCAAGAACAACAAGGGTTGCATTCCTTATGGAAGGCCTACTGCCAATTCAATGGTAGAAAAAAAGGGTATTTGGAAGGGGTTTGCCAATAAAAAGTTTTCTATATGAAAAGAACAAAATAAATGTCACATGGGTGTAGATTAAAAGCCCTGAGAAATATTAATAAGCATAATAGAAAGGATAGAGTAGTGATGTAACTTGTAGATGAAGCTAGTTCAAACAAAACAAAAAATTGAATTGAGAATAACTTTGAAGGAGACAATAGGTAGTAGGAGAAATCTAGGAAAATGGGTTATCTTACAATGCTTGTTGGAACATATTCTAATTTGTTCTCTTATAATGCAAAAGCTAAATGTTCTTAAGACTTTTTGGGTTAGACTCAACCTCATAAAAATGGCTAACTTTGTAACTAAAACTCAATCAAGTTATAATTTAAAAAAACAATTCCCTTTACTTGAGGCATAATGTATAAGATCCTATATAATGTGGGTCATGTGTAGAACATATGAAAAATAAAAAAGACATTCCCACAAACTTTGTTGATGAATGAGGTTGATGAGGAAATTATGTACAAAAATGTACTTTGCTTTTGGAAAAAATTTGGATAAGTAGTTGCATGATTGTGAAGTTGGCAAGGGTTTTAAAATAGTTAAATGTTATAGACTTAATTTAATGAAGGCGTTGTAGTATTTTATTGGAATTAAAAAATGTTACATACCATTAATTTCAAATTTTTTATTTAACTCTAATAAAAACTTTAGAATAATTTTGCTTTTGTAGAGTTAATTTAATCTCTTCCAATTGCAAATTTGCCATTAAACTTTAAAAGATAACCTTAGAACTAACTTAATCATGTGCACAAATGTTGACCTGTGGTGATGCAAATTTAATTTCTACTTAAATGGTCATAATTTATTGATGATGTTGTTGCAGGGATTTCTAGTATGCCCACCATATGGCAAACCTTGCTAGTTCAGTGGAAGTCTGGCTAGGTTGACTATTGTCTAATGAAGGCTTTGTCATTATGCTAGACCATTTGAAATCATTCTTTGATTCATTTATTTATTTATTTATTTTTATTATTATTTCTTAAATAATAGTATGTTTAAAAACCTTAGGAAGGATTTCAATTGAACAAAATAATTGTTATATAGCAAAAATCATTTATGTTAATAATTCAAAAAGTCCTTTCCTCTTGTAACAAGTGTAGTCCTTTAAATAGTTTTAATAAGGATTGTGTCAAATGTAGAAGTTCTTAATACAAGGTCTTTCTTTTGCATTTTTTGTGGTGAATTGTTTCCAATATCTATTGACATTGTGGATTGACTTGCTTTACTACTTTGGAAACATTATAGATTATGGAAAAAAGCTTTTAAGGCTTTTTTGAAGTGTAAATCATAACTTGTTCAGTTTTGTCATCCATCCTACCATTATTCTTGATGATAGGAGTCAAAAGTAATGTATAATTATTCAACTTCATACAAATGGAAAAAATCTTTCACACTTTGCTTTGTCTCATAGCATTGGGATAAAAGTCTAAAACTTTTCTTCTTGTTATCAAGACATTCAAGATTAAGGTAAGTTAGTTGTAGATAACTTGCCTCAAATCACTATTTTAAGCTAGAAAGTGAAGAAGAAGCAAAAGAAATATAAAAGGAAAGTAATGTCCCGTACAATTGAACTTAGTTTGTTGATCAAAGAAGCAAAGTGTAATTGATATGTTGATGATGTCTCACTTGTTGAATATGATGATAGTTTATCTAAATGTATGAATTAATTAGTAAATGAACATTTCAAGCTAATTAGTATTATGCTAATTTAAAAATTAAAAGCTACAAGCATGAACAACATATTTATGACTTACAAGAGGCATGAAATTTTTGAAGTAATGAATTACTTTAAGAGGCTGCATAGTCACATATCTATTTTTTTAAATGACTTACAAAACAAGCATTTTTACTACGAAAATAATTATTTTTAAGTAATTGTTGCATTGGTGGTTTGAATTGATCAATTATTTCTTTAAGGAAAGAAAATACAAATGTCAAAGAAAAATTTATTAACTTAGTTGTGTTGTAAAGAGAACTTATTAAACTGAAGGCAAATTTTGCAAATATCCCTTAACATTTTTATTCATGCATACAGGCTATTCATATGTGAATTTGAGTGGATGTTGTACGACTATAAATACTCGATCTCATTTGTGTATGGCTTCTACACCTTCCTTCAAGTGAATTTGGAGCAATCACTTGGGTTGGAACACAATGAAACACCTATCATTTCATTATTTTAGTACTTCACTTAATAACAATAATGACTAGGCCCTTTGAAGGTAGATGTTGCTACTTTGAATCTCACACAACCTAGAGTTTCTTGATTTATGTATTGACGTGGAGTTAGCAAAAGAGTTGCCAAACATAATTAAAATTTTACTAAAGCTATTTCAAACCATGGCTTTTGTTTGAAAATCTCGTACGATAATGTACCTAAATTTTACAAAGGAAGCCACAAACAAAGGCATAAGCTAACTCAAGGAAAGGAATAAAAATAATTAGTTAACTCTTTGGATCGTCTTATTGTTTATATCGAGGAATATGGTCCTGTAATTAATGGACAAAATATAAAAGAAGATATCAACAAAGATAACCATCAATAAGAAAATATTGAAGCCACCAAAATTCCTACATTAGTTGTTAAGTATTTGGTGAGGAAATCCACTATGGATGTTTAGCCTAAGGTTTTAATAAAAATAAAAACAATTCAACACATCCCCATATTCTTAATGAAAGACAATTGATATATTCAAGGGAGTTCAAATATCTGACAAGCCAATTATTGGATGACTATAATTCCTTAAAAAATATTAAAAAAAGAAGGACAACCATTAAGTTTTTAATTCAAAAACTTTGCAGGATAAAATTTAGCAATGATATGATAATATAGATGTTAAAAATTTTAGGAAAATTTTTTTTGGATATAAACACCTATATGTTTGAAATTAAAACTGAGTTTAATTCTGTAAAATGTGAAAGGAAAAGAAAAAAGTTATAGAAGATTCAAAAAAAATCATTTAGTCCAAAAAGTATTAGAGGATGCTTTCAGTTATCCAAATTGTAGATAATGTCGGTCTTAATGAATAATTTTTTATTTTTAAATATTTAGGGTGCTATTAAAAAGGACTTAGCCTGGTGATTAATCAATTTATTAAAATATATATTGTTAGATAAGTTGTCTTTTTCGAGCTTATGTCGTATATGGATAAGATGTAAAAATTTGCTATTAAACTCATTTTAGCATTATTGTTACATTCAATAAAATAATTTATAGATTCTTTAGAAAGACTTTGACTATAATGTTGACATTAATGAAAAGTAGTTCATCCATATCAATATCTTGCATTAAGGATAGGTTTTTAAAGCTAGCTACACTTACAGATAACATAAAAGCATGGTATCTAGAAAAACCCTATTATGAACAAGCCATTTTCACATTGTCAACAATACAAAAAATCCATGGATGGTGGGTAAGTATTTTAATGAAATGGCATCTTCAACTGATTGTAATGGACTTTTAACCCCTATACTAAAATCAGTGTAAGAATTTATTGATTGCATAATTATATGTCATCTTAAGCCATAGTCATTTTTTAGTTATTCTTTTAAAGGGGCAAGAAAAGGTAATAGAATATGGAGGAGATCACGATAGCCCCAACCATGGAGCCAGTCACGTGTTTTATTTTGCTTCCATAGTAAGGTGCTGGTTATTGAGAAATAGATAGAACTACTTTCAACTTTTATAATTTTTCACCTTGTAAGAATTGGATCAAGTCATGTGCCTCTCTACTAAATGCCATTGAAATCCATCCTTCATTTCCCAAGAAATTTCAATTTTATAACTTGTTTCAAACTACTTTAAGAAGAAGGCCCTTAACTTCAATATAAATCAAAGATTAAATATGCCTTAAAGATTTAAAAAATCAACATTTGCAAACATCTTTGATCCTATTAAATTAGATATGGATGTGGTGAGTAACAAATAGGTAATTTTTTAAGGAAAATGATAAGTTGAACGAGTTCTATCTTGTTAATTCTTATTATTCACAAGATTTTTAAAGAGTGGAATTTTATTGGAAAAAGAAAGAAAGAATTAGATGGCAAATAGAAGGTGAGAGAAATACAACATTCTTTTCTACAATAGTGATTAAGTGAAGAAAAAACAAAGAGGTCAAAATAATGATCGTTGTAGTCAATCGCTTTCGAAATCTTTTTAAGTCTTCTTAAGTAGTCACAGGTGAAAATATGTTTAACTACATCCTTTCTTTATTAATGAAAGTAAACAAATGATAGAATAGCACAAGATGTCACCAAAGAGGAAATAAAAAGATAACTTTTAATTTGAATTTTGGTATCACTTTGGGCTCAAATGGTTTTAAAGGAAACTTCTTCACTAATTATTGAATGTAGAAAAAGTATTTCTACAGTACCTCAAACTTTTTTGTAGGATTTTTGCTCCAAACATTACATATATTCCTAATCTTTGTTGATTTTATACCTACTATTCTTCAAAAATCATGAAAATATTGTTCACAAATCCTATTGTTGATTAAAACAACAAAGTTTTAATAGGCTGATTTCTCTAAAGAAAACGAACTTTATAAATGCAAATATTTTGTGTAGAACATATTATTTGTTCAGTAGTTAGTATATTCTCTTAACAATAAAAATAAAGTGGCAATTTTATATTTTAGTTCGATTTGAAGAATATGAATTATAACATTTCATGGAAATTTCTTTGTATGACACTCTCCAAGTGCAACATTAATAAGAAGCTTATTAATGAACTCACAAATTGCCTTTGCAACACATGGATATCAATTATCATTTGTGGATTACCAAGTAACTTTTTTCAACCTTCAATAAATCTTAATCTGGGTAATCCTCTATCTTCCTTTCTTTTCATCTCATTCATGGTGTTCCTCAAAAGTAGAACTAAAAATATTTTTTTTTTAAAAAAGAATGATATTATATGGACAACATATATCATCTATATCCATCACTTTTTTTAGCTTATGCAAACATAATTATAATTACTAGAGGACATCTGAAAACTATTATTAGTCTTATTAAGTTTCTACAGCTCTTCAAACACTCTACAAAATTCTTAAATATAACAACTAAAAGTTAGGACATCTATAGAAACAAAAAGAGTATATGCTAGGTAAATCAAATTTGTAAGGGGACATAATTGCATTAAATAAATCTCCCTTTGGCTTATTTGTGCTATACACTACATATAGGTTAGAAGAAAGTAGCTCACATGCAGAATTTGATCGATAAAATTTAAAATAAATTTCCTTTGGTTGAAAAAGAAGTTGTTATCTATCAAGGGTGGACTCATTCTCATGAAGCATGCTATTTCCTCAATTTGATTATATATTGTGATGATAACTAATCCCAACATAGTTTTATAATAAATTAAAGGATTGAATTGAATATTTCTGGAATTTTTGAAAAAAAGTTTAGGCAACACTACACTTCTTGGAATAAAATTAGTTCCCATTAGAAAAAATAGCCTTGGTATTTAAAAAATCAAGAAAATAATAAAACTTTTTATATAAAACTTAATTGGAAGATACTCAATAACAATATTTTGTGGTCTAACTACATGTCAATAGAATACTAATCCTTAAATGCATGAAAAATGAAATCAAACACATTGGCTGACATGCAAAAGATGAAATATTTGTCTAAAAAGAATGCAAATTGGACTAACTCAATTATTTTGTTATATGTTATCTTTTACTTGTGATATGTAGTTTAGCTATCATTCTACCTAGGTTTATTTCAGTACAAAAAAGTTGCCTAAAAGGTAGACTACACTTATGATGCACGAAATGAACTTTAAATATGTTAATGTTAACATGGATGATATTCAATATCTTATGCCATAACTAAATAACCTAAGGAATTATACTTACAACTTTCTTGAATGCAACAATAATGATGAAATGAAGATTCAATTGTTCATGCTGTTTTTATTATAAGGAAGCTAAATAAGCATAGGTTGCCTTTGAAAATAATTTACACTTTATGCAACATGATGCCTACAAAATCATGAAATACATCATGCGATATGCAGGCTAATATGAAATTTGTAATAGAGAGGGAACTTTGAGAATGGAGACATAACTAAGAACTTTGAGCAATTATGTCAAATTGTTGCATGATGTTATATGTAATATTAAGGAGAATTTTTGCTTCATAATAAGCTCTTTTCCAATCATTCAAACTTTGTTGGAAGATGTCAAACAAATAATTTTGGAAATCACATATTAATTGGAAAGAACATAAAAAGCAACAGTGGAAGCGATTTGAAGGTTCCCTCAACCAGAGATCTCGATGTAGTTAAGCATCGTTGGTGAGACGTCATGTGTCAGTTGTGGTGTTATTGTAGATCAAATGTTTTGTAACAATTTAGAGAAAATGAGTTTAGATTTATTAATATTTAAATAAACCAAATAATACCTAAAGTTTAGGTATTGGCCATAACTAGGGTTCTTCAATTATGGAATAATTTTAAAATTAAAAATTTAAAAATTTTAGTGCATTGTTGTGTGCTATTGAATCTTTTGCAAGATATGGCATGATGCAAGTATGGAAACTAGTTTGCTAAACATAAATTGGAGCTCATTGCACAAAGAAAAATAACAATGTGTCCATACTCTTGCTAAGAAAACATCAATAAAAAATTCAAATAATATAAGGATGGCATATCAATTCTAGATAAATGAAAAGCTGCTTCTAAAATGGAGAAATTTTATCTTCCATACATTTTGTCATCATAGAAGACATGATATTTAAAATATGGAGTAATTTTCATATTACATGTGGTTAGAATTAAGGTACTCAAGGTTTTTATCCATTTTATATAATACAAGTATTGTTTTTGTAAGATAGGTACTTCTACATTTCATAATTACTATTCATTTGGAAAAAAATCATAACATAAAAGTAGTTGAATTGCAGTGGATGGAGAGCACTATTAACCTTAGTGCATGGTTTCCTCAATACAACTTTAATAAATAATGGATAAAGAAATTATGACACAATGTAAATACTATCAAAATATAATGTTATTAGTATTCAGCACTACTTCAAATTGTAACATTATGTAAGGAAAGCTTTGCTATCATCATAACATACTCTATGTGGAAGCTTAGACAAGTTTGAAGGTTCAAAAAGAATTGCAAACAATGAACTAATATGATCTATCTTGATTATATTATCATCCATTTAATCTTGGTCATCACTAATACACTTCATCTTATGATATAACTGTATTGTAAAAATTTATTTAGTAAGTTCCATAACAAGAAAGAACATTCAAATATGAGCATAGGAGAAGCATCTCAACTCCTACGCTAAACAACTCCAATTTTTATTTAAATTGGACTAATATGATTGGCATATTTCAATAAAACATACATTTTCAATGATATGGATATGCACATCATATGTACAAAAATTGGAAGAGCATAAATAGAATTTTGTCTCCTTATATTACAATTACGCACATGAAGCTCACCTACTTCCATAATGAGAATGAATTTCTCACCATTTTGGTCGATGACATCAGAAACTTCTATTTTACATTTCCTTCAAAGTAGCTAGAAGAAAAATCTAATAGCTTATAAGGGAATATATAACAAATTTATTAGATGAGTAAAATAAAGTGAATTATGTCAAATATTATTTAGGTCTAATAATCGAATATCAAAGAATTGAATGGCAATCATTTCTAGCAATTCAAAATGTTGTATTAGAGGTTATCACTTTTAACTAGAAATCCCAAAGATTAAAGATAACAACATATTATCTAAAAACTTATGAAGAATGATGTTGCTAAGGTTACTAATTCCTTGTTTCTTGCTAGAAGGGTGTTTAGAGCAATATAGTGTTTAAAGCCAACCACCTATGCACTCTTAGTGATACAATGGCCATAGTGGGGTTTATCATTGCATTAAATTTCATAACTGGGACATTTTGTGAGGTGGCCTAACTAAAATCAATATAATGCCTAATGATTTATGAGGTTTAGGACTAAAGGGACTAAGGACAACGCCAAATATTATTAATATAGTATGAGTAAAAGGAACTCCTGTAATAGGATATATGGTGAAAGATACTAATGAATAGGATGACAGTATTGGTGTAGATAAATTCAAATCATAATTCACATGTTAGATAATCATCTAAAATACCTAAATAATAAACTAAGATTATGCACTCCTTTAGATAAAGGAAACAATATTTCTTGAATCATAATGCCAATATTAAAAAAAAATCTTTCCATTTATTCCATCATAGGGTTATAAATACAACATAATTTTAAACTTTAATTCAATAGAAAAACTTACTAAAGTACCTAATAACTAGCAGATAAAAATAGATTGCAATTTAATTTCATGTAAAACAATTAATTTTATATTGCATAGCTAATGGATAAAAATATCATTAAAAATCTTATCAAAGGCCAATTGTTTTTTTACAAAGATTATTTTGAGCTATTGAAATAATCATTATGATTCAAAATCACTACTTGTTGCATTGTCATATTTCACTTTTCTTCCCTCCTTTTTAACTTTTTTTCCTACGACCCACATTACGGCTTCAACTTATTGCATTTTGAATGGAAGCATGACGTTGGCACATTCGTTATGTGTTTTGTTTTAAATTATTCTTGAGCAATAATGTTTCAGCAACTCCACACATGGCCTCACTATCATCTATATGTCAATAATATTATGCTCCATAGTGGCCAAGTAGTTGCCATAAGTGCGAACTTTTCGAGCGACTTGTGTCCATTACTTCCAACCTAATAACCAGCATGACAAAGTAATTGCATCTTAACTACTTCTATCTCAATTGAAATTGAAAATGTCTTATGGAGTGTCATTGAAATGATCATTATGTTTTAAAATCACTTCTTGTTACATTGCTACATTTTTCTTTTCTTCCCCCGTATTTAACATTTTCCTACAACCCACATTATGGCTTCACGTTATTGTATTCTATATGTAGGCATGGCATTAGCAGATTTACTATTTAATTTATTTGAAATTATTCTTGAGCAATAGTGTTTTAGCAACTCCACTCATGACCTCACTATCGAGTATATGTCGACATCATTAGGCTTCTTGTTGGCCAAGTAGCTCCAATAAGAGTAAAAGTTTCAAGTGACTTGTCTTCTGTACCTCTAAATTAATAATTAACATAGCAAAGCGATTGCATCTTGAGTACTTCTAAAGAAGTAAAATTTTTTTTAAGAAAATTCTAACATATTTTGAAAGCAAGTTTCGAAAAAATTTGTCATTGAAATTTTGCTATAATTTGATGTAGTTTTTATGCCACTTGTGACCTACTATTTGTACATTAGGTATATTTTTTAGAAACTTAGATTCTATTTTATGAAAAATTAATTTGAAAAATATTTATTGATTTTACAGTGGACTTATGAAAACAAATAAGTTGGGAAAGCTGTGAAATACTACATTCAATATTCTAAACATAAGCATCTCAAATTATACTTTTGTTGCATTGGTTTTTGTTATCCTCAAACCATAAAATGACTCATGTTACACATGAATTTATTAAATTACTTAATCCATTATCAAAATCTAATCGATTATAGTGTAATTTCTTAATATATTTGACATTATTTTTTTAAGAAGCTATAATTTTTATTAATAAGAACTTTGTTGTTTACTTTCAATTTTTCTCAATTAAATTTACAAATATTTTTTGTATTACACTTCTTAAACGCTTTTCAATGAACGTCTGTGATGTCATTCAAGTTAAAGAAACTGAAACATATCGTATTGCTATTAACTATGGAAATTACGTACATAATACTTTGTGTGATCAATTTATAATTTGAAAGAACATAGTTATGCTAAGTAAGTGCTTGGCATTTTGGTCATGAAAGTTCTATCACTTAACATATCCATCTTATTATGTAGTACTTCATCTTTACATTTCATCAATGATAAGTTCAATTGTAAAGTTTTGAATTTCTTTAGCACAAAAAAAAATCTTAAGAACTTTTTAAAATTTATCCATCAAACCCAAGTCTAATTGAATCTAAATGACATCTTAATAATAAGCTAATTCTACTTCTTAATACAATAATAAAGTTATTAAGCATTATCTTCCTGAAACATATCTACCAAAGTTTATCAATCATAAGTTTAATCTAACTAAAGAATTTAAAGAAAATAAGGTGAATTTGTGTTACAAAGAAAAAATGTTCTTGCCACGATTTCAAATATAACAGTAAGTTTGATGGTTATTTTCCTAGTTATACGAATTTGTTTTGATAAAGCAATTAGTCACATGTTCAAAACAAAAGTTGAACTCAATGAAACATCCTAAAAGTATAAATGTATGAAGTATGAAAGTTTTTAGTATAGCTAACTAATATAAGAAAATTTGTATTACAAGATTATTAATGACCATTTCTTAGTCTATTTTCATTTGTAATATTTATTCTTTTACAATGGTTTATCTATAAGAATTTTTTTGATACATAAATGTTAGCATTTTTATGCAAGCATTCCTGCTATCAACATATTAAAAACTTTTATGAACAAAAATATAATTTTTTTTTATTATATTTGATTTTTCTATCATTGAAATTTTGGGTACAAGCAAGCTTGAGGGGATCAGAAATATCATCTGTCCTTCCTTTTCTTTTATTCTTCATCCACCTTTTTTTTATCATTATGGTGTAAGTGTAATGTCAAAATTTAGCAGGAGGATTTCATTATACATTTTTCTTAATAATTCTTATTCTTGTATATATCTTTAATAAAAAAAATTATCAATATTTTGTGTAATATATATATATATATATATATATAATTATAATTATATAAATAACATATTATTTACAAACTATATGTTTTGTCATTTTTAAAATTTTTCATTTCTATTTTTTGAATTTTTTATTTTTTTCAATATTTGCTCAATGTTCTATGACAAATTGCATAAAATATTTTGATGATTTGTAGATATTTTGTATAATCTATTATTTTAATTTAGTTGACATTAAAGAAACTTTGGTTTGGTAAAACATGTTTTCTTCTCACATTTTATTGATATCGTGTTGTAGACATATTTGTAATATTATATATTTTGTGTTTCAATTTTATTTATTTTCTTTAATTTTTTTCTTATTTACTTTTACTTTTTTATTTTAAATTATTTGTGAATTCTTTTTTTGTATGTTATACAATTTGAATGCTATATATGTTTAATAAATTAGATAAACTTTTAAGCTTTATTATTCTAAATTTTCATAGTTTTGACAAAAACAAAATTCTTTTCATAGTTTTTTGGAAACTATTTTTTGTCATTTCCTTCACAATATTGTTTTTTAGATGTTTCGATATAACATTAATTATTTTTTCTTTGCTTAATAAATCCATTTACATTGGCAAATTCATAAACATGCCTAATTGGAAAAAAAATTATAAATAGACATGGAAATGTATCAAATGTTCAGAGGCTTTAAATTAAATATCATAATATAAATAGAAAATAATAAATACTTATATAAAAATGTTGTAATGCAAGAAAATGTTAAATTGTCATGAAATAAGTGTACCACAATTTTAAAACAACTAGTGTAATATATTAAAAAATAATTTAGATAAATAAATGACGAAAAAATTGGCAATATAAAAAATAAAAGAATTACTAAATAGAAAAACCATTAAAAATGACTTAAATAATCATCGCTAAATGCATTGGAAATGAAGACAAATTTCCCTCGTGATGTAATGCTTTCAAATATATTAATTTAAACATTTTGAAACAATTAAAAGATATGTGGTTGTTCAAAAAATTTAATATTTAAAAGTTTAATCATATTGTTGAATATATTAGGACCAACATAAAAAAAATAAAATAAAATAATTCTGGAAATATTACAAAAAATTAAAACTTAAATACTCTTAGCAAAATGTTCAACAAAAATTATAAAAAGGTGTTAAAAAAATGTCAATAAAGTGTTATGAAATTTGTGTAAGTAATGACAATTTATTTCTTGTTTATTATATAAAAATAATAATAATAGGAAATTTTCGTTGCAAATAATTTCTGTGCCCACAACAACATTATGTCAACAAAATAATATACTAAAATATAGTATTATATCATTAATTTTTAAATTAGTTTCTAGTAATCTCTAAAATACTAAAAAAAGTAAAAATATAAAATATTTATTACTATATTATATATGTTGTGAAATGCTAATTTTTCCTTATATAGAAATATCAAATATTCAAACATTACTAGTCATAATAAAGATTTTCTATAAATGCATGTATCGTAAATGGCATTTTACTAATAAAAAAGTCATAGATGTTAAACAATCTGCCACCTGAAAAATAAATTTTTAAAAATACAATTTCAAAAGCTTATAAAGTTATAAAAACAATTTAATCTTTTTCAAAGAAGAACATTAAATAGCAAAAAATATATAATTTATTAAAAACAATTTAATTTTTTATATTATTTTCATAATTGTTAAAATTAAAAAAATTTTAAATAAAATTTTTGATCTTAAATATATAAATAAATGAGTTTTTATGATTTAAAATATTTAGATTTTGTGATCGAAGCAAAACAGTTTCAAAAATTAAATACGAGAATGCAAATGCTATATAACATAAATTAAGTAATTCAAAGGTTTGTCAAATCAAGCCGATTAAAACAAAAAAAAAATATAAGTTTAAAATATGTCAATTAACTAGACAACATAATATTGAAAGAATTTCTCATTGTATTAAATTGTTTTTCAAAAAAAATTAATTTATAAATAAATAAGATAAGTAATATTTCAAAAAAGTATTTTCCTATTGCGAGAATATAATAAATAACTATTGCTACTAAAATATTTAAATATTTAAAAATATTTTTTAATTTAAAGAGTAGTTGGTAAAATAAAAAATGGTAAGTTTAAGTACAAAATATAAAAATAAGACACATCATAATTTTATAAATAGTTTTAAAATATTTGATTTATTCATGTGATACATCATAATGTTGCACGATGACAGAATAAAAAAAATCTTGTTATTTAAATTAAAAGATTATATGCTCTAAAATATATAAACATGTTAGAAACTATTTATATCTTCGTTCACAAAGTCATCCTCAAACAAGTGAACGAAAAATTGAAAATTTAAAAAATAAATTTATAGTAAAATCGTTAAAAAAAGTATTTAACAACTATTAAAGTAGTGTACATATACTACAAATATGTACCACCTACTTGTATGTATTGCAGTTTAACGAAGACTTAAGAGTTTCTTGAAATAACTTTTCATTTCAATAAATAATAAAATTTTTTAGATAGAGATGGTGTAAAATGATTTTTGAGCATATTAATTATTTTATTTTTATAATTCTACAATAAGACAAAAAATTTAGAAAATATAACATGTTGTCATGATAATTGAAACTTTTAAATAAATAAAAATAATTCAAAATAATATCCAAAAAATATAGGTATTGGTAATTTCCTATGAGAAAACAATATTCAATACCTTTAAGATTTATTACTAGATAACCCAAAATTATTATACCAATAATTATCAAATAAAATTCTAGTGACAACTTTAAACAAAATGAAATAGAAAATAATGGAAGTTTTCAAAAAAAAATCATATAAGATATAATATAATTTCAATACGCTCATTCAAATAAAAAATTAAAATTTATAAATTAAATTTAAAATCTGAATTATTAATCTAACAAAAAAATTTAAAAAATTAATGGAACATGCATTACACATTAAAGGAATTCATTTAGGGACATAATTATGAAAGCATATTTCTAGAAACACTTTTAAAAATTCATTACAATTGATAACATAATAAAGTATTTGAAATCTTAGTTCATATTACAAACATTTTAACTAAACCTATAATAATAATTTTGACATTACGAATGAACGAACCTGCATACCTTGGTATGCAAAAGTATAAATGATAAAAATACTAGCATAGTTAAATATATTTGGAGGTCAAAGTTTCAAGCAAATTAATCAATAGAAAACTATTTCCAAAAAAACAAAAATGTTAAAATTAATAATTCTAGTTGAAGTAAATATTTATAACAAAACATTATTTAGTAGAAAATAAAACATTTTTATCAAAATATTTAATTAGGACATATGAATGAAAAATATCTAAAAATAACTTAAAATTAAAATAAAATATAGAAAATCACAATTTAAATGCTTTAGTGGCATTTTTGAAATTTCTTTTCGTGTTTCTACTTGTAGTCAACCAAAACTATTTTTAATAATATAAGATTGATTAAACTTTTAAGAAAAAAATATGATAAGATAATTAGTAAAATAAGATAAAGGAAATCATTAACCAAAAACTTCATACACAAAATAGATAATTATCACATAGAAAAAGACTCATGATAGCTAAAAATAGATCAAAGGTATACAAATTATAAAATTCATATCATAATAAAATTCAAAAAAATTTAAAACATTGCCAAAAAAATTAAATAATTAATTATCATAAAATAAAAATGAATAGAAACTATCTACATCAAAATAAAATGTACCTAATAGAAAAAATAAAAAAATGGAAACAATAACTTAATAATAGGCTCTAATATGTGAACCACATACTTATAATAAATCCTCCCTATGATATCAATTTATCAAATATTCACATGAAGTTAAAATGTATTTAATAACAATAAAAAAATTGAATGCAAAAAATATTAAAAGTATACTAAGCTTTGAATTATTGAACACTTTTAAATTTTGAGAATGGAGGATGCCTTAATTAAAATTAAAATTGGAATAACTATTTACAAAATAAATTCTTGGAATATCTCAAAATCTAGATTTATGCCAGAAATATGCATAATTAACTAATTAAAAATATAAAATATTTTTGGGATATAAATAAGTTAATATCGTAATTTGTTTAAAAGGTTTGAAACAATACTAGAAAAATAAGAACAAAAATTATTTATAATAATAAAAAAGTACTATCATTCATCAAAAATAAAATATTATAACACTATAAATATATAGGAAATTATGTTAATAAAACATGCTTAGGTATGAATATTATGCAATGAAAATGGGTTTAATTGGACAAAAGAATTAACAACACTAGACTTGAAAACTTCTTTTCAAACGTCTTACAGCATTCAAATGCAATACTTCTTATTTTCAAAAACAATATAATACTTCTGGATTTTTTAGTAAAATTTCTCGAGTTAGAATAACGTGATAAGAGAACTTCAAAATATCAAAAAGTTTTAGTGGCGTGATTGTATAATTCGATATAATAGTCATATGGTTTGATATCCATATGTCATCAATCTGGTTGGTGCAAAGGAATGTTAGTATACCATATGAATTCTATGAATTTCCTATGGTAAGTAAAAGCGAGTTGATCATAGATTCCATTAAAATTTTATTGTACCACCAAATTTTTTTATTTTACATAAGTCTAAATGGATAAGATAATTAAATGGTCTAAACTAGTATTTTTATATTGTATTGCTAGTATTTGACCTAATTAGGGTGAGAACATCACCAATAAACAATTCATAATGTTCGTTATACCAATGCATATTATATGATGGTGGTATAAAACATTTTTAAAAGTTTAATTTTAATTTTAATGATTTTACTATAACGTGTAAGTTAACTATATCAATTGATTTGTTACATTTTCCTGATACTTTTTTTATGGTATGATTTTCCTTTAATTGAATTGCTTGATCATATCATTTTAATCTTGGTTAATAATTGTTCCATCCAATTTTACTCGACCCATTTGTTAGCTCAGATCAAACAATCTAGTTTTAAAAATGTTTTTTTTTCTTCAATAGCTTATCATAATATATAAAATATGATCATGTGGTGCATTTAGTCATGCAAATGTTTTCATTTTGAACATGAAAAACCATGCATAGTGTAGTTGAGCTAGAAGGTTCATTAATTTACAAGACAGGGAAAATGTCTTACTAAAAAAGAACTCTTAGTTTCTTGATCATACAATTGTCTTTTCCATTGTTACTTCACAAATGATTACATTCACATTTTTAACCAATAGAGATGTCTTGCAAAATTAATTTCCTTCCAATGTTGTTCACTATCATACCGAGAAGCAAAGCTTGATAATCAATGAGTATGCTACAGAGATTGGATGTTATTATCAAAATATTTTAAATTATTAATTATTATACCAATATTCTCATTTTTTTTATCATATGTTACATTCTAATTTTATCGTAAAGTAATTGAATGTAGTGCAAGAAAGCATTTGCTAAATATTATCAAGTGAAGCTAGTTTTGAAAACAACAAAAGCACATTGATGTGGTCCCCTTCACTCAAGGAACTACCCTTAAAACAAACATTAATGCCTCCTACTTTTTTCATCATAAAAATGTCTTATAATTCTATTTGATAAATCTTTCCTAAGCATCTTCATTAAGATGCAAACTAGTTGCATGTTGTTAACAACAAATTAAATGCCGACAACATTTTATTTTGCATGCTCCCAAATGAAATGGAGCCAAACGTCACTTTTTTGTCCTTAGAGTACTAGAAAAGGTATTGAGTTAGGCAAATGACACACATATTGTCTTATTTTATAGGTGTTGTTTTTATGAATGTAACTGCATATCTATTAGTCTCCTTTTTAACACAAAAATGTTATCCAAAAATCCTACAACTACTATGTATTTGGTTCATTGGTTGCAATAAATAATTCAATGTTTTTTAATAGATCAAGAGTTTAACATGTGTGAAAAAAATGACTAATTACCTACAATACTTTTGTTATATGCTTTTGAACCAACATAATCTTTGTAGATTTATCTTATAAGATAATGACATAACTCAAACTTTCAATATGAAAACCCTAATACCATTATGCCAAGAAATTACAAAAAGAAACTTTTTATAGGCTCCAAATTAAAGAATAAATTAAAAGAGTCCCACACCAAAAAGGCCAAGTTGGCTGATCCAAAATTGATACCACCAAAATAACCTTTGAAAAGAAGAAGTTCATTAGTGTAGTTATTGATGAAAAACATTCAATCTAAATTTCCATGCTGAATTACTATTTGAGTAGAAATATACTAAGTTTATCAATACAAAGATCGTTGTTCTTGTCACAATTCATGTAAGTATTTAATTTTCTTTTTCAAATGATTTTGATGAAGACAATGTTGATAGCAATCCAATTATCCTACATACACTTCCACTGAAGCAATAACTTTTATGAATATGCTATTAATATCAAATTGGCATAGTTTGAATACCTCATAATAAGAAAATGCTAATAATGACCATGTTGCCTTTAACGTTACGTTTAGTTCAAGCACTCCTTTTAGTTTAGTCCTCTCAATTAATTATAACCATTTGCCACTATCCTTTCCATATTTTGAAAGATAACCACATGATTAATTCGTTTTTATTTTCTAATACCCATTTTTTATGACTATATTGTGGTGACATATCATATACTTAATAATAGAAAAATCTTTCATTCTATCAAACAATGTAAAATCATCCAGCAATTGACACAACAAAAATCATTTCTCAAGGCTTAACTTGTATTTTGAGGAACAACTTTTTAAGTTGATGCAACATATGATTTCTTTTTAAAGAGAGGCATGGGTTTGTACAAAAAAAAAAGTCACTTAGGATTAAATCACTAAGATGATTTTTATTGTATACTCACCCCTTTGATGCAACCATGTCCTTATTTTTTTTAACTTTAACATATCAATTATATATTTTATTTAACATACTAGGATGTGATTCTTAACTTTCATAATTTGTGGTGTGCGGAAATAGGAAAACTCACCCATTATGTTAATCTCAAATCCTACACCCATATGTTTAATAATTCATTCATATAGATCAAAGTTTTTTTTATCAAAATATGGCATCGTCTACATAATCTATGACTTGAAGAAGATCATTAGTGTAGTTCTTGTTGAAAAAAGTCTTATATAAATTCCCTTCTTTAATAATCGTTGAGCAGAAATCTACTATATTTTCATACCATAATTTTTGTTGGTCTTCCAATTTTTTTCTTAAAATCTTCCATGTCTTACAAATCTAACACTTTTTATGCATAATCATCAAACATAACTTGAGTATATTCCATTATAATTAAGATTTCCATATTGAACTTCTCATAGGTCTATCTATTTGAAGAATATCAAAAACAAATAGCCGCAATTAATTTTTTTTATCGCCAATTTCTATCCTTCTTTTTGATGTAAAACTTTCATCCAAAAAATGCCTAAGTGTTGATATTTTGGCTTCTTGTTATTCCAAAAAAATGCCTAAGTTTTAATATTTAGGCTTCTTGTTATTCCAAAGTGATATAGTATCATATTCATAATTGTCTTGATAATAAATCAATTGAGACATTGAGATAAATAGAACAACTTGAGTTATTAAGGCATTATGGTTTGGACATCCTATATCACTATAAGAAAAGTAATAGAAGCTACCAATGTTTTAAGAGGGGAGCACATTGTTTGATACATACGAATGAAGAAGCACAATTAAATATTTAGATAAACAGCTGACAGATAAATATTATATCTACAAAAAATAGAGGGAACATTATTATATTTGTAGTTGTGAGATACTAATAAAGAAATGTTTTTATCCTAAACTAGCATGATAATATGTCTATGATTAAAACAAAATTATTTTTTAGAGAGTATGGTTAAAACTAAACGAGAATAACATGATCGACCCCAGTAATACAGATTTTAGCAATTATGGTGACATTTTTGAGAACACAAGTGGTCTAATATATGTTGATAATATTGCTACTATATCTTTATTTTTCTTTTTTGTTTGTCATCTAATTTTATTCTTCTAAACTCTTCCACATCATCCAAACCTACCATTTTATTTTGATGCATAATTCCACCAAAAAATGTTTGAATAGATTCCTTCAAAACTAAGGTTCCTTTTTTAAATGGTTTATAGGTCTATTTGATTGTGGAATATCCTAGAGAGATAGCATCCATTAACTTGATTTTTAATCACCAATTCTTATCATACTTATTGATATTAAACGTCCATACAAAAATGCCAAAATTTTTCTTATTTGGGCTTCTTATTATTCATAGTATGTAAGATGTGTTATTTATAATTTGTTTGAGGTTAAATCAATTCAGATATTAAGATAAATAAAATTGCTTGAATTAGTAAAGCATTATGGTTTTGGGATCTTATATCACCAAGCAAAAAGTAAATATAAATACCAATTCATTAAGAAGGAGTGAAAAAGCTTCTGATATATAACATAGAAGCTCAATTAAATATTTAGATTGATAATTGAGAGATATAGGTTATATCCATAAAAAATTGAAAGAACTTTACTGTTGATCATTGTGGAACCTTGAAAGCAAGAAATTGTCTTAAACGAACATAATCATGTGTCAAAAATTACGACCCAAATATTTGTAGGTTTGAAAATGATGTTCTCAACCCCAAAAATTCATATTTTACGTATTAAGGCAACATTTTTGAAAAAATAAATAGTCGAATATATGTTGATTAATAGTATGACTAATGTGGTATGGAAAACACTAATATATTACATAATGATTACAACCTTATATGATGTTTCTGCAAAATTTATGTTCATCCATGTGGTACTCAACTAATGTCTAACACAACATTGTAGACTCAAAATAAAGTCAGTGAAAGAGAATATTTAAAACACTTGAGAATGTATTAGGATTATGAAAATGAAGTTTTTAAGACAACCAGGATAAGTATTTCACTTTTAATTAATTTTCCTACAACAATAATCATTAGTCTAGAATAGAGATGACACCATACATTGTATTATATAATAAGATGCATTAATTACTATTATACTAGTTTGAATAAACTAACAATACTCTAATTTATATAAACATAATTTTATATTTTATTTTGAAGGTCTAAATAATCAAAATACGAGCTCAAAATGAATGGATTTACTTCACAAAAATTATGATAAGAAAATTAAGAAAGTATATTTTTAGGAAGAGGATTATGTATTTTTATTTTTAAAGGTAAGTCCCATGAAATACATTACAATGTTTGGAAAAAGAGAATAACTAAAGACAAGACATTTTGTTAGCAAGAGAAATCCACAAAATAAGGAAAAAGAGCATCCCATTGGACAAGTTACAAACTTGTAACTACTCAGAGTGTAGATTAAGAGCTCTTTGGAGACATCCCTATTTTTTTTTAATTTGATTGATTTAATTCTTAAATGGAGGGATCTTCTCAAAATAGCTGAAAGCCTTAAAGATTTGTATAATGTTTGTTGAAATAATGTAAGTGCATTTCAAAATTTACTTTCAATGTCATGAAATAAAATTGGCATACAGATACTTTGTATAGGATAAAAAAATATTATTTAAAAGAACTAACAATATGGAGAGGAACTCAAATACGAAAGAAAAAAATGAAAAGAAACCTAAAATAAAAATTATACATGAATTGGAGGAGGACATGTCATAAAAAGAAATACCAAAACATATTAAAAATAATATTAAATTAATTCTAAGCGAATTACTGAAGAAAATTGTAAAAGTGCTAAGCGAGAAACATATAAATTTTTTGCTTAAAAAAATAGCTCATAGAGTAGTTTTTAATGAAACTGGTCAAAATATTTATGGATGTCATTTGCAATAGAATGTCCAAGAAATACAAATCTTTACAAGGTTTTTATCACAAGGGTTATTCAACCGAAAAATTAATGTACAAAAAGAGGAGATATTAAAGAGGAATGCAATTGATAAAAAAGATACTATAAGTAAAAGTGAAATAGAAAGTTGTTTTAATGTTTAGGAAAAGGGAGACAAATTAGATAATTATAGAATCGCCTTTAAGAAAAATGACACCTATTATTGTAAGTTGAGAACAAATGGTTCCATAAATGGATGGAATTATCTAAAAAATGTTGTAGAATGGAGATAATGTCACTATGAAATGATAGTCAATTGTTTGATGATCATTTCAATGACTATTGTTTGGTTAATGTATTATATTTTTGACCCTTAATTATGATGTTTTGCTTGAAGTTAAAAACCTTAAATATTACTAATTAATTTTCTAGTAGAAAATGTGTATGTTTTTTTTAAGATTTTAAAGATTTGTTCACATTTATTAGTCATTTCATGAATAAATGTTTGATTTATAAAGAAAAAATTTGATCGCAGCTATCAGAATATTAAGATTAAGTTGATTAAAAATCTACTTCCAAATAGCATAAAATATTTTTCTAAAATGTCTAATGTAATACCTCAATCAACGGCTAGGGAATTGATCTTTATATGGGATTGTCTGGTGCCATTGGCTTTGATTTGAGAGGTTCTAAACCATCAAATAAAAAATTGCAATGTTGGATAAGTTTTGAATGGTTACATGAAGGTGGATTAGATCAGAGCCAACTAATCCTATAAGATGAGTTTTGGCTCCCATTTCTCTCCTTAGGATTTCATTATCTGGGACACTCATATGCGTTTATCTCATTTCATGTAGATGGGTCCCTTAGGACCCCCATTCTCATCAAAATTGAAGTTTATTAACTTTGATTCCCTACCTTACCTCCAATTTGTTTCAGGATGCACCCTAAATAATTTCCTAGCCTGCTTTGGGCTAGTCTCCTAATCTAATGCTACTATGCCAATTGTTCTTTGTTAACCCAAGTGCTTTGCACGTGGCTAGCTAAGGGTGTCGCTTATTTCTTTTTAGTTATGAAAATTTATAATATCTAATTTTTTTGTTAAAAAGTTTAGCGATTAACATGAAATTTGACAAAGACGCATTACATGGATTTAATTAGAAAACAAGGTTAAGCAAAAATGAAATCCTATAAGTTTTCTAAATAGATGAAAGGATGAACATGTTAAATGCTTAAATTACGATGTGAAAATGAGATTAATAATAAACAAGTTAATATCTTATTTTATACTAAAAACATAAATCTTTTCAAAATTGATGTATATGTCTTTAATCGTTGAAGCTTGCTAAATACTTCAAGATATTTTTGAGACCACTAATTCACCATCTTAAAAGGTGTTAGGTTTGATCATTAAAACAAAAGCTAATTCACAACAAACAAACCCATCTCAATGAAATACTAAATATTTATATCTTGACTCATCCAACACAAAGGTGACAATAACCTCTCCCTTTTATTGATTACAAGACATAAATATTTAGATCAAAATATAAGTAAAAAACATATATTATCATGAAAAGAGGTAGTAAAAATGAAAAATTGGTGCTCCAACTTAATTCATACTCCCCCTTAGTATATGTTCCTTCTCGCTTATTTTAGCCATGGTTATTCTCCCTCTTTAATATTATGAAAAAAGAGGTATAATTTATACAATTTGTATTACTCATAAATATTATCTTATGAATTGAAATTGATTAGTTAGGAGGAATTTTGTAAATGTCTACCAATTCTTGTTTAGTAGAAACAAATGTGACTTTAATTATGCCTTTAATTACTTGGTCTCTCATAAATTTATGGCTTACACTATTTTTTTGCTCTAAGAATGATGAACTTGGTTCTCTACTAAGGTCATGGAACTAGTTTATCAATTCTATTGGAAATATGTGAGAGATCTAAACCATAGTCTTGAAATTATTGTCTCAAATATAACCCTTGAGTAACACAACTTTCAATAACAACATGCTTGACTTCTATGGTCAATATGGCTTTGTAATCTTTTCTTCTTTCTTGAACATGAATATAAAATATTTCTTAGTAATTGATATTTACCTAAGATATTTTTCTTATCTAGTCTAGAGCTATAAAGTCATGAATTGGGAACCCTATAAGATCTCATTAATGAACAATTGTAAGATGCCTTAAATCTATGCTATTATACTTTCTGTATATTTCAAGATTAATTTAGTCACCCCTAAATCGATTTTCATAGGATTTTATTTAAACCTTGCACATAAGTTAACATTAAATAAGATGTCCACCCTATTAATTATAAGATATAGTAAAGATTTAACAATTTCTTCATATATTTTTTGATTAATATATTTCTCAATTTAATCATAAACTAAATGGATTGTTGATTCATTAGAATCTCCTTATATTATGCATTTTCATACCAAAATGTTTTGAATAAATATTTTTAATTCTTAGTTTGTAAAATAAAATCCTCATCTTTTAGTTATATAATTTTTAATCCTAAGAAGTAATTTACTTATCCTATTTTACTTATCTCAAACTCCCTTATAATTAAGTCACTAGAAAATTACTCAATCTTTGATACCATAAACAAGGAGCTTGCTTAAGGCCATAAAATCCCATTGCAAGCATATCTACATAATCACTATGCAAACAACTCTCAAAACTTATGGATTGTTCAATACACACATTTTTTTAATATCTTATTTTAAAATAAAAATTTTACATCTATTTGAAACAATCTAAAATTCTTATGACCTAAACATACTGAGAAAAGTGTAGTAGCCTATAATTGTGTTACATATAGAAATCTCTCAAAATATATACGTTCAACTAAGCTATATTACTTACCGATAGATCCACTTTTGTTTCTAGTGATCACACTATTTTCACCTAATTTATTTTTAAATGTCCATTTAGTTCAAATTACTTGTTGATCACTTTGCTTAAAAACTAGTTCCTACACTTGGTTTCTCTCAAACACATCTTGCTCTTCTTTCATTAATTAAACATAAGAGTTAACCTTATGGGCTACCCCTATACTTATTGAATCGATGAAAGATACAAATGTACTATGATTAATTATATCATAAAGGCTCTAGTTTTAACTCCTCGATTAAATCTTCTATAATTGATTTTTTTGGATGTGAAGCTTGGTATTTCTAACCTTTATGTGATTAATGGCTAGTCTCTTCTTCTTTTATTTTAATTTCTCTTTCACCTCCTTCTTTTATCAAGTCTAAGTTCATTTAGGACTTCATCTATTAATCTAAAGTTTTATTATTTATCTTATGAGTAGAGTAATCAAGCACTATATTCATAATTTTCTCAATCTTTTATGTATCTATGTTGCCAACTTTATAAGTTTTTTAGAAAGAAGAGCTCTTATAAAAATTTCTAGGCATACTTTTTCATCAGACATTTTCAAGTTGGATCTTTTACTATTAAGAATGGTGCATTTATACCAAAAAATATGAAATTAACTATCAATTAGTTTCTTTATTTTAAATAACTCATAAGGCATTTTTTTTAAATATTAACATTAAATTAATTTTATTTATTGCATAGCAAATTCTATTAAACTCGTTACTATTATAACATTGAACACAAATTAATTTTAGATAAGTTTGCTATTCTATCACTTTTATCAAATTAACGAAGATTTGAAATGTCACACTCTTACCCTAAAGAAATAGAACCCAATTATATCTAGAGGTATCATTAAGAATCATAAATTTATATTTTTTCTAGCAAAATGTTAGGATTGTGTAGTCTAAAAAAGTCTAAATAAACTATCCCTAGTGAACAACTAGTAGTTAAGTCATTTTTAGGTTCCAAAGAAATATTTAACTTTCCATCCTTGTCAACATGATTCATACATTTTTCAACTAGTTTTGTTTGGCTTAAGAAGATCTCTAACTATATCTAGCTTGTATGATTTCTTTAATGTAGAATATCCCATGTGACCAGTTTTGTTTATCTTTGTCTTACACTTGTCTCCAAGTGTTACCAGTTTATTTGGATCACATCTTATTGAGATAAACTTTGATCGATCTTTAATCATATGTCTTGAGCATCCATTATTAAGTTCTCAATAGCAAGATTTATTTTTTATATAAGCCTACGGAAGCTTTACTAAGTAAACATAAAATCTAAATTTTATTGTCCTTATTTCTATGCATAATTTGAAAGTGTATTGCTTCTAGCCTATGAATGTCTCCAAAACACTATATCTCTATAAAATGATAATGAAAACAACTTATTTTAATTTCACTATTTTCTAATTCTAGGAACTCAACAAGCTTGACTTAGTCATTTGAAACAAGATTTTGAACAATAAATATTTTCCCTAATTTGATAATTCTTAACGGTATGATGTTTTTCAAAACTATAAAAGTATATAATTTTGAAATATTAGGCATATTCAAAAGTTGACATATTTATGTTTAGAAAATTAAACATCATGTGAAATGTTAGAAAAATTTGTATTTTGAAAAGAATAAATGTTTATTTCAAGACTCAATTTTTGCTTATAAGTATTCTCAATATTCATGGAATCATTTTCATCATAAAAATGCTTTTTGATATCTTTTCATAAATAATCAAAATGATCATTTTTTCTTTGTAAATGTTTTTATTTTACATGTACATATATTGAAGATGTTAAAACACTAATACCTTTTATGTAATTACTTTGAAAAACATCACAAGGCCAAGAGCTTACCTTAATATTTTATTCTTCACATGCATACTTGATTGATCATCATTTGTCATAAACCATATCATTCCATCCTCCTCACCACTTGAAGTTTGGATTTTAATTCTTCTCAGGTAGGCCAAGTAGGTTGAAAATCTGTTTTTTAGTTCTCTTTATTTTCTCTTTCTTATTTTCTTATGTATTTGAGTTTTGGATAAGCTTGTACAATATGTTTTGTTTGACCATAGTCATAGCATCTTGTTGTCTTTGTCTTCCCTCTTCTTGTTTTTTACAAATTTCCATTTACAATCATATTTACAAAATTTTTATCAAAACATTTAAAAAGAAAATATAAATCTTCATCCAAGTCCATAGAAAATATAGATGTCGTATCTATATTATCTTTGCTAGTTTTAAAATCTAATGGTTCATTGTGCCTTGCTCCATGCTTTGCTTACTTATAGAGGTCTTCTTTCCATCTCTTCTATTCATTTCATCTTTACCGTTAATAATTCTCTAAGTAACTTATGTAATGTGAGCTTGTTATGTCTTCAGAAGCTTTTATTACTATGGCAAGAAGATCATGCTCATTGGGTAGAATCCTTACCACTTTTACACACAAGATCTAAATTAGAAAAAAAATTTCAAGATTTTCTAATTCATTCATAATAATAGTAAACGATATAGACATCTTTTTGTAATTTCTCTTGAATTCATTCTAAAGAGCTCATAATCATGTGTAAAAAGATTTATCTTTTTTTCTTTAACTTATAGAGTGCCTTCATCATAAGTTACTTGAAACTTTTCCCAAACTTCATGTTTAGTGTAGAAATTCATAACTTGATTAAATTTACTTTCAGATATACTACAATGAAGGTAGTTGAGTGCTATTGTATTTAATTGTCATTCTACTTTGATCACTACTAAGTGCACTAAACAAGTTGATTCGTTTAAGCTTTAATCTCAAAGTAAATCTTATAGTTCTATGAGCACCTTCCAATCTTGTAAGTCAATTGACTGGATAAAAATTCTAAATCTATATTTCAAATATTAATAAAATTTTATCCTTAAATAATGATAGAATGATTGAAGAAGATATTCATCTTGTGATGCACTTATATTAATCATAAGTTATAACATATTGAAAACTTAATTTAAGAAGAAAATTGAGAAACACATATTTTGGAAAACATACTAAAAAGGTAAGATAGAGCTTAAACTTATTATATAATAAACATAATAATTAAAGAAACATAACAAATAATTAAGACACACGTGATGGATCACCTAAGTGATTTGTCTCACTTTTTTGCAAGTTCCATACTAATTGAGATAAACAAAAGTATATGAATGCCACATGGGGGGTGACTTTTGAGTTTTAAAATATTTTTTCTTTCATAGATTATATTTATTTTTTAAAAAAATTATTCATAAAATTAACTTTTTTATTTATGGAAAACATTTATTTTATATATGTTAATTTTTCATTTATTTATTTAAAAAACAAAAATTAAAATTAAAATAATATAATTATATATTTATATTATTTTGTTTAAACTTGAACCTATGTCCATCCTTCAACTTACTAGTTCTTATGGGTTCAATTATAGCACAAGCTTTTGTGACATTAACACCATCTTGGTTTTTAATGACATCAAACTAAACTCAAAATTTTATAAATGCTAGGCTACCCAACCTAAAAGAAATACAAAAAGAAGGAAGAATTATAATAAGTTTTACAACTTTCGACGCTTGTTGATTAATAGAAGAAGGCACAACGAGTTTAAAATTACTAAGACAAGTAAGAGATGGAATGCTTAGAAGTGCTATGATTAGCTGAAAAACTTTGTCAATTTGAGAAGAACTAAATTGTCGTTGCTATCAATAGATATTAAATTAGTAGAATACCATGTTGTGATTTGATGAGATCTTAAATATTGGTTCATGTTTATTAGTAATTTCATGAATAATGGTTAGCTTTACATAGAAAAAATCTAACCAAAGTTTTTAGAAAGTTAAAAGAATATTTTTTTGATTTATGCTTCCAAATAGCTTAAGAAACTCTTCTAAACAATTTAAATTATTTCTTTGAATTGGTTAACATAATGGTTGAACTTATGTCCAAGGAATTAGCCAATAGGTGGGACAGCATCGTTGGATCTTATTAGAGAGGATTTAGACTTTTAGATCAAAGCCTATTAAAGCAGATTAGTTCTACATGGTTGGATCAAGATGGATTAGACCTAGCTATTTGATTATGTAATGAGATCTAGATCATTTCATTCATCATTGGCAAAAGCAAAAAAGATCTCAACTATAGGATACAAACATGGAGAGTGTTAGGCCTTCCAATTAATGGCTAGGCTATTTTGATAGGTAGAAACAATCAAAAAATTCTAATGAACCTAGACATGATCCTGGTCATTTGATTTTGAGCCAAGGTTGAGCACTTTTAGTGGATGAAACATTTACCTTTTGATCAAAATTTGGATGGTGAGAAATAACACAAGCTTTTAATGCTAAATAATTAGACTAACATTAGTCCTACATTGCAAAAAAGAAAAGCAGTTTTCTCCTTACAATACCTTTCATGGGTGCAAAATGCAAGTGTGCTTACGATTTCACCATCTGGGCCACTTGTGTGCTTATAGGTAATTTCATGGTTATGGGTTTGACATGATCTTTATTTGTTCGACCCTTATGAATCATCTATCTTATCTCAACAAAATTCATGAATGCACACTAACCAATTTTGTGTTGCAAGATTAAAAAATCATTGAAAAAAATCATTATTAAAAAAATCATGTTTTGTTGTTATTAAAAGAGTGTTTAACAGTCAACATTTAATGATTAGAATTGTTTGTGTTTCACTCCAAAAAAATTTTTTAATATATAAATTTACTTATTTCCCGAAGATGTGCATCATTCAAGAGTTTTAATAGTATTGAAAATACCATAATTACTTAATGTAAAAAAATGTTAATTCTAAAAAATGCATAGTTAGTATTTTTTATGATTAAATAAAAAGTATTATAATGATAAGAGGAACAAAAAATATGAAAGCCAAACAAATGACACATCATCGTTATGATAAACTATTTAAAATATGTGCTAAGAACAATAAAAATTTCTTAATAGTAGAAAAATATTGCATTAGAAATAAAAAAAATAAATTACATAATCATTTTAAAAAAATATTAAGACAGTAAATGCTCATCATATTAAAAGCTATATGTAAAACATATTTAATAAAAAAAAATTCTCAAGACGTGATGCGCAAGAAATTCACCAACTAAGTCATTAAATTAGAAAACAAATCTACCATTTAAAAAATTACGTTCACAACAAGTAAGTTGTGTGGCCATGCATTATATGAGCACACTACATATTTTAAAATGATACAATTGCTCAAGGCAGATATAAAAAATGATTATGTACTTTTTAGCATGCTTTACCATTTATCTACACTATACCACACTGGTTATTTCCAATTTGTTCATCTCTATAACAAGATACATTTTGCATATCACAACATGGTTTATATCATTGATAGTACATTCTTGTGTAGTTCTTCTCTTTATAATAGTATCTTTTTTGACCTTTACATAAAAAGTTATCCTTTTTATAGTTTATAAAAACATGTTTATCTTGTTTTAAATAGAGATACTTTTTATTAAAATTTTATTTTTTTTCGTATTTTTAATTTTATTTATTAGCCTTCATTAAAAATTTTAGATATTGTTCAATATTTAATATACCCTATTTTGATGTTCAAATAATTTGTATTAATATTATTTCTTAAAATATTTGTGCCTTTCATTACTAATTAATGTAATATTATGAATATTTTTTAATAATTTAAAATTGTATCATTTCATATACTGCTACACTTTTTTTTAGTTTGCTTTTTAATTGTTTAATTTTTTTTTAATTTCAAAGATGCACTTCTCACTCTGACATGATGAGAATAATGATTGTTTAATTTTCTCTCACAATTATAGTTTATTCAATTTTTTTGTTTGAACGCTAACTTTTGTTTATTTACAAGTTGTGAATATAACTAGTAGATTATCAATCTTAAATTAGCTTAACTGTTTTTAAAAATTTGTTGTTAACAAGTGGTAAAAGCTTTTATTGTTTAAAAAATTTTATTTACATTTCATAATTAAATTTGAAAATATTGTCATTGAAACAAACTCATAGAACAAGAAATAACATCAAATAATTTAGCTCAAAATACTAAATAAACAAATACAAAAATAAACTATTTGTTTGAATTGCAAGTAACATAATTAGAAAACTTACAAGAATTTAAAAAGAATATCATGATGACAACATTTTAATTTTGAACTTTAATTTTTTAAAAAAACTTGATGTAATTTTAAAAGAAACAATTTTACACAAAAGATTATCATGGTCAATAAATATTGAGAATATTAAATTTTATGTTTATAACAATTTAACTAAAAAACTTATAAATCATTGAAAATAAAAGGAATTGCATATAGTTGAAGTTTTTATGTTTTGAAATTTGTGACTACACAATTTTAATAAAAAATGAACTTACCACTCAAATATGGGATCTATGTTACTAAAAAAAATAGCATAAAAACTGAAAAGAATGAAATTTGTCTTCAACTATTGACTTTAAATTGCTAACAAATATTTTTATAATATATCGATTAGATTTCTAATTAAATTTATGCTTTTTATTACATAATATATCAAAAATAATCGTAACTATTAATGAAAGGATATTTTGCCATGTAATTAAAAATTCTAAAACTATGTTTGTAAAAGAGAGGAATAATTGACAACAAAGATAAAATGTTAATCTAGACTAAAATAAATTGAAAATATTTTGACTTATTTGAATATTAGGTGAAAAATTAAATTTTATAGAAACATTTAATGAACTAAAATGTTTAAAATTATTAAGATAAAAGACAATCTAAATTCCATATATTTATTTATATAACATGTTAAGAAGTGGTTTTTTTGTTTAAAAACATGGAAAAGCTTCAAAATTATATATCATATATTAATATAAGAACCATAAATTAGTTTTTATAAACAAAAAAACACAATTGTTTTACAAGAATTGCATCACTTTGAAGAATTAACTTATGAAAAATTATATTATCTTTAAATAAATAACACAAAAGTACAAAACAAAATTGTAACATGAATATAATAAACAAAAATATTATTTTGTTAATTTACACAAAATATTAACAAAAATGTTTCGAAATAATTTAATTTAGAAAATTTGAAAAACATAATAAAAAAACAAATCTAAATATTTAAAAATATCAATATCTGAAAGGATAAAGAAATACCATAAACCTTAATAAAATATTCAATAATGAAATTACCAAAAAAAACTATTTTTGTAATGGACTACATGAAATGTTTAATGAAAAAAAATTATTAAATAAATTAATAGACAAAAATAAATAAAAACTAAAGGGATGGCGTATGCTCATAAAAAATGTAAATAATACTTCATAATTAATGATTTTTTTTTTTGGAGAATTAGATGGTTTTGGACCTTATTAATTAGCATTTTCATTTCTTTACAATGCATTAATTTAAGTATTAAGAGGGCCACTGTAAACATATAATGAAATGTTTTTATAATTAAGTTTTTAGTTTCGATTAATGATTAAATAATGTTGAATCATTTTTTGTGTATCATTTTGGTGATGTTCTTTTTATTAGAATATTTTAATTCTAAGTTCAAAATATTTATTTCTCTCTTTAATAGTAAAAATATATTTTACGTATTGTTGCAATAGTGAATTGTTGTTACTTTTAATCTTATGTTATGTACTTATTTAATATTCCTTTGACTATTTTAACTTTTTTTCCATTTTTTTTCGGCTAATATTCCTTGGATTATGACAAAATTTGAATATTATTTTAAAGACTTTAAATATTTTCGGTTGTTCTATTTTTTCATTTTTTTTAAAAACATGTTTTGCTTTCGAATTACACCAAAGCATTGCTTATAGAAATTTTGAAATAATATATATTTTTGTTGTTATACTTTTAATGTTTTGAGTAGTATATGAATTAATTTGATATGTTTCACAAATAACTTTTTTTCAATTGTTCAACATTTTACATATTATTTAAGAAATCATTTATTCAAATTTTAAATATTTTCAATAATCAAGAAATAAAATTAGGCTATTTATTTTTTTAAAGATGTCATATTTTTGCAAAAATAATAACTAAACAAACAAAACAAAATGAATCAACAAGCAAAGCTCAAAAGCATATATATAATAAAGAATGCAAAATTTCTTAGCATTATGAGATCACTCAATGGAACATTTTGTATGAAATTTGTTTGGCATAATACAAATTATTTTAGACAATTTACGTATAAAAATTTAATATTAAAATTTATTATTTACCTTAAATATCATTCATGGTACTTCTATAATGTTTTTATCTAACCAAGATAGTCGTTATATTTTCTTGATTAAGAATATTTTATTGACATTTTTTTATTTTAGAAACTTAAATATATTTCATTTCTTGTACAAATGAAAATTTAAATTTTACAAATCAAATAAAGTTATACAACTATGAAGGAATAAAGAATAACCTAAGTGAAATAATGTTTAAAATTTTAACATTTACTTCATAATGGTTAAAATAATATTATAAAATTTATATAAAAATAAATGTCAAAAATATATATTAAATTTATAAAATTATTTATTTATAATGTCAACTAAATATCCTGACCTACTAAGCATATTCAAACAAAAATTAAAAATTTAAAAGAATAATATATTATATTACTTGCAACTTTTAATTAAATTTTAAAATACGTCAAAAACTAATGCTATTAATGTCCAAGCTATACAAAAATACTGGAGTTGGTAAATTAACGAATAATAAAAATTATAGCATCAATACATTTAAAGTTTGAAATTTTTTTACAAAAATATTCAAAACAATTTCATAATGATTTAATTATTGATAATTTTTTTTTGAAAAGTTATAACAAAATAATAATTATAATAGTCAACAGCATTGAATATTTATAATTAAAATTTTTTTTAAATAAGTAATAAATTTTATCCTAATAATTATTAGAAATTATACTTGTTAAATAAAAAGGTATTAGAAAAATAGAAAAATCAAAACATTAAAATCATACTATTTTATGCAACAATATAGGTATAGTAATTACACAAATATTATTAGAATATAAAATAAAAATTAAAACCTAGTGCGTAGACTATTGCATATAATTGTTCATGATACGCAAAACCTAATATAATAATTTCTTAGAAAAATTCAATAATTATGACTATGATCACCAGAAGGAAAGAAGTATGAAAATAATAAAACATTCAAATAAATAAAAAATAATAACAATAAAAATTAGATATAATACATCAATATATATCGTTTTACTATTATAATCTCAAGACATATGTTTGTACACCATAAAATTAAAACATTTATAGTTATTAATAAAACTAAAAATATAAATTTTGATTTGTAGAATTTTTAAATATTGTAATTTTTTTGCTGAAAAAATAAACATAATTTTTTGTTGTTGTTTGCCCAACTTCATTCTACCAACAAACAGAAAATGTGTAGTAAAAAACTTTCAGATCAAATATATAACACGAAAAAACTATAACTTATTGCATAAAAAATAAATATTGTGAACAAAAAGACTTATTTTAAATATTTAATTGTATATACTAAATATAAAAATATTAAAAATGGACAAGGGATCCAAAATATCTAATTTTAAAATGTGATTTTCATAACATAAAGAAAATATTTTATTTGAAAAACCTTAGTAAAAAAGATATTCAAAAAGAAAAATATATATAACATGTGAGATAAATAAAAATTATAATATGAGAAAACTTTTAATAATTAAATTGTTTTGTAGTCAAAGGTATCTCTTGAGATCGGAAAATAACGACAACCATTGATAATGATTCATCAACAAGTTATGATACTCTCAAGATAACATATTAAGCAAATATAATATATGGACACTATTGTTATAAAATGATGCCTTTGATTGTCATATCAGACAAATGTACATCCCTGATGCTTTTACTCTTCATTTAGTATATTGGATATCGTAAAGTAACTATTTGTGCTTGCGAGCTGAATTCAAAAATATTGCATAATGTCAACAATTGGATGTGAGAGTCAAGGAATACTATTATTGTTTGCATGGAATAAATTTGATTTTAAAGAAACAAAATAATTTGTAGTATTTTACAATATGTTATTGCCAATTAAGATAGCACAAGTGATTACAATATAAAAAGTTTTAATAACAAAAAAATAATATTTCATATTAAAAACTTTCGATAACATAAAGAAATACTTTCATATAAACATTTAAATTTTATATAACATAAAAAATTTTGTGTTTCGTACCAATTTACAAAATAATTAATTTTCTATGACTAAAAACTATTCCAAAAAATGGTTATTCCAATGAATAATTAAATTTAATATATAAATATGACAAGTAAAAATATATTAAAAATAAAAAAATGTCATAAATATAATTAATTATTAATACATTACAAACAAAAATTATTTACACAATACATAAATAAAAAACCTTTTCATACTACAAGCTAAAAACATCCTCAATACAAATAAAAGATGTTAAAACTTAAAATTATACAAAAAAATATTAATATTGTAATGTTTTAGAATGCTTAATGTTATGGTTATAATAGGTTTTCAAAAACTTTTGTGATGCAAATCTCTATATATAAATTTAATTAAAAAAAATCCAAAGTAATAAACATAAATGCTTAAAAAAATAAATAAAATGATAAATTAGTGGTGATTGTCTTATATAACCTTTAAATGACATTGTGACGAATGACAATGCAAAAGCTAACAATTACATTAGTTGGTATTTTCTCTAAATGTTGAATATATTTCTTAATATTAGTGTCAACTCTAAAATAATATTAAAAAGACAAGATAAATACTGTTTAAATATGATTTAAGATTGTAATATCCATTTTTTCATAACTTTTAATCATTGAAGAAATAGACATATTTATTTAATTTTTATCAAAAATGTCATATTCATAATCTTTTTGTTAGTATTTATTTTTTTGATAAAATAACAAAAGCTTAATTTTATAATTTAAATATTTTAAGTTATTTGTTGTTTTAATCTTTCTTATCATCTTAAAATATTTTATATTTTCCACAAATAAGTATTTTTTATGATAATGTTCACTGTATTAAATCTTTTCAATATTTCTCTTTGTTAATTGTTTTCTATTTTTAAATCCATAAAATCATTTATCATACTTGCTAGAACGTAGAAGATAGTCACCTCGATTTTTTGTTCAATCAAAAATTGGTAAATATTTTTTTTTTTTTACCTATTTGTCATTACAATTATTTTTTATTTCTTTTAATGTTTTTTACATATAATTTTATATTTTCAATTTTTTGAATGATATTTCAATTTTTTCTTAAAAAACTATATTTTTTAATTTATTCCTATTAAATATTTACAAATAATGAAGACTAACTTTTTACTTATTTGCTTTTAATATTCTATATAATGGAAAGCTAAGCAAAGCATACATTCCTGAGCTATTTAGAAAATATTTTACCCATTTTTAGTGCTAGGAATCTTATGCCAAGTGATTTGTTTATTTTGAAGGAGTGATTTTTGTTTAATTATCTCAAAAACTTCTTAAAATAAGTTCATAAAATGCAAAAAAATTGATAATTATTTTTTTTTACAAGAAACATCGAATTACTTTAATTTAAATAAAATTGTGCAATTAAGGAATTTATTAGTGTTAGAGATTATTTAGAAAATGAAAAGTTATGTCCTGCTACAAAAAAAGGTCCTCATAATAGTATACTAATTGAAAAAAAAGCATTATAAGTTTAAAATTGTAACTAAAAAAATTAAATCAATACACTTTCTTTTATACATTGAAATTCTTTTAATATTATAATTTGATCAAATATGATAGTACATCAAATTTTTCTAAAAATTGTTAAACATTTTTATTATAGAACTTAAGAATTTAGTGTTTTTAAATAACATTTTAATATTTTAAATAAACGATATAATAAGAATTTAAAAATCATAAACTAGGCAACAATCATGAAAAACACAAAAAAATACAATAATAACAAAACAATTAATTTTTAAATTTTTTGTATATTGAATGATGCTAAAAATTTTTAAAAAATATAAAAATAGTATTTCAATAATAACAATAATATTTATTATAATAGTACTAAAATTATTGATTTATCTATATAAATTATATAGATAACATTGCCATAAAATATCATATCTATAATATAACTATGATAATGATCCTATGCATTAAGCAACTGTAATAATAAGATTAAAAAATAATCATTTAATGTACCAAACCTTCAATTCTCGAAGACTTTTACTAATTCAAAAAATGTACAACACATACAATTATTTAAAAATTGTGGAACATAATTTTTTTTATATATTATAAATAAAAATTAAGAAAAAAATGTACGATGAAATAATTTTTTTTTTACTGATGGTATTATCAAATATTCATAGAAACATCAAAAGGTTATTTTTTAAAAAAATAATTTTAACAAAAAATTAACTCAACAAATAACTATAAGTTTCACAAAAAAATGTAAAAAATAAGAAAAATTTATTTACAAAATATAATATAATAATTAAATTAAAAAACCCGAGACATTTGCCTTATAAGGAAAAATGAAATACAAAATTGACGGTTTAAAAAGACATTAAATACGATTTATAATGAATGAGTTTTTTAATTAATTGTATTACCAAAAATAAGCTAAAATAAATTATATGTCCTTAAATTTTTAAATAAATATATTGAAATAAATAGTTAAATTGAAAAAACAAATATTACCAATATAAAAATTATAAATACATAACAGTACGTAAATGTTATAACGAAAAAATTAAATTATCAGCACAACATAATATAAAAAATCCTTTCATGGCGTTAAAAAAAGTTAATATTACAAACAAAATAATTTCAAATTTACCAAAATCCATATAAAAACAAGATAATAGACTTAAAACATTAAACTTTAACTCTTTATCTTATTTACAAAAAATATTCTTGTCACGGTAAGCATAATAAATTTGTAACAAAAATGTGCAAAATTTTAATTTATTTAAAGCAATAAAATTTAATGCAAAAAGTGCAAAAATTTAAATAAATAATGTAAACGCTAATTAAAGGAAGGCTATTAGTTTTTCTACAAAAATAATTTAGTTGGACCTAGATAATACATATTAGTCTATTTTGGACTAATCAATACACAAGGTGAAGTGTGCAAAGTATCAGTACAGGACTCGTGACAAAGAAAAGCATACTTAGATATGTAGATTGAGATAGAGGATGATATAGGCAACATATGTGCACAAAAAAATTATGTAATGCATAGGCTTATAATAATTGATCCTAGTATGGCAATAAAAGAAAGCGAGAGGAGGTCTAAGATGTTTATTTGTGGATAGAGTTTTATCATCCATCATTTCTTTTATTTATATGTTATTTATCCATGTAATTATTCAAAAACAAAATTTAATTATTGATAACTTTTGTTGTTTCTTATGTTAGTTAAGTTGAACCATTATTTCTTACATTATATTTTGATGATAAAATAACTATATTGTTTATTAATTTCTTTTGTTGAGTATTACAAATAATGTATCTCAACATCAAGTAGATTAATCTATTATAGAGCTCAATAAATTGATTCATGCGTGAATACACAATTGAAGACAAGTAAATTAGTGTTGGAGACATCGCTTAAGAAAGGCTTAACTTCAAGTTTTGTAATTAATGGATAGAACTCTTAGTGTAGTTGTTTCCCATCTCAAAAGCATCATTTACAACATACTTTGGGTCAAAATTATAAAACCAATCACTTCATACTCGTATGGCACATAGGTTGATAAATTCATTTTGCATATATTACATAAAAACTTTGTGGTTAGATCAAATGATCTAAAATTCATTAGACTTGAAAACATGTAGTTCCAAAACCAATGTTTTGATATAGTTGTCATCATAATCAAATGTTCAAATATTCATCATCTTTTCAAAAATGAAAGACTAAAATATAGTTTGTTGGTCATGCAATTTTCAAGATCGAATAGTCGAAGAATTGCCTTCCTTTCTCAAATGTGTAGTATTTAATCTTGCAATATAAATATTCATTTTTTATGACGTAATGGTCCAATATAAAATCAATCATGTATATATTGTTTTCCTTGATTCAATCACATAAATTTGAGATTTAATCATCTACATTAAAAATACCTAAGTGTATGTAATGGTAATTTTATGAGCACCATTGTGCCACCCAACCCACTATTTATTATAGACAACCACTTTTAAATAGTTACCTAATTCAATCCATTCTACCCATAGTGACTAATGAGGATGTTTTGTAACTTCTTTTGACATTGAAATATGTCATTCAAACTACATAATTTAAGCCTTAGCAACTTATGCTAACTATCTTTTTCTATTCGTTGTGTCCAAAATTCTTCTGGCTCTAGCTCTCCTTTATTTTTCATTAAAGTAAAAGAAAAAAATATTTGTGCTTTATTATATAATTCGTCGAGCTTAGGATAACTATGCACATCAAAATCAAATGTCTTGTTATAATTTTTCTTTTCTACAAGTTTCATTTCATTGAAGGATAGCTTTAGCCCATTTATTTCTTTTAATTTTAGTGAGCATCATCACTTTTTGAAAGCCTTATACTAATTATTTTTTTTCATAGCATTTATTTGGGGAGGTTGTAGGTTTGAATACAAATTGAATCACAAAATATTATCGTACTTTTTACTATTTCCAATTTTCTAATTTTTAATTCTTTCAAAATTTAAAATTTAATTAAGATATTTTGAAAAAAGGAAAAGATTTATTAGATGGTAAAAGACAACATAAAATTATAATCAGAAATATGTTTTTAAAAATACTTTTTCATAAGTCAAAATATTCTTCTTATCAATTCCACCCTCTTGATAAAACAAGTTTCAATTGGTATTAGAGTCAAGGGCTTTATAAGGTGATTAAATTGTCCATGGAGAATAATTGCTAAAATTAATAATAAAACAAGTTTTGGTGAATGCAATGAAGAAGAGAAAATTTTGCACTAACATAAAAAGAATTATGAGTTTAGAAATTACTTTTGAAATTTGCCACAAGTTAATGGCAACATAAAAAGGTACATCTTTTTATTTAACAAGTTAAAATTCATATGATGACATATGATTAAAAGTTGTCGAAAATGCTTTCTAATGAATCTATTGAAAAAATGTTTATTTGATTTATTAACATTATTAATGGACTTGTTAGCTTAGAAAAGACTATAAATATTAATGAACATCTAAAAAAGATCTTTAAATTTTCCAAAAGAGTATTAAGCTTTCACAACAAAATTTAGGATTTCTATAAGCAATTCTATTATGACATTGGATGACTTTATAGGTGAGCTAATGACTAATGAACTAGAGATGTAGAGGATAAAAGAAGTGGAAGGCTTTGTTTGGAAGAACAAATTAATTTAGAAAAAGTAAACAATAGCACTAAAAGAAGAGAGAAACATTAGAAGAGGAGGCTATAGATGAAGATAGCATAGCTCTAATTTTCGAACATTTTATAATTTTTTTTTTACAAGAAGTTGTTTGAAAAAAGGTCCAAAAAGTGAGAAAAAAAGAGGAGATCTTTTTCCATGTGAGTGACAAACTAAGATAAATAGAACCATCATGTCTTATGCATTTAGATTGAATTTGAAAAGAGAAGAATGCAATGAAGAAGAGAAAGAACAAAAAGAAGAAAGCTTTGAATAAAGCTTGAAGTGACTTTGAGGAGACTAATTCAAGTGAAGAGAAAGAGAACAATGAAGAGCTAAAAGAAAAGCATATGGGAAAACGGTAGAGGTAAGTAAGTTATTATAATGAATGATTACCTTAACAATTAATTTGTGCATAATAATATGAAACTTTATTTAAGGAATATTAGGAACTAAAAGAAAACCATAGTGAACATTTAATTCTTTGTGAACATATTGCAAATAAGTCAAAAACATATTTAATGAACATCCAAAAGCCTAATGATGGATTAGAATAAAAAATTAGGAGCATGCATCTTTAGTTAAATAATTAATGATCTTAATTCCTTGAAATGTACTTGTTTGTTATTAATTAAGGAAAACTGTAGTTCATCCACTCAAAACTATTCTTGGCCAAAAAAGGTTTGTCTTCATGAGTATAACAATTTTTTAATAATTGTAGAAAGTTTTTCTTTTGAATGATGTGTAAGATGTGATTCTTGGATAGTTGATAATGAGAACTCTAAGAAATATATCAATTAAAAAGTACTATTGAAATACTACATTTTTTATTATTAAACTTTTTTACTTCAAAGTTTAAAGTATAATTTCCAAAATAGTAGTCAATTATGTGATAGCTTTTTGAGTATTTTATTTGATTCAATTACGTATAAACCTAGTTATGATGGAAATCATTAGTTATTACAACTAAAAGAAATAACAATTAATTACATATTTGAAACAAGTAAATAGTCCTCAAATACAATGTTTGTGTCATATGTTAATGAGTTTAATTTATGGCATAGAAGATTTTGCAATGCTAGCACACATAGCTTAAGAAAAATAATTAAATATAACTTAATAGAAGGTTTAACTAAATTATATTTTTGTATATTATTATGTATATACCCTTTGAACTTTCTCAAATAAATGATTTGGACATATACAATGCATGAATACAGGACCTAAGAAATTTAAACTAGTTGTGTTAGAAGACTATTATAGATATCCATAGATAATTTTCTTACAAAAATGGAGTAACTCTTGAAAACAATTTTATATCTTGATAACTAAATTAGAAAAGAAATTTGGTCATAATTTAGTTGTCATTACAAGCAATAATGAAAGAGAATTTAGAAGTAAGAAAATTATTGATTATTTAATAATAATAGGACTTCATTAACATTTTCTATATTTTGGATGAATATTAGATTCCAAACTCATATTTTGAAAATTTAACAACTTTGATAAAGGAGCATGATCCCTTATAGATTGAAGTAGATGTGCATAAGTTGATCCAATTCCACAAAAATATTGCATTACTATTACTGAGAATAGATCAATCAAAGCATGTTTTTCTAACAATAAGTGTAGCCTTTTCTAGAACTATTTTCCTTTTCATTCCTTATCCTTGTAAATCAATGCCTAGTAATCAATGGATTCATTCAATACATTGTGCTTATCCTTATCCTTATCCTTATCCTTTCATTCCTTATCCTTATCCTTTCACTCCTTATCTCTTGTGCACCATTAACTGATGTAATCAATGGATTCATTCAATACATCCCACCTAAGGTTGGATGAACTCTAGTATCCATCAAGTGTAGCTATTACATTTAAAGTATACTATGTCTATCCATGGAGCTTTAATTTCCTCTACAATTTGAGCCATTTACCAAAGAGTTTTTCATTTACCACTTGAATTCAACATACACATAAGTATTATAGGCACCATTTTGTCTCCATGGATTAATAATGAGCTAGTCAACTAGCTATTCATCCTCATTTAAGGTTTGATAATAGATGCTTTTAATTCATAACACCTAAATCCCATTGGATTTGTTCACATTGTAGTGCTCAAATACTAATCTCTTAGATAGATTATGCAATTAGCTATAGTTAGACATATGTTTCATCAGAGCAGTAAAATTTAGTTTTGTTTTTAGTAGAACCATAAACTACCTTCCATAGCTCTATTTGTTGTACCTCTTATATTATAAGCAAATATTTAAGCAACTTAAGAATCCATTAAAAATTACTTGACCATAAGTCAAAGTAAGTCTTTTTTGAAATTACTACAATAATTTAGGAAATACATATTCGATGGCTGAATTATAAATATCAACTATTCTAACAAATATGGTACTTGCGAAGAAGATGGTACTTTTGCCCTTGAGTGATTTTCATAATGATCCATGGCAAAACAGTTTAGATAGTTTGGTAAGCAAAATATAGTCTATTGAAAAAATGCCTAAATTTGGAGAATGGACGATGAACAAGGGTAACGGATATATTTACTTAATATTATAACTATAAGAGTTGTACCTTCTAATTAAAAATATTACCAAGTGATAGAATTAATTGTCCCTTTTCTTAATAAAGCATGTTTGCAAAGAACTAATTCCATTTACAACTTGTCCCAAATTACATTAGAAGACATTAAAATTACTTGGGAAGTCATCAAAGCTACTTCAAAAAACAACTTACCAAACAAAGAAAATTAAGCATATGTTGGACGATGCTTTGGCTTGCACATCATTCTCCCTCTTTTTAAAATTGCTTGACCTTGAGTTGACTCGTGATGTCTTTTGAGGAGAAAGCATTGCATATCTCCATCGTACCATAAGGATATTTTCTTTTCCCTTCTTTTCGACCAAAGCAAAAGCTTGCAAAGTAATGAGGGAAGCTTGGCATAATGAGCTAGTAGTAATCGAATCAAGTGCTGCATGGAGAAGAAGTTTATTAAGGATGTACTACTTGAGTTGTGATTGTGTTTCTTCTAGCTAATAGTATAGTTTCCTCTATTTAGTATATACATGTATAATATTTATTGTGCCAGGAAGAACACAAATGTAAGCTTGGAATTTGTCTTCTACAATTTTTTCTTTTTTAATTTCTTTGGTTCTTTTGAACAAGAAACTTGGACAAGTAGAGATTACTATATTAGTCATCATGGTATTCAACAAATTTCATAAGAAATATTGTTTTTGGCTCTTAACCAAGCTCCTTTTTTTAATATCTCATATGTTTTCGTTAAAATATTATATAGAAAAAGAAAATTTGTTAATATAACATGATCACATAATACATAAAATATATGCGCACCTCAACATAAAATTATTGAGTATAACATAATCTTTAAGGGTTGTTAAGCATTTTTTTACTTGATCTTTGTTTGTAGTTTGTAAGGTAATCTTGATTCAATCTATATTTTCTTTTTTGTTATAAAAGATTAAATGAGTTAAGGTTGTTTGTAGTGTCATTATATGTATGTATGTATGTTTGTGTGTGTGTCTGTATATAGTTAAATTATCAATTTACATATTTTATGTAACTCAACTTAATATGGACTAATTGAATAAATTTAATCATCCAAACTTATTATTAATATTTGTATCGATATTATTTTATTAATTACTTAAGTTAGTGAACTTATTGACTTTTTTTGCAAGCTTATTTCTAATAAATGTAAAAGTTTTTTTTTATCTATTTTGATTAGTAGACAGTTTTATCATTAACCCTAGTTAAGTGATAACTAATAATTAATATTTGCTATTAACTGAAGTAACCTAGCCAATGTAAACATATTTCTATCAGGTGATAGTAAATGCTATGTTTACTTTTTGACTATATAATTGTTCTTAATTTTTTTAATCACTTGTAAGGGTTATCTACATGAGGAATGGATTGAAATTATATAGATCAACATGTAGTTTAAAACAAATGGTTGGGATTGGCTAAACTTGGTTCATATACTTGCGTTAAAATGTCAGTTGGTAGCTTGGGACGGCTTAAAACCTCTATAAAATGGGGATTCTTATTTCTGTAACATGAAAATATATACTTGAATAACACATTTCTCTTATGGACAATAGATTTTTAAAAGTTTATTTTGTGATGCTAGCCTAAGATTTAAATCTTCTATGTGGAAAAATGTAACAAATATGATGGTTGGGCATGTTGTTATCCTTTGGCAAACGTTTCATTGCCGAAATCTTAAACTACAAGCTATGTTTGTGTGAAGTTGTGATTTAACAACGTGCTTGAGGTTGGCCTTGCTTATAATAGTCTACTTTGAAAATTGGCCATGCATTAAAGAACCTGGAAAAATGAGTAGTAAGTTTTTAATTAAGGAGCACATTGTCCAGAAGATTTTCATGACCTCATTTTCCTTGGACATTTTCTCTCTGTCGTATGGAGCTTTTTCGGGTATTTCCTTTCCCAAGTTTTAATGAGATTGATGCGAACATTTATTGTGCTGCTCATAGACAAGTTTGTTTAGTTTATTTAAAAGTCATATGCACGTCGGCTACTTTAGATAACCTTCTACACTTTTAGTTATGCTTATGAAGATATCCACATGAAGATATCAACATAACACTGAGGAAATTGTTTCAATAGAAAATACTTATGGAAATGCTTCATCTCATAGGAATCATATTTTTACAATTTTGTTGTGTTTCATTTTAGAACTCATAATGATTTATATCATGCATCCCTTTTCCTTTAAGAAAGCTCATGTCCACCAGTTTGTGGCTACTGAAGATGCATTGAACAAGGCAACTAAAGCTAAAAGCAATAACCAGAAACTTGTAAAGTGGCTACATGGAAATGGTGAAGTCGCAACAACAACACTACGTTTTGGTGTCCAGTCACAAAACCTTCGTAACATAAGGCATTTTCAAGTGACGTGACCCATGCAATTTCTTAAAATATGATTTTTTGTAGAAATTTTTTAAACTATAATGTGGATCATCGCTATGTATCATTGATATGGAATTTTGTGAATTTTCTTTATTCATGTTTTCTTTCTGATGCTAAGTGTTGTCAATCTTTAACATGCAAAATTATATATTCCTAGCACCATATTTTTGGATATTTGGTGCTTACATTATGCATGTTGCTTTTTTATTAATCATCATAGAAAGAAAACATATATTTTTTCAAAAACGAGTGCATTTTTGTTGAGCATTTTCATCCAATTATATTCATTAATATTTGAGTTCAAAACTTAAGGATTTTGATCATGGTTCTCATTGAAATTTTTTGAAACTACATCGAATTATATCATAGCTTAGCTTATAGGTTTTCAACTTCAATTTGTAAAATGCATAAGCTCGCAACGTCAGAATTATTGCACTGTAGGAGTTTTATATATGCAATCTTCCATTGCGACGCAATGAACCCTTTCCTTTATTCCATTGTCTTGATCACTCTGTATTATGTATTGTTCAGCTGGATGTTTGGGCTAAAGAAAGAGATGTTGCTGGACTAAAAGATAGAAATAATACATTGACATCTAAGGTTCAACCCCTGAACAAGTTGTGTTTGGAGTGGAAAGAAGTAGAAGATTCTTTACAAAAGAAATAGAAGAAAATTGAAGAGTTTGACTCTCACAGATCCGAACTTTAGTCTACTTACACTGTATTTCTACGTGCTGACATTGTTAAGTCTCTTGCACACCATATCCTAAGTCAAATGATATATTTCTGTTATGTGAACTTGATGTGTTATTGAGTTACATCCTCGAGTTCATCTTTTGCTTCTCATGTACACTGCTTGAGTTCATCTTTTACTGTTGATTTATAATTTATTTCTTTGTGTTAACATTTTTAATTATCTTGCATACTATATCATGTTTTGATTGCATATTTTGCTGTTTATATGTGTTTTGAGTTTTTGAATGATATACCTGAGCTGTTTAATGTACTATTTATTAGATTCAAAAGTGTTTATGTACTGACATTGTTAGGTGTTTAACTATTGAATCATTTGTTTTCGTAGGACCAGATAAGTAAAGCTTTATAGTGCACTTGAACTTGTAATATTAGGGGCAAACATTGCATAAAAGCTCCAAGATGCCTGGGTTTCAAGGAGTGTAGGACAAAGATGATCCACCACATATGATCTCACTATAAGCTATAACAACACAAATATGATATCCAATTCCAGCCTAATGCCACATGAGAAGTGAGCACTCCTAGAGTGGCTAAGTCTTTTTTCATGATATTATAATCTTATATAGTTTTTAGTTGTAAAAGTTAAAACTAAATTATTATATTTGTATTACGGGGATCTTTTATGAATCCTTAAAACTTTTTTCAGTGAGTTTTCTTAGGGGAAAAACTTTTGAGTATCATATATTCCATGAATAGAAACAAAATATGCATTTTTAATTGAGGTTTGCTTTTTGAATTTTAGAATTAGTATATATTGAAACAAAAAATTTGAACTAAATGAAAGATGGTAATGACAATCTAAATAGAAGTAGAATTATTAGTCTCTCAAAAGCAAAAAAAAATTAGAATAGAGAAGGATTGCCTTTTGCATTTCAGTATCAAAAATCATCTTAGGTGACAACAATTATTTGTTCTAGATATTTCTAAACAAGAAAAAGTATCATTGATCATGAGTCTTACTTGTATAAGCATTTGTTGAAACACTCTTTTTTAAATTCTCAATAACTCATTATATTATGTAGAATTGGGTTATATTAGGATTGAATAGAAATTTTTTTTACTATTTTATTTTTTAAGGTCTCAAATATATCATATTTAATTTTTAAGAATCATTATTCTTTTATGAATTTCTTGTGAAACTTTACCCTTATACAAACCTTTTGTTATTCCCATATTGACAAATTGTTAAATATTGATAATGCTACTTAATTTGATTGCAAATAATTTGGATCTACTTTTTTTTTCTCAAGGGAGGCTTTAAGAGGAATAAAAGACATCTTGAGGGGATTTTGTAGGTCTTGGTAACATTCAAGGAAGATAAGACATGTACCTTAAGATATTATTCTTAGGAGGAGTTGGTTGGCCTTGAGGCCCATGTTAGTTGGGTTGACGTGGATGAATATTTTAAGAGAGAGCTTGAGTAAGATGTATTCTTTGAGAAAGCTTACTTGAGGTAGTTTTGACAATCAATGGGCATATGCATGGTAGATTATGGTCTTGAGGGACATACAGTTGGAGTTCTCGAGGGTTAGGCCTTGAGTATAAGGAATGTGTAACGAAACTTTCTACTATTTTTGAGAAGGAAGTATAGATCTTGAGCTGATGGGAACAAAGGCTCAAGGAGTGCCCTCAAGAGCAATCAAGGAAGGTAGACAAGGGAATCAAATCACATCAAACACTTTTGGTGATTTTTTGATTCATTTCAATTGGATTTTGATCGAGTAATGAACTAGAAAGTTTTAGAGAATCTTGCTGGCTTTCTAACTCTATTTTTAACAATCTAATTTCAATATTTGTCGAACAAGTTACTCCAAATTTATTAGAGTTGTCCAAGGAAATTTGGGTAAGTGCAAATTTAGAATTTGAATGCATCAAATTAGTATTTTATTTTTAATGGCCATGATTTTGGTTTTATTTTTTTCTTAGTTAGTTTTGATTAGATTTTTTATGTATATCTCTTAATTCTTGTTACTAAGAACTTTTAGGCTATAAAAATGATTTGTGGAGGAGTTATTGGTATTAGTGCAAGTGGCTTGGTGCTTTTGAGTGTCATGTAATTCCATTATTGAGGGTATCATGAATAATTACTCCAGGTGAGAGGTGTTTTTTTTGAACTTGTTGCCAAGTTTTTGAGAATTTACTTCATAAGTAGACTAGTTTAGGTTTTCTTTAATTGAAAAGTTGCAGTTTCTCTATGTAACTAATTTGTATTGCATTTTATTTGTTTCTAGATGTTTTTATTGTGGCAATGCTGTCATTATGTCTGTAAGATGGATAATATTTTGTCATTAGAGTATTAGATCTTACCTTGTGTAGATCATGGTAAATGGATGGTCCACTTGAGATGTGGAAATGTTGTTGAGGATAAAGGAACCATGCGAAGAGAAATGACTTAGTAAGATAAATATTTGTATCATTGTAAGAGCATGTGGTTTTTCTAACACAACAAGTACAACTTTTGTTAGAGATGATAAGGCATGAGGTGATGAAACGTAATTTTGAGGATCCTTGATAGTTGGAGATGAGTCCACTTCAAGAAGAAGCATAGATGATGATAAGAGGTGAAGAAGAAAGAACTTTAGGTGATGGAATGATGACCATTGTGATCTTATGGCTCCAAGTGACAATGATTCCTTGAACTCTTTCAAAGTGGTGGCTAAGATAAGCATCCTATCTTGTAGTGGCTGATGTAAGGAAGTAGAATGCATGGCTAGATAGTTGGAAATGTATTTTTCATCTTTGGGTGTACAAGTTTCAGCAAGGTATCCTTTGAAAAACTAATTTATTATGCATTAGCATGATGAAACAATCTTTTGTATTCTAGAGTTGTAAAGATTTGTAGTTGGAGTCAATTCAAGTAGTTTCTATGGAAGTTTTATCCTAGCTATGAGGAAGCAAGATAGAGGAAGTAGCATAGCTTGACAGCCGTGATGGTAATTGATGCAAGATTGTAACTCATAATTTTGGGGATCATTGGTCTCTTATGTTGAATCTTGGAAAGAAGAGCTTCTTGATGAAGCATTTGATAGGTTTACTTAGATTGTCACAGTTATCATTCTATCTCTTCAGCAATAATGGGAAATCAAGCATGTTTATAATTGCTATTGAGATTATGGTTGATTTTGGATGCCAAAGGATGATGGATTTAAGAGAAAAAACAAAAAGAAGGAATCCTTAGATTAAGGCATTTCAATTTTTTTCTAAAGTTTTTTAATTTTGTCTTTCATAGAGACATAGTTATATCAAGAGATATTGTTGGGAATTATGCTCTAGATTGAGGTGATTGAGGGGCAAGGATAATCATTAAAAGGGAAAATGGGATTGGTGTTCTTATTAAGAATAATGTGATTTTTGTTAGGTTGAAGGAACTTGACCGTAGTCTATCATTAATGATAACATGTTTATAAAGACAATATGGTTGTAGAGGAGGGGACTACCCTTGAGTTGTTTCTATTCAAATCTATGTCAAGAAGATATCGGTGAAAGTTATCTCTAGTGATGGATGCTAATGCATTCAATCCTAGTGACTATGCTTGATTTGGAGACGATGTCGAATTCGCAACCATGTATGATAATTGGATTCATTGTCGCGCAAAGGTCAAGTCAAAGAAATTCTAGTTGACACGATGGTCTCTAATGTGTGTCACTTCAAGCTTATCAAATGATTTTGATAATGGGTACATGTGTCACCATTATGCAGTTTACTTTTAATGACAACAAAGCATGATGCTTCACAAAGAAGAGAAGATTTACCCATTTGGTGAGGATTGAGAGTTGTCTACAAGACATTTGTAAATAATTGTGTCAAGTATGCTAGTTCGTATTGTAGATTGAAGGAAATATTTAATTTGACATTGAGAAGGGCATTGGAGCATGAACGATAATGGCAAGCATAAGGAGATTGCGCAACACATTGGACGACAATCGATACCATAGGAGGCAACAAATGTGTTGTGAAAACTTAGTATTCCTTAGCTCTAAACATCATATTGGAGTGAATCCCTCCTTCAAAAGAAGGGTATATCTTCTAAGAGAATCTTAAAGTTATCTCAGAAAAGGTCTTAAAAGGAAGAAATCATCAAAAGATGTTGTAGGCCTAGTGAAGCCTCATGGATCATAAAAAGAACATCAAGAGGTTATTTTGTAGGCCTAGTGAAGGCTCAAGGATAAAAAAGGAACCTTGAGAGGTTATTCTGGAGAGATATTTGAGATTCAAGGTCAATGAAGATTTCAAGAGGAAGCTTGAAGAAGATGTTAGTGGTTGTGAGAGGGTATACTTGATGTGGTTTTGACACTCAATGCTTAAAGTAAATTATCATCTTGAGGGTATGCTTGTGCTTTAACAGAAGTTCTTAAGGCTTAGTCCTAGAGAAGAAGGAATGCCATGCAAGATAGTGCTACAAAGGATGGTTTTTGAGGTGACTAAGACAAAGCTCAAGGAGTGTCCTTAGAGTAGACAAGGCAAGGCTTTTTGGACAAATTTTATTTGAATTTTGGTCGAGTTATGATTTAGAAAATTTTACAGAATTTTTCTTTCTTCCCATTGCTTTTTGGATTATCAAATTTCAATATTTGTAGAGGTTATGCTCCATTTACTATAACTGTGCAAGAGTTTTGTAGATAAGCATGAATTTGAAACCTGACTGCATCAAACAAAGGTTTGGTAGATTTTTATTTTTAAAATGTTTGTATTTAAACATATTTAGTTCCTAATATTTTAAGATTGGAATTATAATATGCATCTCTTATTTCCTAATGTTCCAAGGACTCGGTTAATAAAATGGGAACATTAAGTAAAGTTTTAATATTGATATGAGTTGCTCGATACATGAACGCAACATGGGGCTACGGTTCGAGAGTATTGAGGGTATCTACTCCGTATGAGAGGTGGTTTGGCCTTCAAATTATTGTCAAGAGTTTCAGAATTTATTTTCTTAGTTGATTTCTTTAAGTTTTTCTATAATTAAAAGGTTAAAGTTTTTTATATATCTTATTTACATCATGTTTCATTGTTCTTCTCACTAGTTTCTTATTGTGCCACATGAAAAAGATTTTTTTGGGAAAAGTCATTCCATGTCTTATGTTGGTTCTATTAATGTCATAAAATATTTATTCATTCTAAAGTACAACATTATAAATGTTATTTCTGAAAAGTTTATTAAAAATTACTCAAAGACAATTGATCATTGATAATCTCTGCTTAAATGTTCAATTTTTAGAGTAGCTAAATAAGCTAGTCCAATTGTTCTTTAGCTGTAGCATTCATGGTGTTTCATGAATGCTTTAAACAATTGATTGCATTCATTTGATTATATCTAGAACTTTACAACTTATCATACAAACTATTGTGGTGTTGTTCTTTTGATACATCTCTTTAAAAGGGCTTTTTGTGATCGTTCACTTTCCTAAATTATACTAATAGAAAGCATCAGCCTTCTGGGACCTTCAACCATTAGTCACACAAGAACATGTGACTAGGACAATCATTCCAGCTTGAAATTTTGTGGCAAATGTTTCATCTAGTTCTAAGGATCTCATTGAGAAAGAGCTATCCACTTTCAATCATATCCTGGATAATAGATTATATTTGATGCCATCAACACCTCAACTTTGTCATTAATCAATCTATATTTTATGTTAATTTTACTTTAGCCATTAACCATTTATGTGGTATGAGTGGCCAAAATATTTTCATGTTCATCAAGGTACATAGTAAAGTCGTTCTATTTGGTTCATAGAAGAGACATCCCAATAGATCATTATAATTTTTTATTTATTCCCCTTTTTAATTATCATCAAGGCCATAGGATACATTGATTCATGTTATTTGGTAAAATGGGTTTTCTATTAAATAATTTTTTATAATTTTTTTAATTAATTCTTGTTCTTATTGCTTCTTGAGTGCTTGCATTGTGAGCAGGCTCTTCTTGAGTCTATTGGCTCTATTGTAGCTACAAGTCCTGAAGCACATGTAGCTGCTGAAAAAAGTGCTTTTTTAATTACAGCAAGAGCTGGAGCTGGAGTTGGAGATCCATTAGCAATACCTTCTATATGCTGTGTCTCTTCATCTCTTTAATATCATTCTAGTACCTTCTGAATGTTCTGATTTAGGTAATAAATTTTTTTACTAGATGTGATGCTAACTTTTCTCCCCTTGTTTAATTTCTTCTTTATCTTTTAAAATTTTAATTTCCAAATCCATTATTCAAAAGAAAAAGGGAGGCCTCTGGTTATAATCTTAAGCACAAACTAAATAATGATATTAACTGGTGTTTAATATCTTGAAGGTTTGGAAGAAATAGATGATGCCTTGACATCTGTTTTGGGGTTAATGGACTTCTACGTAAAACCTCAATGCTCAATAAGAATATGAAAGGTATAATTTTGCTTTGATTTAGTGTTAGGTTTTATTATTAAAAAAGATTAAGATTGAAAATATACATACTTGCTTTAAATTCTCTAGGAAATTTGCATGCTTTTGAACTTTTTGAGTTGAGAAACTCGATCAGGGATTGGTGATGGATATAGTCAAAGATTTTGGCTACACTACCTAAAGGTTTTTCATGCATTTTGTTTATTATTCAGTAATCTTATTTTGTTGATAATATTTATAAAATAAAATTTTATTTTAATGCTAAAAATTTATTCTTCTAATTTTTTGAATTAAAAATTCATTAAACGCAAAATTTACCTCTCCCTTATTGTTTGTTTTACTTCATATTTTATAACAATGATCACTTATTTCTCTATGATTTGAATACCCCTTTGTTTGGATTATGGTTTGGAAGTGAGGTTGTGACCTTTAGATTAATATTTTTTTTTAATTTGAATTAAATAGTAATCTCTCTAGTGGATCAATTAGAAATTCAACATATATATGATCAACAAATTGTTACAAGTTAGAAGAGATTTTGAGTTACAATATATTTGTCAAATCGCAATCAATCTATGAATGAATCGAATCTTCCCTCCTCTATCAAGTGTGTGATATGATTAGTTGGAGAAATCCTATGAAAATACTTCCTTGAAGAAACATTGCATGGCTTCGAGTTAACTAAAACTCTCCAAGGTTATATAATTCTCATTGAAGAGGTATCACACAAAAGACATATGAACTCTAATATTTATATCTAAACATACATTTAATATATCAAACAAATTATAAAATATAAAAAATGAATTCAATGATTAAAGAAATTTTATGGGTTAATGGTATTATTTTTGGCCAGTTGCAGCAACAGTCGGTCCTCGCGTGGCCGAAGGTGCACATTCTTCTCCCCTCCCTGAGCGTAGCTCCTACTGCATTCCCTTATGCCGCAGTTCGGGTACCACATAGCTACTCAAGATCTGATGCTGAGGGAGTTTATTCTCCCTTGATCCTCCATGCCGTAATGACTAGAGGCAAAGGCAACTCCCTGTACCTCATCTTTTGCATCAAAGAAGCCTTCTCTTCGAAGAGGAAATGGTCTTGGTGGCACTGCGGCATAGCTGGAGGAAGGTGTTAGTCATCAACTTCGTGATCCTAATCATCCTCGTGGTGGTTTACACCTTTGCGTACGACTTCAGGAACAGCAAGTGGATGGACAATGGTGAAGCCTATGGGTAGGCCAGGATGAGTAAGAGCAGGCTGAACAGGTTCCAGTCTTAGGTCAAGCTTGAAGAATCCTTTATGTTGGTATATGTGATATGATGATGTTTTCGATGGTTTCATGTTATTTTAGTCTTATTTTCATGAAGTTTTTTGAGAATTATTTGAAATGGAAACAAGGACTCAACTTCTGTTCCATTAGTCAGATCACAAATATTTAAATTTCTTATTTATATATTTGAAGTTAAATTTAAAATTACTACTATTGAAATTTAAATTAAATAATAAAAATATTATTTTAAAATGATATTAAAGAATACTATTTCAAAAGAAGGATAATCATTATAAAATTCTTTTCATTTTTCTAATTTTTTTAAAATAAATTAAAATTTTTGTGCTATATGCAAAATTTAATAAATTTATATTTTAAAAATATATTTTTTAAAACATGAATGACAAGCACGATCAAGTTTTTAATATGGAATATTAAAAAATTTGAGAAGCCATTTTGACACAAATTTAAAATAAAATGGAAATTAATTTAAAAGTAGCTTTAAAATTCTTCCATAACAGACATTTTTACACAGCTAACTGTCGTGATGTTGTGTACCAACCCAAAAAATTTGTTATGTTTTGGGAATTAATTGGATTTTTTGATTTTTCTTAAAATTTTTTAAGTATTATTTTATAATTTTTCAAATATCATATACCATAAAAAGGGGTTATGACATCTCAAACAGAGATATGAACTGAAAAATAAAATGTATGAGTTATTTGGAATCTAATGAAACAAAATAATTAAAATTTAAATATTTTTGATGTATTAAAAAAATGGGTTTTCGATTAATAAGGAAATATTTACAAGTTAGAAAAATCCCAAAAATTTAAAAAATACTAAATGAACTAAAAAGATTATGAAATTTTGCTAAACACTAGAGCTTAAAAGAATAATATTAATAAAATTAACGCAAAAAAGAAGTTCGACAATCGTAGAATTAAAAGTAAAAATTAAATTGAGAAAAATAATACAATAAGTTTATTGAGGATTTTAGTTTAAAAAATGATAAAAAAATTAAATGTCAACAAAAAGGAAGAAATTTTCTGAACAAGTAGAGCTCATTAATATGAATCACACAAAATTAATTAGTTGACTTTGGAGACTTAATTGATTGTAAAGTATATGGAATATTATAAATTTTTTAATTTTGATTTAAATAAGAATTTAATTAATTCCTAAACTCCTAAAAATTCTTAATTACCCTAAAACCTAATGCAAGAACCACTAGAAGAAACCCATTTGTTAACGACTCGAATCAATGACAAACATTCAAATTCTAAGTAAAAGAGTGGCATGGTGTTCTTTGGAGAGACATGACTATTTAGAGGGAGTTTGAGAGTTGATAAGTGATATGGATAGAAATTGCTTTGTCCTAGAGTTTAAAGAAAGGAGCGTAAGAGGAGGTGCTGTCGAAGCATTTGGGATAGCCAAATAAAGGAATCACAAGAGAGATCTAAAATTTAGTAGAAATATTATAACTACTATAACTTGGAAAGTACAAGATTGATATAAACTTTAAGATCAAATATTTGGTGTGACCACTACAAACAGAAATAGAGGTAAGCAATATTGTGTATCATAAGTAGATTTGTATGATGTATTGGTGGTCCACATTAGCATTACCAACTTGTCAAATCATTGTTTTGAAATCCAATCATATGAGTTAGGTTTGAATTCGAATTAAAACCAAATAAAAGATATATGTTTTATTTTAAAATATGTGTTCGTACAACAACTATTGCAATATAAATAAAATATAAGCAATAAAATATGTGCCATATCCTTGTTTTCATAATAATGTTATACATTAATAAAACTTTCCTAATACAAGAATTCTAAGACAAATTAAATGCAAAAAAATTCATGACCTCTTACTTATCCCCTGAAGTCTCATGACGTGGTTAAGATTTTACCTAAAAATATTAACACCAAAGAAAAACTAAGCACATGACATTAGCTTGATAAACAAAAACTATATAGCATACATCTTTGGCTTATACCACATGTAAGGTCGAGTAAAATATTATGGTATTTACAAAATATTAAAATTAATAACATAAAAAATAGTAGGAAAGAAATTCTCTCACTATATGTAATGAAATACTATCCCTTTGTTAATTTTAATATTTCAAATGATCAATTTATCTTTCTTCTTAATCATCAATGACCTCTTGACCTTAAGTTTAAAATTCCATGGAGCCTTAGCAACACCTTATGATGAAACTATAAAATAAAAGTGCACTCTAGTGAGCCTCATTCTATTAGAGTAGCACTCATTAATCAATTTCTCAAGAAAATTTACATTTCTATTTTAAGGAATCTCATATTAATATTAGGATGCACACTTAAGAGGTCCTGTTTGACCTAAGTAACACCCTTGAGTCATTTTCATATATGATTTCTTTTCTTTGTGAGGAATCTCATAATAATTCTTCTATAATTTCATAGTTATTTTAATGATGATGTCTTAATTTTTTATAAATATAACTCATAGAATACCAAAACATATGAAACATCCCATAATAGTTTTAACCATGTCAATACTAACATGTGAAATAAAACATGATAATCTCAACTATGACTAACAAACATGGTTTACATCCAAGCAAATAGTCACGCATGAAACAATTTGCTTAAACATGAATATATTTTACGAACATGTCACTAATAGTAATATATCATACATGTAATGCATGTGAACCTATATGAACCAATAACCTTTTTCTTTTTTAAATCCAAACTAAAAGTGATAAAACAACATCCACTAATACATCATAATAATGCACCTATGATACGCAACATTGGTGACTAATTTTTTGATGTAATAGTCACACCAAAAATTTGATTTGTATTCATGAAGCCTTCACTAGCTTAATTCATTATCTTCCTTGATTGATCATTTCATATTCATTTTCTTTCAAAATCCTCCCCTTTATCCAAGTAATTGATTTATCTATCTTTCTTCCTTTCCCTCTCTTATATGATAACATCAGAAATATTTATTTTTTGCTTTTACTTTGCTTTTGGCATGGCTCCCCAATTTGTTTTTCTCAAACATTTTCATAAAATTGCCTTTTTCTCCACTCCCCACAAAAATTTCTCACAATGTCTCTCTTTTCTCTAAAAACGTTTCTCTAATACTTCACTCTCTTCTCTCTCTCTCTCCTCTATTTTTTCCTTTTTCATTTTTTTTCCTTTTTGTGAATAGTCTTGCTTGCTTGCTCCCATATGCTCTTAATGCATACATGTCATTATGTTTCCTTTTCTCTCTCTTATTCTATTTGCTTTAATGTTTCTTTTTTTTTTGTTTTCACTTTATGCTTCCCCTTTCTCTCTCATAGTCTCTTCTCTTCTAGTGGAGACCCTCCTAATAGTTCCCTTCTCTTTACTCCTCTTTCTCACTTGATGGTCTTTCTCTTCCCTCTTGGCTTCTCCATAAGTATGCAGGGCCTTCCTTTCTATAATAAGCATCGTTATAATTTCTAAGATATTGTTTATGATAGATTTATAATATTTTAAATTTTGTGTTTGGTTAAAATAAATTTGTAGAGAGTAGAATCACAAATAATAAAAGTAAATTATGTTAAGCTAGATTATAATTTTAAGAATTCATGCATAATTATAATTAGCTTGATAGAAGATAGAATTATAGATAATAAAACATTGTGATGATAAAATATTAATTTCTATGGTTATAGTATTCTACTAGCTTCTTTTGACATTTGGCATAGTGGTAGAAGTGCATTTAAATGATAATTATTTGGTTCAAATAGATGTGACATAATTAATTAAATAAAAGAATTATTTTTTTTATTTTAAATGCACTTAATCAAATCACCTAAATGTTTTTCCTTAATCAAATCAATTATGAAATTAATAATGATGGCCTTTAGCACACTAATAAGATCTGATGGAAGAGAATTTGGGTTGGAGTCTATATGAGTGAAGGTGACTGAGAACTTGAGTGTGTGAAGTTTATCAAAGAGCTGAGTAGCATCATCAAGAACCATTAGGAGGAGGTGACCAATAGAGTTTAAAAATTTGAGAAGGGCATCGTTACAATGCTGCAATTTTCATTTAGCGAAGGAGAAAGAGTGAAGAAGACACTTGGTATAGGGAGAAAACTATAAGAAAGAAGGAGAAGTTGTGAAACTTTTGAAAAAAGCCTTGTTTTAGGTCGAGGAAGAGATAGAAAATAAGTGCGGAAGAAGAAAGTCTACAAAAAGAAAATAACAAAGGAAAATAAGTAATTAAGAAGAGTTTAAGAATTTAAATTGATTTTTTTATTAAATTTACTTTGATTTATGCAAATTAAAAAATAATATTTGTTGTGTAAGAAGTAGTTTAAATTGATTATGATGTCATATGAAATAAATTGATGGTGATTTGAAATGAACTCAAGAGATACAGGATAAGAGATATTGGTTATTAATGTGTATTGTATGTGTGTTGATCTACATTATTTGGCATGATTAGTTTAAATTCATAAATAATAAGGGATCAAAATGCTATAATGAAAGATGGCATGAGATAATCATATTAAACAAAATTTGGAGTTGTACTAGTATCAGAAGAATTTAAGTTATAGGTTGGGTTATCGAGTTCATCACATAAGGACGATATGAGTGTTGTACTTGTGCAATGTGTTGAGTTGTCGGGTTCACTATACGAAGGCAATATGCATATTGACTTTGTATGATGTAATTAAGGTAAAATTATGATTGTATTGATATAATTATAATGATTGTATTAAATGATCCTCCAGGTTAAAGGTCAAGCAGTGAGGATCATATTAAGTATGATGCTTGGAATCATATTGGATGAAAGAAATAATGATTTAATTGATGCATGAGACAAGTTTGTTAGGACCATGTAAAGAATTTTAGATGAAATCTCATAAAATATGACTGCCTTGATCATACTGGATGATTAGTCAACGCTATTAACAAAATAGTTAATTCTTGAGAGAGAAGAGACTATAGTCAAACTTGTATGTTGTGTAACATTATAAGTTATGATGTATTAGGGTGGATTAAAAATAGAAACTTATGGTATGCTCAAGGGATCATATTGCTTGAAAAGAGAAACAATGAGTTGTTAATACTTTACAATGGGAGCATCATAGTAATATGAATGATTAACAAGCTAGTAGGACAAAGAGAGAGAGAGTAAAAATCATATAGTACAATGTTATGGGAAGTATTGTGTGTTTAATGGGAAATATGAATTATGTTAAAATAGGGTATTATTGCATAATATGATCCCAATGAACAAATTGCATGTTCAAAAATGACATCAATAATAGAGTGCTAATTTTGGGAATTAGATGATACAATTGAGAGATTATAAAAGTTCAATATAATATGACATGCTTATTTTTAATAGATCTTATGATATAATAAAGAACAATATAAGTACATTCCAAGACAACAACTTAAGTGTTTTTAAGAAATCAATATGATTTTAATTGTTTGCTAAACATACTACATATATGATATATGTTGACTAATACATATACATGACATTATAGAAAATCAAGAAAAGAATATGATTAGAGAAGGAAATCAACTCATCGATTTAAGTAGATAAACTTGATAACTATGATACCATTACACTCGACAATTAACTTATAATTTATCTATAAAATGATATAATTTTTTATATCTTTTAAAAGGGATTATAAGTATTGAAATTTTTTATTTCATTTTTTATACCTTATTTATGATAGGTAAATCAAAAAGCATCACTGACGTAGGATGCTCACAAACATACAACCATTAGCAACACAACAGTTTCATAAGTTTATCGATGTAAAATATTGTTGAAATTTGCTTAAAAAATACTTAAAATTAAATTTTTTTTTGTTGATTTTCTCGCCTTTTGCGATCTGCCACCATCACCCCCACTATCACTGCATATGCCAACCCGACACCCATGTGACCCGAATTGACTCAAGGACACTAGTTGATCTATTTAACTTTCGTCAACCTACACCAACCCACCAGTCTTTGCCAGGCAGTTTAGCTCTTCGTGATCTATGCTTACCCAAAAATTAGACTTGCAAGCTTGTCTGTGCTTCTTGCCTCATCATTTTGTTGCTCGTCGTTATTGTCTCCAAAAATGCATGGATAGTTGGAAAACTATTTAAATAATTTAAATTTGTCGCTTTTTAATCTTTTTATTTTTTTATTTTTTAAAAAATTATTGATGAAACTTTGAAATCCTTATAAATAGGGATATTCACAATGTTGAAGAGAAAAAATGATGGAATTAAATTTCTTTTATTCGTATACTTTAACATTTGTCAGCAAAGTGTGTGCACCTAATTCTAATTAGAGAGATTCAAACTTCCCTTGTGAGAGACAAGGATCAAATGTGAGAGAAATTTCATCAGGAGAGCCAACAACTAAACACTTATAAGATACTATGATCGAATATAAGAGAACTTTCATCAGAATAGTTGATAACCTAACAAATTCTTATTTCCATCAACACCCACATCATGATAAAAAGGTTCATTCTTTTAGTAACTTTTATTTTCTAGATAGTAAGTTAAAATTTCAATTATTATTTTCTATTAAATACTTCATGTAGAGTTTATCTTAAATTCTCTATTTTATATGTATGAAATTGAATATAATAAAAATCATCTTATAATATTTTATGCTTAACACTTAAAATATTACGACTTACTCAACTTAATAATCATGTTACAAATTTGAAATACTAATCTTTAAATAGTTTAAAAATATCGTACACATCATCTAATCCGAATCATTTTATAGAATTTTTTCATATTTCTTAATAATTTATTAGGCATCTCTAATATTATAGACTCCAAATTAGACCATGATAAAAATAAAAATCTATTATACATCATCAAACATATTATGGTATGTTTTATACAAATCTAGTAATTATGTAATTATTTTCTTAAGTTATCATATTTTTATAATACGTTGCTATATGACATATTATTCATATGTTATTCTTTTATAACATTATATAACTAGGACATTGACATGTAATGCAATAAAAACAATTCTATAAATTAATGGATAAAAAATAATTTAGATGTAAATATTTGACATGCTTTGTTATCAAATAAGAAAATGAAGTAGAATGAGTGAAATACCTCCTAAATTAGAGTTCTACTATTATTTCTCACTTGAGATTTAGTTTTCTTGTCAATTTTTATATTAAAATTCTTCTTTAATAATTACTCAAAATGATAATACAATAATATAGATGGGAATTCATAGTGTTAAGGGTTGGATGCCAACCACAAATCTATAGACATCATCAGCAATATGGAAAGATCCTTCAATAATAATGATGTTGATGTTTAGGCATCTATTCTAATAAGCAAGATTTTTAGATATTATTTTTGATATTGTCAATTTTTACATTATGTATGGTATATACTACTCATCAAGCTAGCTTTATGCCAATATCGTATGTTAGAAGGTGGCATGGAATGCCGAATAGAATAGAACAGTGCGAAATCAACCTACAAGAAAGCTGAACGAAACAGAACAGTACGAAATCAAGCTGTAGGGAAAGCTGAACGGAAACCAAGTGATCAAATATTGGTCTAGAAAGTGGGGAGTCAACCCTAGACTGCTCGGGAGTCATACTAACCGAAAAGCTTAGAGAGAGCAACGGCAACATAACTTGGGCTATTTGGGACTAAACTCTAATCCAATAGTAAAAGAAAGCGGAAGGGCAGGCATGATCGGGCGGGTGAGGTTAATGAAGGCAGAAGGCTAGGCACGATCCGACAGCTTCAGTTAATCAATGTAAAAAGCTGCAAGTAAACATAATAAAAGGCAAAAGAAGAGGTTTTAAACCTGAGCCAGATATGTAAGACGATGCGTAACCACTACAGTAAGTTTCTAATTCAAGTTGTTTCTGGACACACTATTTTAATATAGGTAGGAAAACCTACACGTGATTCAATGGCCTAGATCAAGGCCGCCTAAAGCCAATGGCCAGGATTGATCTCGAATGGTAAAATTGGTATTCCATTAGAAACGTCCATTTCAGGATCCAAATCAAATGGTGAATGCTGTGTCCATTATCTGCATATATTTTTGACATAAAATTATTTTTAGATATTTTCTCAAACTTTTTAAAAATAATTTTTAAATCTTTTTCTTGAATGCTTTTATAAAAAAAACTAGAACTTTATTCTTAATAATTTTTTTTCTTTTACTGAACCACGTCTCATATACACTAAAAACAATACATAATAATGTCATAAATAAACTTTGATAAAATAAAGTCAATCTTGTTGAATACTTTTCAAAAAAATTTAAATGAATTTTATTCTTCTTATCAACTCAATCAATAAATTTAGATTTTTATATACTTTTAAAAAGTAAAGTAACATATACAAAAAAGAACTACATATTATTGTAGTGAATATCAATTCTTCATGAATAAATTTCTGAAAAAATTATTTCCTTAACATAGCTTATATTGAACTCTTATTCTCAAGTTTGAACCATTTACTATAGACTTGTTTAGTCTTTTGTACAAATGTTGCTAATCTTTAGTGTGCACATTTTCATGCTTCCTTTTATGTTTATATAAAGATTTTAGGTCTATATAATATTTTAAAAAATTTTCAACTCTCTTTACGTGTGTGTCATATATATATATATATATATATATATATATATATATATATATATATATATATATATATATATATATATATATATATATATATATATATATATATATATATATATATATATATTTATATATATATATATATATATATATGTATATATATATATATGTATATATATATGTATATATATATAAATATGTATATATATATATATGTATATATAAATATGTATATATTTAGATATGTGAAATCTTATTGACATAAAAATTAAAATTGAAAGATAATCATTATCAAAATTCAAATAATAATAAGATAATCTTAAACAAGACATAAGTAAATAAATTTAAAAAATTTAAGATGGAAATCATTTAGAAAGCAAAAAAGTATGCTTAAGATAGGTCAAAGAAAAACTTCCACTACAACATAGTTTTACAACATCTATTGAATGTATCCAAAACGAAAATCCTTTGTTTGTATGCTTATTTTTGTATTCTAATATCTTTCACAAAAATAAACTCGCTAATGTTTTAGTGATAAATAATGTAACCATCCTTTTAATGTACACATGTTACTAATATTTATTATTCACATCCACATCCTTCCATTTATGTATATATATGGTTTTTAAATCTTAATAATATTTTAAAAAAATTTCAACTCTTCTTTTGTGTGTTTGTGTGTGTGTGTGTGTGTGTGTATATATATATATATATATATATATACATATATATACAATATTATGATGTGCACGATTATATATGTACAGACACATTTTTTTTTATAATTAAATGTGTAAAATCTTACTAATATGAAAAATAAAATTGAGAGGTGATCATTATCAAAATGCAAAGAATAATAAGATAATCTTAAACAAAACATAAGTAAATAAAATTATAACATTTATGACGAAAATCTTCTGGAAAGGGAAAACTAATGCTTAAGATAGATCAAAGAAAAACTTCCACAACAACATAATTTTATAACATGTGTTAAATGTGTCAAATACAAAAATCTTTTTTTGTATGTTTCTTTTTGTATTCTTATATCTTTCACCAATAACTATATCATTTCATTAAATTTGTATCATTTATGAAGCAAAGAAATTTCTTTTAGAGGTTGGTATATCTCGGTATATCTCAAAAAGCATGCCAATCCACTCTCCTGCCCGCTTTTTAAAATTCATTCTCAGAATGCTCAATTTGTACTTCCATGTAAACTCTAAAAACGAGTCCTATTAAAATATGAATGAACAATGTTGCACATCCCAACAGTTCGTTATTCAATTTATTAAATATTCTCTGCTTTACAGTTTGTTATTTTAATCTTAAAAAAAAATAAGAAAACATGGGGCTGTACGAAAAGAGAAAGCAATGGCTCTTTTGCGGAAGCCATAACCGTTGTATTTTCCATATGGTAGTAACCCTATTTGGCGTTTCTCCTCATGGGAAGTCATGCTCAAATACACATGTCAAATTCTTAGTACTACTTGATTGGTGTTCTGCAAAATTCTCACTTTTAGTCTTTTTGCCAGACAAGTAGATGCTAACTATTGAAACAAAATTAGTTAATATTAAATAATTATTAAAATAAAGCTTTACTTTTATTTAGGTGTAAATTGAAAATTACGAAATGATTTGGTGACGTGCTAACGTTGCTTTGATATGGGGACCATTTGATGTGGCGTTCCGAGGCCGATTCAGTCATTTTTTATGTGTAGTGGTTGTTCATACAATAAGCAGAACTTCTGCCCCGGCTTTTTATTTCACGAAAAGACCACGTGTCCTTAAATGAATGCATCTGTGGAGCTTTTTAGGGAAAATATATATATTTTTTCGATTATTGCTTTCAAAAAAGGGTTTTTATAGTGTATTTTGAAAACTAAAGTAAAAATGTTGTACCCAATTGATAAACAAAGAAAAAATATTATTAGAATATGAGACTTTAAAATACTTTATGAGAAAATGAAAATAGCTAACAAAAAAACTCCTGAGATGAGCATTATTTTGTTAAAGTAGGGAAACTTGATGATACGTGTTATTTCTTTGATTGGTCAAAAGCATTCAAAAATTATTATGAAAATATAAAATTATATTTCAATTTATTATATGATTTTTTATTATTTGGATGTCTAAGATGAAAAATGAAGGGTTATATGACTAGCTTATCATATGACATGTCAAAAAATATGCATATTCACCTATATATAATGGTGTTAATGGGTTGATGATTCACCTTGCTCTTTTTCTAAGTGTAATCCTCAAGTGAGAGCTATTCAAATTTGACATTACCATTGTCTTGTATACTCAAAATTAGCAAGTTCTCTACTAGAGTCTTAGATAAGATACTTGAAAGTGAAAAATACTCAACTTGCATTTGTATTAAACCATTCATAATGATCACACCATTAACCTTCTTTTAAAGGATGACCTTGATATTTATTAAGAGTCATCAGATCCGATAATGTTCTTTAGGTGTTTATGGGTTGATGATTCACCTTGCTCTTTTTCTAAGTGTAATCCTCAAGTGAGAGCTATTCAAATTTGACATTACCATTGTCTTGTATGCTCAAAATTGGCAAGTTCTCTACTAGAGCCTTAGATAAGATATTTGAAAGTGAAAAAATTCAACTTGGTTTTCTCTTAAACCATTTATAATGATCACACCATTAACCTTCTTTTAAAGGATGACCTTGATATTTATTAAGAGTCATCAGATCCTATAATGTTCTTTAGGTGATGACTCCTCCAGAATTCAATCTATAGCAAGTTGTAGTTGAATCCACGTCCCAAGTGTTTGGAATGAAAAGATGCCTACTTCTCCAATGGCCATATTTGAATTTTTTGAAGATCAACTAAGTTGGTAGAAAAAAAAATCACGGCACTATATCACGATGGGCTTATGAAGAGAGACTCTTGTTGATATTCCTATTAGAGTTGACCTTGACATGATGAACGAACATAAGGCCTTCTTTTCTCAAAGCCAATACAAGGAGAACTCATGTCTCCAAAAAGTTAGAGTGCTACTATGACTGAAGAGGAAGATGACCCAAAGAAGCCAAATGAACCTATTTTGTAAGCAATTGTGCTGATTAAATGGGATACAAATGAAAATAATAGTGTTATTATGGTCTACATTACAAGTTACCAATTATTTAGGTAATTTTCTTTATAAAAGAGTATTATTAATCATTTGGAGCAAAAATGTTAAAAAAAATTATCCATTTGTTAAATCTATTTCTTAGAAGAAGAGATTTTTTTTTGATATTCAAAAGGGGCACAAGCCCAGCAAAAGTACATTAATAGGTGCTATCCTCACGGAGGATCGAACATGTAATCTACCAGAACAGCTTGATGAGCGGCTTGGGATATGAGGTCCCACTATTCCAAACGAAGTCGTTTCGGCAAGCAGCACGTGCCACCCAGTCGGCAGGCTGATTACCATCCCTGTATACATGTGTTATAGTAAGGGCATCCAGATCACTAGCACAACGTATATTCTCAGCAATAGGTCCAACCACAGGTGCGTTGGCAATAAGCTTTCGGATCGTCAGCACCGCCGTCATGGAATCCGTCTGCATCTCAATAGCACGGAACTGCGACAGGAACTTCCGTAATAGCTGTAAGGCCTCAAGTACTGCCTGGACCTCCATCGCCTCACTTGCCTGAGAAACAAACCTCTTCCCCATCACCAGGATTGGCCTCCCCATATGGTCTCTCACTACTACACCAATACCTGCAGAATCCAGACCACAAGCAGCGTCACAGTTCACTTTAATCCATCCAGTGGGGGGGGGAACCCATCTATGGGTTACAAGCAGTTCGGGTGAACTGTACGGGTTCCCGCAGGACATGGATGAATGTAGGTTGCGCTGCTCAACTACAGCAATGATCTCCATCTTCACATTTCGTAATAACGTCGCAAAGTTGCCAAGTGGAGCATTATGTCTCTTCGCGTTCCTCCTCCCCCATATATAGTATAACGACGTAGCCAGAAATGCAGCGTGTGCAACTCCGACCCCGTACCTTGCCGCCGGTGAACCAATGAACTTCACAAGCTACCAGATGAAGTCACGACTGGCGTCGTTGACCTCCCTCGCCAATAGTACAGCATCCACGGCGTCCCGTGCAGCGGAATCCTGCCAAAGAGCCTGGGCCTGCGGACAACTCCAAAAGATGTGTTGCGCTGTCTCCTCTTCCTCGCAGACCCATACACAACCTCGGTTCTCAACGATTCCCCTCCGCGACAGCCACGTCGCCGTGGGGAGATAGTCTTTCGCCACCCTCGAAAGAAACAGGCGTACCCGCTGCAAGATTTTAATCTTCCAGAGACCCTTTAGCTGTTCCGAACACCGCCAGCTCGCCGTGGGAAGGCCGTCTCCCTCTCTGCACTTCAGGTCCCAAAAAATTCTGCCGTTGTCCACCACCTCCGCCTCCGTGTGCACCTGGACCAGCATGTCGCGAGCAGAGGATCTCGCCTTGGGCAAATGAAGGATTCTGTCAAGGAGCAAAGCACTTGCCCAAGCCCGTATTCTGGGAACATCCCACTCGCCGTCATCATTGATACAATCTGCCACCCTCGCCAGCCAGAACATCTCCATATTGATCAGCGTCGGCCACATACAGATCAGGAGGAAGCCAAGGCAGTTGTCTTCCTCAAATCTCGCCTCCTTACCGTCACCAATTCTCCAAACGAACACCGTCACTGCCGTCGACATTGCCTCAAGCACCAGCTTGCCCGATTGGGATATGTTCCATGGAATCCTTGAAGTCGCCAAATTGCCCCCGTACTTCCTCTTGAAGATGTCAACCCACGGGCTTTCCTCGCGACACAGCAACCGTTTGCACTGTTTCATCATCAGAACACGCTGCCACACACGAAAAGCCCTCAGCCCCAAGCCGCCCGCGTTCCTTGGAAGTGTAACACAGCTCCATGGCGCATAGTGGATCATATGAGAGTTGCTTGCTCCATTCCACAAGAAGCTCCTCACGCACCTCTCGATCTCGTCGATGACACCCGCCGGCACAGTGCTGTGTCTGAGAACATACATGGGAATGGCGTTAAGCACAGAGGTAGCAAGTGAGACTCTACCAGCCAAAGACAGGGGACGAATCCTCCAGCTTGCTATGCATGCCTCCATTTTCTGGATTAGGAAATTTAAATCAGCCCTCTTGAGCCTCTTTGCCGAGATTGGTACCCCAAGATATGTTAAGGAGTCCTCGCGCACCATACCAAGCTTTTTGGCAATCTTCATAGTCTTTAACCTGCTGCTTTTTCTGCTAAAGTGGACACTAGATTTAGAAAGGTTCGTCTGCAAGCCTGCTGCTTTGCTGAAAAGTTTATTTACTCTGCGAATTGTGCGCACAGCCTTGTACGTTGCATTGGCATAAATAAAGACATCATCCGCATACAACAAATGAGACACCAGTGGTGCGTGCTGCCCAGGTCTGAACCCCAATAACTGCTTGGACTCATATTCATGCATAAGTGTCGAGAGGTATTTCGATGCAATGACGTATAGATATGGTGAGAGAGGGCAGCCCTGCCTCAAACCGTGATGAGCCTGCACCCATGGCAGGCGGATGCCATTAACAAGCACACCAAAAGTGGGGGAGGTGATACAGGTAGAGATCCAGTCACACCAAAGCCTGTGAAACCCAAGGATCCTTAGCATCTCAAACAAAAAATCCCACCAGATGTTGTCATACACTTGCATCATGTCAAGCTTGACTACCATGAGACCAGATTTGGATGAGCAAGCGTGCATGCGTGTCTCCATTTCTTGCACAATGAAGATGTTGTCTGAGATGCAACGACCTTGGATAAAAGCTCCCTGTTCCCGTGATATGAGGCGAGGCATCAGGGGCTTAAGTTGCTCCACCAAGATCTGCGCCACTACCTTATAAATTGTATTGCAAAGGCTGATGGGACAAAATTGTGTCGGCATACAAGCGCCTTTCCTTTTGGGAATCAGTACCACCAAGGACTCCTTCCATTCCTTCGGCATTCTCTTAGCATCAAAGAATGCCAACACCGCGCGGGTAATATCACTCCTAGTAATCTCCCAGAAACCATGTATGAACTCAGCAGAAATACCATCATTTCCAGGCGCCTTGTTCCTCCTCATCCCCCTTATAGAAGAAGAGAATTAAGTCATTGGGTTCCACTCTTGAGAAATGGAAAGAACTTTGACTAAGTCAAATACTAATGTCTAAATCCAAAATGTCAAACTCTTTACTCGTTGTAAGTGGTTGAGTAACGTCACCTCTCATTTTATTTTTTAAAGTATCAACCCATATTTTCAATTTATGTCAGTTAAAATAAGTTTTGTTCTAAAAAAATTTTATATTTTAAAATAACAGCCTTGTATATATAACTAGAATCATTCTTATTGCTGTTATTGTAAGACTATTCATATATATGCTACTTTACCTTGATGCTTGCTAGAGGATGCTTCTTGTCCAATGATTTTAACCTTAAGATATTGCCTTATGACCACTACCTACTTTCTTTAGTCTTGGACAATATGAGGCAATTCTTTTTTACTTAGTTTATCTTAAAACTACGTCGCATCATGGTCATAACTTGAATTTATTATGTAATGAATTAATCATCTTTGGTCATCATTCATAAATCAAAGTAGATTATTTTCTAAAATTCATTTTTACAAATTAAAATTATGATTTTACATATTATAAACAAATATTATTCTCTTTTTTCTGATATTTTTATTGATCCTTACAGTCCTCGATCTAGAAGTACAACAATACACTACTTGTGTCATGCACTACTCGATTTAATATTAATTAAGGTACTAATGTACTCCAAAATACAAAATTATTGAGTAAATAAATAAAGTAAAACAAAAACCTTGATGGCACCATGTAAAATGGAGATGATGAAAAACATTACAAATTAAAATATTAAATTCAATTAAATAATTGTATAAATAATTATGCTCATTTCTTAAAGCTATTATTTAAAAACAAAAGTTGAAATAGCTTTTTTATACAATATCTGTCATACATACGAAACACCTCATAGAGTTCTGGAAAGAAAGAATCTCCTCACATAAAGGATCTGATGTCATAACTTCTAGGAATCCTAAACTCTATAAATATCTCATTCTTAATCTATAATATAAGTATGTATAAGTATAATATATATAAAAAAAACTATTAGATTTTTGTAGTAAAGTAGTGAGAAATCATGATATATAGCATACAAATAAATATGAAGCAATAAATAAGAATGTTTGATAAAAACATATGAAATATGTGGAATATTTGCATATGAGCTGGTATATCCTATAATCAAGTATGTATTTAATTATCATATAATACTAATATTATATAGAAGTAATATTATCTCTTTCTTTACTTATTTTTTCATTTTAATTTGTTTTCATATTTTTATTCTTTTCTTTCTTTATTAAGGCATTTTTTATATGACTACTATCCTTACATCATAATATTCTATATTATGTTATATCTATGTGGTATCAATCATATCACATGATCTCTATCGATAATTGGCCAAGCCATCAAAGCATATCTCCTACCACCACTGGCCTTCACTGAAATACTAATACAAATATGTCTTTACCCTTTGTTACCTAGTATTGAAGTGCTCACAACAACAAAAATGAGGTCAAATATCAATTCTAACATGGAATCACCATTTAACATTGTTATGTATAAAGTACTAATGATAGTGAGATCTCTATCTATTATGCCCCTCATTTTGAGTACCAATAATAACAAGAGATAAAGTCATAAATAAAGTCATATTGATCAATTATGAGATAAAGTCATAGATAAAAGTTTATCTTCTAACTTTCACATTTCAATTATACCCCTCATTTTAAGTACCAATAATAATAATAAGAGATAAAGTGACAGATAAAGTCATATTGATCAATTATGACATAAAGTCCTAGATAAAATTTTATCTTCCAATTTTAACATTTCTCATGATTATATATATCATTAATCTTACCCAGTCTATCATTATCTTCCATTTTTTTATTCTGTCATTCTTGTTTTGTGTTCTAAAACTCATAACACATATATAGAATTGTAAATAATAAAATGTAGGTGGGGTCGAATATTAATTTTTATGATTATGATTTTTGTTGCGTTCTTATGACCATTTTGTGTGGTGCTAGAAGTGTATTTCAATGATAATTATTCTTTCAAAATAAATATGATACAAATAATTGAATGGAAGAAATTAATTAAATACACATGCATTTCATATGATTTCACATCCATTGTTCCCTAATCTTATCAATTATAAATTAATAATGATGTTTTTAATGCACTTATAAATTTTGATAAGAGTGAATTAAGGTTTGAGTCTATAAAAGAAAAGATGTTTGAAAGATCAATGTGTGAAGCTTGTTACAAATTTTAGTAGTGTTGTTAAGAACCACCAAGAAGGAGTGAGTCAAGGAGGTTGTAGAGTAAGGCATTATTACTATGCTATGAATTTTGCGAGCAAAGACAAGAGAGTGAAGGTAAAGCACTACTATAGAGAGAAAACTATAAGAATGAAGAACCATTGGGAAAACTTTGTTGTAGCTTGAGGAGAAGATCAAAAGCAAGAAGATGAGAAGAAGAGAGACGATCACAAGCAAATAGCGAAGGAAATTTAGTAGTAGTTATCAAAGAAAAGATAGACATTTAAATTGATTCTTTTTTAAATTTAATTTAGCTTTTCATAAATAAAAAATATGATTATGTTACAAGTTAAGTAAGAACTAGATTTAAACCAATTTAGATGTGGTATGGAGTGAATCAATGCTAATTTGAATTGAATCCAAGACATATAGAATTAGAGTTATTAGCTATTATTATTATGAATCATTCAAATAATTTTGTCAACATGATATGGCACGATCAATTTAATCTAGTCAGGAATGTTATGATGAAACATGGTATAAGATAATCTAATGAGAACAATTTTGGGGTTATAATAGTCAGACATGAATTTAAGTTATAGGTAGAAGTGTCGAGTTCATCCCACTACAACAATATATGTGCCATAGTTGTATAATCTGTTGAGTTGTGAGGTTCATCATATGAACGTAGTTGTAAATACCAACATAAATCACATAATGTCTTGTGGGATCAATAACATTATTAATCAAAGCTAACTTTTTTAAAATACAAAATCTATTAATTATAAGAAACAAGATTGTAAAAGAAAATTGTAGAAAGTCTTAGAAGAAATATTATATAGTGTGACTAAGTTGATTGTACTGAACAGTTAGTTAAAGCTATGGATAAAAGATTAAGTCTTAGGAGAGAAGAGACTACATTAGAGTTGTACATCATGTGTCATTATAAGGTATGATATTTTGGTGATGGATTAATAATGGAAACATATGATTTGATTAAGAAGATTGTATTATGTAAAGTGAGAAATAATGAATTGATCATACTTTATGATGGGAGTGTCATAAAAGTATGAATGGTTGACAAGGTAACAAAATTAAGAGAGAATAAAAATCATACAATACAATGTTAGAGATCATACTGTATGTTTAGAAATGATATAAATAACAAAATACTTGTTTTGGAAATTATATAGTGTGATATTATTCAAAATGCTTATTTTTGATACAACATATGGTGCAATGAGAGGATTACATAAGTATGATCTAAGGTAATAACTTAAAGGCTTATAAGAAATTAATACGATTTAAATTCCTAAATAAACATGTCACATATATGACATATGTTGATCATTAAATATACAAGATTATGTAAAAAATCAAGAAAATATTTAGATTAAAAAAAGAAGTTACTTTTATATTTAGATAAATAAATTTGATAATTATGATATAAATATATTAATAAATTGATTTATAATTTTTTTATAAAGTGATAAATTTTTTGATGCTATTATCTTTTAATAAATTTTATGAGCTTTAGAATTTTTTTATTTTTTTTTTATGCATTATGGATAATAGATAAACTTAATAATTATGATGTAAATAAGCTAATAAATTATTTTTATATTATTTATAAAATCACATTCTTTTTATGTTATCTTTTTATAAAATTCATAGATATTAGAAAATGTTTATACAAATGTAATAATTATGTAATTATTTTTTTGGATTATCATTATTTATCTAGTACTTAATTCACAAGTTATTAATTTATGGTATTATAATAAGGATATTGACATGCAATATAGTGTTTTGCTATATATAATATAGAGTAAGAATTTCTTATATACATATAAATAATTTATTATACCTAAATAAGGTGAGAAATGCCTAGGATAAGGATTGCTTATTTATGTTTACACATTTTACTATATATGATATATAACAAGGATAACTCATCTATACCTATATAGATCTACTATAATGATAAAGGGTCAGTATAACCCATTAAGGTGAGAATACTTTACTGTAAGAGATGAGTAATGAATGACAAAATTAAAAAAATATCATAAAATAAATGAGTATAATCATATAAATATGATCAAGTTAACAATAAAGTTGTATGTGAATATCATTGATTATGACATTAACAACTGTGCAGTAAAAGGAAGCATACAAATATGATTATGAAATTGTATAAGATTAATTAGTAGAATTAATAATAGACAATCTTGAATATCATAACTTGTATGATACGAAATGAAGGGATTATACAGTACGACACCACATAACTGAAAGCATATTAATCCTAAAATAGCAAACAACTAAACAAATCATCATGGAGAGAGGATAATTGATGAGAAACCATTAGAGTTATGAAGGAATGGAGGTGAGAATACACTTAATTGATGAGAAACCATTAGTGGTAGTCCTATTCTTTGATTTCCTTTGAATCAACTAACTGTACCTTCATTCATGATGTTCTCTTTAATTGTTAGTGTGCTTGTTACACTCTTGTGTTTAATGAGTCAAGCATAAATGTTTATATATTATTTGGGCTTGCTTTAAGTTAAATTATTAAAATTAAGTTAAGTCAAGCCATGAACTTTAAAATGTCTAAAATAGTGGTCTTCAACACTCTTGGAGTGATGACAAGCTTCAAGAAAATTAAAGGCATGCACAAAAATCTTTATACTCTAATATCTCTTCATTTTTCTTGAATTTGATATGTCCAAATTTTGAGATGATGTGGCACACTAGTAGTATTAATATTTGAAAAGGTTATAAGTTTAATAATTTTTGAATTTTTATTTTTGGGCCTAGTATTATTAATGAAAAGTATAGACATCGATATTTGATTTTTAAAAATTATTTAGGAATTATTTTTCATGAATTTCTTTTCAAATTCATTTAGGATCTTGTAATACTAACATAATATAGAATTATTTTGGTATATTTATATTAAAACTTTTGGCACAAAAATTCACACAAGACATTATAAAACTACTTTAGAATCAAGAATTTTACTATGGCGTTGGGCTGGTCGACCCGAACTTACGGCTGGTCTGTTGAGGCTTTAAGGATTTAAAAAATAAAATAAAGAATTGTGTGATAGACCCGAAAGGGGAGAGTGTAGCCGAAAGGCCGCAGGTGGAGCGCTGCTGAACAGAACAAGTGAGAAATCAGCTCGCAGCTACTGAATAGAACATGTTCAAAAAAAGTGCTAACTCAGCCTACAAAGAAAGCTGTCCAGAACATGCGTGAAATCAAGTCAACCAGGACCCAGTCACGAAATATTGGTCGAGGAAGGGGGAGCCAATCCCAAACGGCTCGAGAGGCACATGAACCAAAAGTGTTATGAGAGCAATCGCAAAGACATTTGGGTTATGTGGGACTAAACTCACATTCGATTGTCAAAGAAGGCAGAAGGGCAGGCACGATCAGACGACTGAGATTAATCAAGGTAAAATGCGACATGATAACTGTAAAATGGCCAAGCATGAGATTCAAACCTGAGCCAAATCAACAGGAGGATGCGGAACCACTTCAATAAGTTTCTATTTTAGTTCATTTCTGGACACATTATTTTAATACATGCATGACAACCAATGCACGATCCAATGGCCTAGATCAAGGCTTCCTAGATCCAACGGCCATGATTTATCTCGAACGGTAAATTCAAGATTCAATCAGAAATGTCCATTTTAGGCTCCAAACTGAATGGTGGCTGCTTTGTGTCCATAAATACGGAATAATGAAGAACTTCTAGAGGTTACGATTGCTAGGATTTCAAAGCTTTCAAATCACAATATCAACAATTCCAAGTGCATACGGTGCTTCCAAAGTCATAAAGTGAAAGCTGCAAGAAGGAACCCAAAACTGGAGGTTTTTGCTTCAACTATTTTTCAATTTCTATTCCTCCCTCTTTTCGATATTGGGTGTGCCTTATATTTCTCTTAAATTTTTCTAAAAGTTTGCCAATTTTTTGTATTTCTTTCTTTTGGATAAGGCATCGCAGCAATTGTGCAAAAGCCTGAGGTTTGAGTTGAGCCCAGAAAAACTCAAGTAGGCTCGGGATTAGCCGTAAGTAAAATCCAAAGTAGGTTTGAGGTGAACAGCATGAAAAACCTCGCTTGTAATTTTTTCATTTTAATGGTTTTTTCCTGACACTGGTTGGGGGAGGATGTAGGTTCAATTTTGAGTCGAACAACCTTAAAAATCTTTTGTGTACTTTTTTTATTCTTGCTTAAAAGATTTAAGTTTTAATTGAAACCAAAAATTGAAAGAAAATTTTATTTACCACAATTCATCACCTCTTCTGGGATTATCTTAAGAACAAAAAACTTCAATTGGTATCAGAGCGAGAAATCCAAAACTATGTAAGTAACATCACGTGGGAGATCCACTTGTGCTAAGAGAGGACTTTCTCATATTCTTTGTGGTTTTGAGATTTTTTTTTTATGGCTTCCAGTTTGGTTGATATGAGTGCAACTTTGTGTGAAGGTTTTTCTTCAATTCGGCCTCCCTTGTTTAAAGGAGAATTTTACTTAGATTGGAAAAATGTTTTAGAATTTTTATTAAATCTATCGATTTGGAATTATGAGAAGTTATGACTAAGCCTTGTGAACTTCCTAGAAATTCTTCTACTAATAAAGTTAAGCCCTTTAGTGAGCTTAATGTTAAGCAAAAAAAGTTGGCTCAATTGAATGCTAGGGCCTTGAACTATCTTCATTGTGGAATTTTCCCTAGTGAATTTAAAAAAATTATTAATTTGCATTAGGCATTTGAGGTGTGAAAAGAACTCTTAGTAACTTATGAGGGCACCTCACAAGTGAAAGAGACAAAGATCAACATCGTCATCCATGACTATGAACTTTTTAGAATGAATCCTGATGAAAGTATTAAAAGTATGTTTTTAAGATTTAATGACATTAAAAATAGCTTGACAAATCTTAGGAGGGCATTCTCAAATGGTGACCTTATAAGGAAAATTTTAAGAATCCTTCCAAAGGAATATGATCCCCTTACAAAAGTTATTAAAGCGACAAAAGATATCAAAAAACTTTCATTAGATGAACTCCTTGGGGAAATTCTCACTACCAAAACAGAGATGTCAAGGAGACTTACAGAACAAGCTTCTACAAGCAAGTTAAGGAATGAAAGGAAGATGGAAGAACCCATGGCCTTCAAAGCCACCAAATGTGATTTGGATTCCACTTCTACCTCTTCCATAGATTTACAGGATGAGGTAAGCTATCATGTTAATTGTTTAGCAAAAAAGTTTGGCAAAAAGTTTTCTTAATAGGAAACGAAAGGAGATGAGCAACAAGGAGAGGAACAGGCTACCAACTTGTTTTAAGTGTGGCCAAACCAGTCATATTAAACTTGAATGTCCAAAACTCGTGGACAAGCACATGAAAGATGAAAAGAAGAAGAAGAAGAAGTTGAAGAAAAAGAAAGCTTTCCAAGTTACATGGAGTGCTTTGAATGATTCAGATGTTTCAAGCTCAAGTAGAGGAGAAGAAGAGATGATTTGTTTTGTGGCAAATGAGGCATCTTCAATATCTTCAAGTGAAGAAGAAGAAGAAAATGAGGCAAGCACTTGGACAATAGATATTTTAGCAAGTAATTATATTGAAATTATGAATGCATTGACTTCTTTAATGAGTGTTCATAAAAATTGAAAAAGGTTAACAAAGAAAAAGTTGAATTACTTAATTTTGTTATGAAAGAAGATGAAAAGAAAAGAATAGAAAATCAACATATATGTCACAAAAAGACTTCCCTTATCATGGAGAATACTTCTTTAAAGCATGATATTTTACTTTTGAAAGAAAAAATATAATTTTTTTAGCATGCTAGAGTAAGAAAAACTTCACATACTTCATATACTTCACATTCTTATTTTTCTTCACATGTCTTCAATTTTGAGAAACCTAAATACATAAGCATGCCTAGGCCATCAAATATTGTTGTAAACTTGGACATACTACGAAAGATTTCTTTTTTTGAAGAAATTTGTATGCATAAAAATAATTTAGATTGATTGTTAAGAATGAGAACATGTAAGCTCCATTTAGTGCTCAACCCATGCTTACTTGGGTTCCTAAGAGTAGAACTTAGATGACTAGAAGAAAAGCACTCCAAACTATTTGGAGACATTCTAGGATAGGTCTAAGACATTTAGAAAACTTCAAGTGGTATACATTTAATTTAGATTTTACACCTTATATAGTCCAAATCAAAAAGAAAATCAAAATCTACATCTTGAGTATTCCTCTATTAAAAACCATATAAAGTCTTTAATCTAAAATTTCATAAGGTAGAGGAAACAATATATATTGTGTTTGATCAGTCCATCCAACTAATTAGTGAGAAATATTTAGAAGATGAAATAAAATTAGTAAAAAACTTAGATTTGAATAAGAATGAAAGAGAATTAGAAAATATAAAAGTAAAAAAAGAAAAATAAAGCAATTTACCTAGAGGATGGAAATTTGTAACCTTACGTTCAAGGATTTGATCGTTAAGAGATGATTTGCTAATTATTCAAATTTATGTTTTGGTAGTACAAATGAAGAAATATGTTGAGAATTTGAAGATCTTATGACTAAGAATTTGAAATGAGCATGATGGATGAGCTAAATTTTTTTTTCTTAGGATTACAAATAAGACATTTTATTTAACACAATTCACCAACCCCCCTCGTGTGGGATTATCTTAAGCACAAAGAACTTTAGTGTTATTTAATGGGAGTTTAGGCTTAGTTGAATCTTTATATTCTATGTTATTTAAAAAAACTCATATTAAGAATCCTCTAAGCAATAGCAACTTGCACCAACATGCTTGACCCAATCCTAAGCAAAATGGAGACTTGCAAGCTTGGCATCATACTCTATTTAACCAAAAATACAGGCAAGAGAATGGATATATGGCCAAAGGGTCAACATGGGCTATGCTTGCATGAACCTTCAATAAGAGAATTCCTGAGAAACTTAAACAGCACTGTAGTTCTTTGTGCTTAAGATAGGGGGGTGAATTGTGGTAAATAAAATTTTCTTTTGATTTTCGATTTCAATTAAAACTTAAATCTTTTAAGTAAGAATAAGAAAAATACTACACAAAAGATTTTTAAGGTGGTTCAACCCAACATCAAGCCTAAATCGACCCCAAACAGCTGTCGGGAAAAAACCACAAAAATCATCAAATTATAAGCGAGGTTTTTCATACGATTCACCTCAAACCTACTTTGGATTTTACCTATGACTAATCGCGAACCTACTTGAGTTTTTCCGAGCTTAACTCAAACCTCAGGTTTTTGCACAATTGTCGGGATGCCGTTACCCTGAAAGAGGAAATACAAAAAATTCACAAAACCTAAGACAATTGTAAGAGAAATATGAGGCACACACAATACCAAAAAGAAGGAGGAATAGAGATTGAAAAATAATTGAAGCAAAAACCTCTAATTTTGGGTTCCTTGTTGCAGCTTTCACTTTGTGACTTTGGAAGCACCGTATACACTTGAAATTACTCGAAATTATGATTTGAAATCTTTGAAAACTTAGCAATGGTAACATCTTGGAGTTCTTCATCCTTTCCTATTTATGGAGCTTAAATTTCAGCTCTAAATTCTCTCCCAACAACTCTAAATGAACTAAACGTTTGGGTATGGACACATAGTAGTCACCGTTCAATTCCGATTCGCATGTCTCTAGAGCTGTTTGGGGTTGGCTCCCCCTTCCTCCACCAAGATTTTATCACTTGGTCCTGGTTGACTTAATTTTGCACTATTCTGTTCAGCTTTCCCTGCGGGCTGATTTCGTGCTATTTTGTTCAGCTTTCCTTGCGGCCTTCTTCCTTCACCTTTGGGTTATGCTGGCTCCTTACAGGTCTATGGAATTATTTTTATTTTCGTTTTTTAAATCCCTAAAGCCTGGTTGGACCTATGGTTGAGTCGAGTTGACTCGCCTAAATGCTGTAGTGAAAAATATCGAGATTAAAGTGATTTTGTAGTGCATTATTAGAATTTTTGTGCCAAAATTTTGAACATAAGTGTACCAAAATAATTTTATATTATGATAGTGTTACAAGTGTTGTAAGTGAAAATGATAAGAAATTCATGAAAATAATTTCTAAATAATTTTTTAAAATCAAATACAAATGTCTATACTTTTCATCAATAATGCTTAGCCTAAAAATTAAAATTAAAAAATTATTAAACTTTTAATATTTTCAAATATTAATACTACTAGTGTGTTACATCATCACAAAATTTGGACATATCAAATTCAAGAAAAAAATAAAGAGAAATTCAAGTATAAAAAATTTTATTGCATGTCTTTGATTTCCTTGAAACTTGCCATGACTCCAAGAGTTTTGAAGATCACTATTTTAGACATTTAAAGTTCATGGCTTGACTTAATTGAATATTAACACATTAAAAGTAAGCCATATGAGATATTTATAAACATTTATGCTTGACTCATCAAATGCAAGGGTGTAATAGAGGATAAGTTTTAGATGATAATTTTTTTAGATAGTTTAGAAAAGTTAAATGTAATCACATAATACTTGAATAGGAAGTGGCTAATTATAGAAACTCTATATTTAGATAGAGGAGAAGAAAAAAACCAAAAATATAAGGTATTGAAAAGGACTTAAGGTGCTACAATCTTAATGAAGATGTATAAAGGGCATAGAGTGAAATAGTATCAAAACGTTTTGTATAGTAGACATCATTTGGTGGGGTTGCTAACTATTCTTAGTATTAAAGCTAATTAATTATTTTTTTATGTGATAAGGTAGTTTATTATTGAGGTTGTACAAGTGTATGTATGATTGTATTTTTAATTTTTATTTGGTATTTTTTATTTATGATGTATATGAATATGTATGAAAATTCCTTTTACTTATCTTTCATGCTAGTGAATGCATATACTTGATACGAAAAATGTTCACAAACACTAGGAATTAGCTACGTTTCAGGGGTTTTGTGCCATTGTAGGTAATGCCCCTGCACATCTTAAAAAATTATAAAATTTTCTTTTTTTGCCTTCACTTTATAATTATTATTCTCATATTTTAATCGTATTTTAAAAATAAATGATAAATTTATTTTCATATATGGTTGTTTCTTCCTAAGAATGCTTTATCTTTATTGTTTATCAAATGTTGTCACATTTAAAAATCATATTTTGACAACACTTTTCAACAATGCTTTTCTAGTGTAATAGATATACTTAATAGAATATTTAAATGTGTTTGGCATAAACTATGTATTTTTTGTTAGGATAATAGTTATTAGATTTTTGTTATTATAAATAGAAGCCAAAAATTCGTGTGATCGTACTGAACTAGTGATCTTCATAGATAGGATTAACATTTGTTGTATATGATTACCTCATTTGGTGCTTCTCTAGGCTTTGTGAAGGAATGTTCAAATTGAATTAATGTTATGTACTTAATCTAAGAGCCGTTTGGTACCTATTTTGAAAGTTGAGATTTTTTTTTATCTTCCTCTTGTGGGTTAATCAATACACTTGACTTATGCAGATGCAACACCAAACAAATAGTATTATCTGTACATGTAATTCATCATTTGCCTTCTTTTACGCAGTGTGGTTATCTTGTCATCAACACTCCTATTGGACCACGAGGAAGCTATGAGGCAAATTTTTGGTCGTCAAGTTCTTTGCTTTTTCCACAAAGAGTTGGTTTTTCTTGTGTGTGTTAATGGCCATCAGGAAGGTAAAATCTAGTAATAATGTCATGCTTCATTCAGGTAGTTGTGTTCTACTTATAAATGAAATGCATGAACAAATTCTTGATTTATTCATCAAAACTGCGTAACACCAAAATGTTGCATTTTATGTGGTTATTATCATAGGTGGGAGATAAATTACAATGGATATGCCTTATAAGAAAGTTAATGTATTTAAATAAATCAGTTTTACCTGTGAATATTTTGAATAGAAGTGGAGTACAAGAAAGTGCTAATTTAACTACATTTATATTTTAAAATAATTTAATTATTCAATTTCAATATTATTTAAAAACAATTAAATATTATTCAAATTAAGATTTGTATTCTTGTTAAAATTGATCAGGTGCCATAGATGCATTTAAAAATGACAATGTAACATCTTGATTACATTTCTCAAAAAACATTCTAGATAAATATTATGATATTTTTTGAAACTTTATCAAGTAACGACTAAATAATTTAATTTAAACTAAAATAAATGTGTCGCAGAATCAAGAATAAATGAACTTTCAGATTAAAACTATATCTAATGAACAATATAAAATGAGATTATCATAATTAAAAAGAATTCATGAGTATTTTTAACCCCACACTAAAATAAATATATCTAGTGAACAATACCTATGTAGAATAATTTTAACCCCACACTTTGAATACAATAAAAGAAAATTTTCATTTTAAAAAATACTATTATTTTTCACAAAAAGCCAATTATCATTATATAATTTAATGATAAAAGATATTCCATAAACACTTGTTTGTTTATAATAGATATTGTGTTGATTTAGTAAATCTAAAAAATAGAAACTAAAATAAGTTAAATCAGTCATCACATATTTTATTAGTAAAACTTAATAATAAAAAGCTAAAGGAGACATCATCAATCTTAAAAGATAAAAAAACCAAATACTGATATCATGTAAAAACAATAACTAATAATCAATATCATATCATAGAATATAAAACTAAAAAAATTTGAATAGTGCTAAGTGGGTTTTTTTTTCAAAAATGTCTTGACATTTTAATATTACATTATCTAATATATATATATATATATACATATGTATGTATATATATATATATATATATATATATATATATATATATATATATATATATATATATATATATATATATATATTAAGATTTTTTTTAATAATTAATATGGGACAATTCATTTCTAAATTCTTAGAGACTTGTTAACAAAAATAATAATATTGCTTTTTCAATTCACTCATCTCCCTCATCAAGTGCGATATTATATTGAAGGCTTTGGTGCTCTTTCATTTCCCATGGAACCTCTTCTTCAAAAGATGATCCATTATTATAAATTCTAATGAAATTGAGTGATTCATAATATAAATTTTTGTAATGAAACCTAACAATTTCTTTCAGATCAAGCGATTAGGAGCTTTACAATCTAGCACAAGAACCAACTTTCATTCTTCTCCATAGCATAAAAAAAGATTAGACAAAACTCTTAAGTAACATGGCTTTTATTATATATTTTTTAATTAGTAGGATTGATAAAATATAATTAATTACTTGCATAAAATATTTATGCACCTTCCTTTCAATATGAGGCACAACAACAAAAGTTTCCTATTATTTGAGTGGTAATAGTTATTTAAAATAATTGATTTTACAAATTATACATTTTATGACAACCTAAGTCATATATTTATTTCTTTGACCTATCATATCTTTTAGAGGAACTATCTTAATAAAACCATATTAATTATTATAGTGTTATTATAGTATGCATTGATGAATAATCTTTATCATTCATCATGACAATAATTTTATATGTTTTCTCACATTAATTCTTGCAACTAATATTGATTTTAAATTTTGTAATAACACTGTATTCACATTCTTAGAATTTATTTGAAATTCATGAAGAAACATATAACTATCATATGAACTCTAATCTTTATAGTTAAACATAAATATAATATATCAAAATAAATTATAAAATATAAAAAAATGAATTCCATGATTCATGAAATTTTATGAGTAAAAGATATATTTTCTTAGAAAATGTGTGGTTATCCTACAATCTATATTTTATTCTTAAACTTTTTCAACACCATTTATGAGTTATTAAGGAAGATATTCTTTTTTTATTTTTTTATTTTGAATCAACAAATATGCCTTTTTTATGCAAATAAATTATGTCTACCCCACAAACCACGATACGATTTTGGATTCAAATTTTGGGTAAGACTTCAAACAGCTAAACAATTTGGAAATCAGGAACCCTAACACGTGCTACTCCGCCTTTATTTCTCCGACAACAATCACTAACCCTCCTCTCTCTCCACTGCTTCGAATGGAAGGCTTCCATTTCCCTACGATTATCCCTGAGGCGCGTTTCGGCCGGCAACAACTGTAAGGCATGGAATCCGGTTGGTGTAAAGGGAAACTCGCGAAGTCCAAGTTCACTCCTGACGGCAGTCCAGATTGTCACCAACATCAAATCCTTAAGTGAATTTGAGAGGCAGTTCTCCACGGATCCATCTCATATTTCTTTGTTGACATCCAAGGGTGATCATGCTTCGATTGTCTTACACGACCGGGCAAACGGGTAATCTCCCCCAAAACAACGTTTCTAATCATTTTCGTCATTGAAGCCTTCCCTTGTTGTTTTGCTTCATCTTAGATTAGTGCATTTTTCTATCTGGAGATATAGTGTGTGATACAGTTTCTCGATTTAGGTTTTGGGGGTGTGATGGCATATAATCTTTCACTTTGCTGGTTAGCCATTTTTCTTTAGAGATAATTTTGTTTGAATTGACTTGAAGAAGTTGTTGAATAATTCGTACATAGTATTTGAGAGAGATTGGTTTTAAGTATGCATTGGTCTTGGGCAATTTTTTTAAGCATTTCACCAATTTTTTTTGCTGCGTATATTGGTGCAAGGAATCACTGGAAGATATTTTTTAGAGGATTAAACAGTGGCATATTAGGGATCAAAATAGCGAAACTAGGTATGAAGATGATGTTTTCGATGGCAGATAGCTAACCAAAAGAAAGATGAGCTGGTGCATGATGCTTAATTAGTTCAATCTTCATATAGAATTGTTGTTAAAAAGGATATAATTTTTTTGTTTATCCCCATTTACCATGGTACTCCATGGGAGGAGGGCACCTTGATTTGCGCCATAAGCTATCGTGTAGCAGTGAGAAGATCTTGAAAGGAGTTTAAGGGTTTCAAATTACAGCCAAAGAAATATTGGCTATGTATGGATTTGGTAGAGCAGTTGTTCTTAAAAGCCTCTACAAGGTGGGCAAGAGATAGTAGAGCTGGTTCTAATGGATTCTTGATGAGAGCAATAGTATTTAATATAGTAAAAGCCAGTAGGAGTCCATTCATGCTATGTTTTATGTAAAATATAGTACTGATTCTAAATATGTTTTGCAATTTTATAAAACATTTTATGTATTATGAGTATTATTTTAAATATAATAGATATTGCATGTGGTTTGATCTTTAAAAAAATGAAACTTCATAAGAAGGGTGATGAATATTTTACATAAAAATTAGAAAGTAGGAACACAGCTAATATTTATATTGACATTTTATGGAACATAGATCTAAAATGGTTGTTTGTTACTCTCATTTTGTTTGGATTATCTATGATGAGATTAACTTCAAAAAAGGATCTTATCAATAGAATCATTGAATTCATTTGATGTTTTCTACTAAAGTCATATATAAAATATATAATAGTCAAAGTTTTGTCCCCACATAAGTTTGCATCGTGCTTCTTTGATCCATTGGCTTTTTGAATGAGAACAGTTTGTTAAAGTGTGTGGCTAAAGACTCAAGAAGAGAGAACCAACCAAATTGTTATTGCATGTGCTAAAAGAGTATGACTGCAAGGACGATGTACTTGGTTAACTTTGATAGAAAAATATGATTGTTGAATTTAAAGATTTCAATTCAATTCCTAAGATCATCAAAAATTATGGAGCTTTGTTTGCAATACCAACTACACTACACATGATTAAATTATTGTTAATAATAAAGTACTATAATTTAATAAAAAAAATTTAGACTTAGTTAAATCTCAAATTAAATAATATTTTTTTAAGCTTAAAATAAACTATATTGTTTGAAGTCAACTAGTTCATGGAGATTAAATATAAATATAAATATCATAACACAACAAAATTTGTATACTCCAAAGGCTTCATGATAGTCTTTTTTTTCTTTATTATTTTGTGAAATTAAGATTAGAACTAAATTTAACTTGAATTTTCTAAACCAACATCAAATAAAAATATTTGATAGTTAGGTTATATCTATGGCTATTATATGTAAAATTAAGAACATTAAATCAACTAAATATTTGTCTTGAATTTGTCGAACATTCACCCACCGAGTAAACTTGAGATCACATAACAAGGAAAAAGAAATTAAAAAAATTGGCAAAGAAGAGAACTCACTCAAAGACAGCTTATCGAAGAAGACATCTTGGCTTAAGGACAAAAATTTACTAACATAAGTGGTTTGATTTGTGAAAGAGATGGTTTAAAGGGGTTAGCGAAAATAAGAAAGATAAGGGAAGGATCAAGTTAACACTCAACAATCTTCTTCAAACAATTTCTATAAAATAACTATATTTAGAGATAGTCATCTGTATGATTCGCATCTTCCTCCTACAAAATATGTCATCAATTTGCATATCCTTTCCCCAATATATGCCCATAATTTGGGTTTCTTGTTTTTCTTTTCGTGAACAATGATCCAACAATATTATTGCTTTACGATTGTAAAAATCTAAGAACTTTAGTATAGTCTATAATACAATTTATTTTTCATTCATTTCTTAGCAAAATATTATAAAACAAGTCCCTCTTGCTACTTTTTTATTGAAATGAAATCTCTTAAAAGATTAGTTTTGTTTTCGACAATTATTTTTTTGAAGTTACTTTATCCTTCTTAGCCTCAAAATATAAAAAATTTACGAAATAACTTTTTATAATTCATTTTTATTATCACATAAAATGCATTTAACAAAAAAAAACTTTTTTAAAAAATAATTTTCAAAAGGTCGCCTTTATTTGTAAAAATCATTATCAAATAAAAACTATTTGAGGAATTCATTATCAAGAGCACTGAAACCTTAATACAATTTTAAACTAATCTTTTGACGTTAACTGACTAAAACCTCATTTAATCCCTAACAGCATATGCATTTATGTTATGGGTTGCATCTTGCTCATTCCATTTTCCTTACTATCTCTTTCATTGTGCATTGTCTTCCTTACAATAATGGCGATGTAAAGCCATGCAACAATTCTTCTCATAGACTTTTGCAAAGTGCGAGAAATCATGATGGATAAGAACATGATTGAACACGAGGGAATAATGCTATTAACCATTTTCATAGTAGATTTATATCGTAGATTTGCTTGCTTTGCATTTTCCAAATTGCAATCAATGTTGACTTGATTATTGTGCTTTTTTGTCCACTACATTTTGCTACTTGTTTGCCTTAGTTCTTACATTGTAGCAATTGGAGATTCCTATTGTTGTCGTAGGAATGCTATAATACTTATTTGAGAGTGTTTTGAAAGACTTTGGAGGTAATTTTGCTTTACACCCATTGGTTTGGAGGACTTTTTACTTGTTGATTTGAAGGGTTGATTATTGGGGTTTAATGATCTTAATCTACATACATCTATTATAGAGATTTAGAACTTTTTGGAGTACACTTGTGGGGTTAGATCTTAAATGAGCGTTAGATCTCTAAACTTTTGAACATATAATGGTTATGCTATAGAAAGTAACATCTAACTTGTGGGTTATATTCCCCATTTATGTTTACAATTCAATGCCTTTCCATTTAAACAATATCATCAATAAGAAAAACTTAAAAAGTGTACCAAATATTTTATGTAAAATTATCCAAAAATCCTTATTCTTAAAAAACATTTTATATATAAGTAAAATATATAAAGCAAATGATGATCGAAGATTATTTTCAAGCATGTAACAAATTTCAATATCAGAAAAACAAAGTCATTGGTTGACTAAGACCCTGCATGGGGAAAGGCCAAAGTTGGCATCATAACAAGGCTTCTCCTTATTTTCACAAGAAAAACTTTAATTGTAGAGTTGGCTATGAAGTTTATTTTTAGGATAAGTTTAACATTTCAATTATTTTTTTTTGTTAATTTGTTCAATTTCTTTAACGACAATGCTGTTTAACGATCCATTAAATGGTCATCTTTTTTATTTATTTTTCTTTTATCTGATTTTAACAAGATAAAAAACAAAGCATTATATAATTCTAGCAGAAAAAAGAAAATTTTAACAAATATTCAACATATTCGTATAGTTAATAAATAAGTTATTTATATTTTTTTCGAACTTAAAGTCATCCAAATTACGTTTTGTTATACCTTTTAACTTCTTTATAATTCACATCTATATAAATTCAAATTTATGAAACATCTACTATGTTTTACATGTGAGTTTATAATTTCTACTAAATTTAAAAATTAATTTATATTATTAAATAATATTATATGATATTGTAAGGTAACAGATTTAAATGACCCGATATTTAATCCCAACTCAATTTTATGTTTGTTTGGATCAAAGGTTAATGGTCAAAAGTTGTGCATAGTCACATAAAACTAAAATTAAAGATTTTAGGATAAAATAAAACTGTTAGACATAAACACTATCAATTATATATATGATAATTTCTTTGTTCTTAAAGACTAATTAAATTAAATCTCTTGTGACACAAATTATCCAAACAATAATCCAGTTTTAAATACTAATGAATTTTGTAGTAAAACTATAAAGTTTATTTAAAATCTACATGATTCGCTTGATTATATTTCCATATTCAAATAATAAACTCATCATTTTCTGTAAAGCTTAACAAAAGATCCCTCTAACAAAAGACACCTCCTTTTCCACCCTCCTAATTTACCTTAAAGCTTTAGCATCCATCATTTTAGCAACTATTCTTCCTGCATATATGCAGCAGTCTTTATCCTCTCCATCACTTCAGCAACTCTTCTTCTTACATATATGTAGTAGTCTTTATCCTATCCATATTATTCTTCCTTCCTCTCTTTCCCTCTACCATTTCTACAGAGAGCTTACACACAATGGGGAAGCTCCACCTCTGGGCTCACATATGACAGGGGAAGCCCCGTGGCAGAAGGAGAAGAGAGCACATCTCCATCCATAAGGAAAATAATGCCTATTGTATCTCCGATCCAGCTACAATGGGAGTTAGTTTTGACTATGCATCTTCCATCCTTTTATGCGTCGAGGATAACAGCAGCATCCTTGTTTTGTATGAAGACGAGGAGCTGGGCATCAATTGGAAAGCTCAATGGAGTGGGCTTGGAAAAATATGCGAGCAAAAGACTTCCTTTTTTTTGGAATCTTTATTTCTTTGCTCGTCGCATTCTGAAGAATGCCTTTTTGTGTTGCTAAAGAAAGAATCTGAGCTTACCCGTGCAAAGGAATATGCCTAGATGTTGATGAGAGGGTCTTTGGACATATCCGTAAGAAAGAATGTCGTCGATTGGATTATGAAGGTGGATTCTTCTTTTCATTATCCCCTTTTTGATTATTTTTGTCTTCATTGATGTTTACAATTCATCTATATTAGTATTAGTTAGCATATTCTACACAGATCTACTTTTCAGTTCGCTTCAATTCGCTTCTTGTAAAAGATGTAACTACATTTCTCTTTATCTGATTTCTTTTACCCTTCTCAACATTGTTTTGGCTCCTTTATGGTTGATTGAATTGATTTGGGATGCACATTTGCAGGTTCATGCCTATTACATCTTTGGCCTCTGAGTGCTAACTTATCTGTAAATTATCTGGATCGCTTCCTCTCTGCATATGAGCTCTCAGTAACAACTATGCCATATGAGCTTGTTGGGATCTATATGTCGAATACTTGCACAAATGTCTCAATGCAACTAGTATTTATCTTCTTTCTATCGTTAATAATAAAGAGATTTCAATTTGTTTGTGTAGAACGGGAAGGCTTGGATGACCCAATTGCTAGCCGTTGCCTGCCTATCTTTGGCTACAAAGATGGAGGAAACTGAAGTCCCCTTATCTCTTGATCTACAGGCAAACCTTCTTTTTCAATGCTATTTTTTCTCTTAATTGCTACATTTCACTCGGTGCATTACATAGATTGGCAATGCCAAGTATGTATTTGAGGCAAAGACTATTCAAATGATGGAGGTTTTGGTACTGAGCACACTTGAATGGAGAATGCATTCCGTGACACCTTTCTCCTTTACGGACAACTTTCTCCATATGTTTAGTAATGGTAGTCCCCCAAAACAATCTGAAATCAACCATTGCATTGAGCTCATTTTAAATACATGTAAAGGTTGGTTTTCTTTATTCTGTTAATATGGAATCATTTGGAAAACAAAAGTGAGCTCTTATAATGCAGACAATTGTCTTATAGAACTCAAGCGTTCAGAGGTGGTTGCTACTTTTGCACTAGCTGACTTGGGTAATGCTAACAAACTATTAATAGACAACGTTTTGAACCATTGTGCATACATGGAGAAGGTAAGCTACTGCATTCTGTATATTTCAAATGATATATGCTTTGGAATTCTATTTCCTTTGTTCAATGCAGGGCAATGTAATGAAATGCTCTGAAGTAATACAAGACATACGACTGGTGGAGATGAGTTCTTTGGTTTCCATGGCACCGTGAACTCCAGTAGGTGTTGTGGATGTCACATGCCTAAGCTACACTAGTGCTAAAACCACGACTTGTTCGGGGTCAAATTCTCATAGTTGTGCAGTAGTAAAGAGGAGGAGGCTGAACAATCCTTCAGTATGAGCGTATAAGAGATGTGTGGTCTATCGTTTTGAAGTTATCCTAGTACTTGAGAGGTTTTTTTAGTTTTGTTGTAGAAGAGTCTTTTGTATGTAGGGATATTCTTAAAGAAAACCATGGATGAAGCACTGCAAAGAAGTCGTTTAACTACAACAAGAGCACGAAATTTTGAGCAACTTGGTTAACAGTGACCATGAAAATAAAGAGGTGAAAAGTGGCACTCATGAATGTAGTAAGAGTTGAAGTGATCCCTAGTTTCCAAACACAGATCTACTGACAATGCTCGCTCCTTTACATCTAGACGTATCGCTCTCTATGTAGGAAAATCAAATGTAGGTGATGCTTATTGCACCGCTGCAACTTCCATGTTGGGTTTTGTTTGCAGGGCCATACATAACATAGAAATTGTACTCAGAAAAGAGAACAGCAAGAGCGTTCACAATCGTTTTCCTTTTTCCATGAACCAGTCAAAGAAATGGGATTCTACATAGAAGAAAACTAGTTTTTTCATCTTTTTTGTTTGAAGAAACTTCAGAGAAGGCCACGAAAACAAAACGAAAAAAGGGCGAATAAGGATTCTAGGACCTAAGCAGACCTCAATTTAAAACTGACACAAAAGAAAACCATTTTATAAAAACAGAAAGTGGAACAGGAAACTCGTGATGATGTTTTTGTTTTGACGAAAGGAAAGAAATACGATTGATTTTATTGAAGTAGGCATGGAACCAGCAAACTCCAGCTGATCAGCCATAGCGCTCCTGCCCGATGGCTTGGCTGTCATCTCACATCCTCCATGCTCGGTGGAGAAAGCTGGGTCCATTTGGTAATGCATATGATGTCCACACAACAAAACCAGGCCCCCTGTGCTCGTCGTACCACCAATGAAGATTAGGTATCCCTATGCACCCCAAGGAGAGTTTTTGAGCTGTGAAATAAGTGACTTCTCCTCAGTATCTTTATACATTATCAAATGGGTGGTTCTTCTTGAATAAGTATCAAAATCTTCTTTTTCTTTCTTCACTTTTTTTTAAAATTTCTTCTTTTCTTTTTCTTTAATTTCTTCACTTTTTTTAACTCAATGATTCTGACTCAACTATGATAAAAATAAAGCATTGGATCAAAGAGACTCTCTTGACTCTCACAAAATAAAAAAGACAACTTGGAAGGAAATCTACTTTCCATCCCTTTCTTCACTACGTGCATTGCCATAACAATAAAAAGAATAAAAAAAAAGAGATTTTGTTGGTCTGAAAAGGAAAGAATCACTATGGAGATCCTCATAACATAAGAAGAATGTCTGGTATAAAGGCCGAAAAGAGGTAATTAGTTTAGTTCTCTTTTTTTTGTTAGCTTTTAGGCCTTTTGTCTGTCAGTTGCTGATGCCACAATTTATATAAAGGAAAGAAATAAATTATCTATTTTAATTTCAATCAAATTTTTTCAAATCTTTTCTTGTATTCCTTATTCCTATACATTATCGTCGATCATCGAAGAGGATATGCTTAAACCTTTCGATGTCAGTGATCAGTCAGACGGAATCGAATTTTCCATTTTCGACCAATCACCTAGATTTGAGCTCAAACAGGGAGGACTAAGTCAGGATCATATGACCCAATCATCGATTTCAATGTCTCCTTATCCACTCTCTTTTAGAATTTCATAATCAAGGAAAAGAAAGACAGAACTTCAAAAAAAAGAACACCCCCTCTTTTTAACACCATGTTTTCCTTTGAATGCTACAAGACCCAGAACAAGAAGCAGACCTCGTCTCGAGTTGGCTTCTAGTCAAGTCGTTTCGAGTTGACTCCTGTGGAAGACGTTCGTTCGGCTTGATTGAGATTGAGAACAAAAGCATCAAATTATGACATTATATCCAATCTCAACCCATAGATTCACCTTTATAGGTTTTGGGAACAGGTACAAAAGAAAATTCCAACTATCCCCAAGGGGCCCCTATTTGATCGGATCGTAATTTCTCGAACCGAAATTTCACAACATCAAAAGAGGTTGAGATTTTGAGTTCCTCAGAATCTTATAAGGTGTCTTGAGAGCTTTCAAAGGACTATTTCAAGGGAAGAACAAACTAGAGAAGTAGAGAAGAAAGAAATACATAGTTTTGGGTTTGATGGTCTTATTTCAATACCATTTTAGGAAAGGTTATTTGATGATGCTCCTCTTTTCTTTTGTGCTTGTACTATAAGGAAAGCGGAAATGCTATCAAAATCTAACTACCCTAATTTTAGAATTTTTGAATCTTTCTTTGCTTCATGAAGCAAAGGCTGATATCTTATGTTCCTCTCAGATATCTCGACTACTACAGAGGCTTCTGCAAGGTGTGCCTTGTACAATGCTTCTGAAATAGCAAGAGATTTAGGGAAGAAAGGGGGATTGGGGTCCAATAGGAATGAGTTCCCCATGTGCCCCATCAAGAGGTACTACACAACGAGAAGAAAAGGTGACTTCTAGATCAAGGATGATAAATAAAATCGAAACCGGAACTTCCAAAAACATCGTAAGCAAAACCTGTGCGTTCAACTATGAACATGAAAACCCAAAAGCTCTCCTTTTTAGTCAAGAATTGGGGCCTCACAATCACTAGAAAAACCCAAAACTAGGAGTTTCAAACAAAGGAAAAACTCCTGCATACATAGCAGTAGGGTTCGAACGAAGAAGCTGGAAAGAATACACGTGTTTGCTGCCTACTACTCCAACATAGGTTTTTGCAAGAGTTAGAGGATCCATAGTACTTGCAGCCTACCGGACTTCATATTCCTTATTTTGGCTGCAGGGGTAAGGTATCTCTTTTTTACAATGGAACAAAATCTACTCCACAGATTGGAGTCGTCATAGGGGCCATCTTTTGGAAGTACATGATCCTCCATGCCCTAATGGCTAGAGGCAAAGGATTGAGTTTGGGGTCTTCACCACTATAGCATCGTGCACTTTAGTCGAGTGTAAAGGATGGTCCCAATACCTACTTTTGTGGCCGGTAATTCTCCAGGTATCATCAAAGCGTATTCAATCAAAGAGATATCATAAATGGGCTCCTAAGCATGCCAAAGTGGAATTTATAATTATAATTCCACAAATTTCATTCTTAAGAAAATAGTGTTTTTGCAAATTCTAATTTTAATTCAAATTGAGCCATGATCTCAACATAAGGGCCTCCTAGTTTAGCGATCGATCAACAACTGAAGAGTTCTTAACTCAAAAAAATAATTCAAGGAATATTGGGTTTTGTGATCAATGATGGTTTTGCATAGAACTGCAAGAGCAACACTGATGTACAGAATGCTCGGGCTACTTCGAGAGAAACTTTCCTGAGCCAAAAGACCTCCCTGTCGTAGCTTCTATGATATCAGACTCTTCTCTCGAGGAGGGGCCGACCGGGGCACAATCTAGAGAACTAGATAATCTATTTGATTGGATTCCAATTTCAGTCGAATTCCTTTGATTCTCATTGGATTGGATAATGTCAAGAAGGATTGTTCATTGGGTGAATAGAGTTCTCACAATCATTGATCATGTAAGCTGAGCTGGGAATTCCCATATCAAGTTTCCCTTTCCAAGCAGCTCATAAATGGAAATTAAAAGAAAAAAGAACAAAAGGCTTGAAAAATCAAGAAAGCAAGGCTCTCCAAGACATGTGTTGCACATGAACCCCTTTTTGACATGGATCAAAGAAAAAGTGATTGCTGAAACGAAGAAGTCTTTTTCAAATGTACAAGAATTTGTGGAGCTCGACATGACTGAAAGAATGGGAGAACGTTCTTTTGGCCTCTTTGTGTTCACCTACAAAATCACACAAGTTGAATGTTCCAAGCAAATCCTAAATTGACTTAAGTTCAACCCGAATCCAATATTTTTAAGTTTTTCTAATCAAATATTTTTATATTTTTCGAGTCCGATATTTTATACTTTCAAAATCAGATCCCCTCAATTGGTCTTTTTTCACGAAGACCAGAAAATCAGGTAAAGGACAAAACATATAGAGTTATGGTATAACTTTATTAGAGAGCATGTATAAAAAAATAATTTAGTTTTGATTTGTGCCATCAGCTACTTAATTAGTTGATATTGGTAGTAAGCCATCGACCATCGAGGTATTAATTAAACTTAGATTAAGCTTAGGTGTCAATAACCCCTTTGAATTATTACAAAAAAAGAGATAACTAAGCGTGAGAATTATGGGTGATGGTAAGCTAGAATTCAAGAGGAGTATATGGGCTATCATATAAGCTATATACTACAATGTTGAATATTAAATAATTTAATTTTTCCATTAATGTTATGTTTTCATTTAGCTTTAGTTTTATAATCCTCAAGAGGGAGATTGTTATATCATTTAATATGATGATCACAAGATAAAGCCTAAGTATTTACTAGTACTTTATTGAACTTAGTATTGTTTTACTTAGATCTCATGGAGTATTCCAATAGTCTCGATTTGTTTGAGTAAGAACTATAACATAAATATTGAATACAATTTGATGGCTTAAACAACTAACATATGAGCCAAAGACATGGTCTTTACAGAGTGGCTAATAAAAAAAGAACTATATTTCTAAATTTTTATGATTAACAGAATAAACTTTTAATTGTTTCAAAATTTTGGCCAATAGGGTTATCATCTTTTATGCATATTTGACTTTGGTTCAAGTTATGTTTTAATTGAAAGCATTTGAGTTTTTAAAAATCTTATAAATATTAAATTTTTTATTATATATAATTTATTATTATTATAATAATAATACATTTTCCTAAGCACTCTCAACCATTAAACCCAAAAGGCTAAGGTCAAATAGCATGTAGCACCGGGCAAATGCTTTGGGGACCCCTGCACGATAGGAACCTGATCGAATTTGAAATGAGTCAAGCCCAAGTATCGATCAAGTAAGGTTACTATTGTGGTCGTTTGGAGTATTTGTTGAATGCATTACTTATGAATAGGACTTAGGCAGAAAGGGTCATTGTAGATTGTTTAATAAACTTAAGAAAATTGAGTTATGTTAGTCAAATACATGCCCACTAATGGCCCGGGCCATGACTTCTTAACAACACTTTGGGGTAGCCAACCCATTAGACTGGTCGTAATATATAGTTGATCCATTATAAAAATAAAATACTTTAATTATTTTTGAATGTGAGACAAAACAAAAGCTATTACCAAAATTGAGATTTTCACACTGATTGATCACGAATTTTCAAGATCGAGCTGTCACGATCACACTCATATTAAAGAATAGTTAACATTCTTCATCTACTTGTCCAGAATAGTTGATCGAATGATTTAGAGTCGCCTTACCTATGTGAATAGTAATTTGATCATCGCTACTATCCATCCAACTCTCGAAATCTTATCTTTTTGTAATTAAATCTAGACCCTTTTATCATTTTAGTTGATCCGATGCTTACCACTCCATTCGCTTAGTTGGACGATAGTAGTACCATCATCTCATTCTTTTAATTGTCGCTTTCTAAGAAGTAGATTTTTGCTGTTCTGTGAGTTTATTTTTTGAGTTTTTTATCTTATTTATAAATAGGGATCATTTACCAGATCTTAAAACAATTGAATCAAAAAAGAAAATTTTCATACACTCAAACTGATGTTCAAACTCTGAGCAATGCATTTCTACCTAATTATAAAAGTCATGGATTTTTGTCGATCTCCATTTCTCCCACTTTCCTTCATAATATTTTTGGTATTTAACAAATACTTATATCCATATATTTAATCAATTGACCATGCTAGAATTGAAATTTTAAAGGTGTATAGATTTTTGTAAGCAAAAATTTAAAATTTTAAAATTTTTTCATATAGCCTGAAATTTTCAAATTTTAGTATCTCATTGGAGCACCAATATATATTTGTTCTAACTCTACCAGCGTTGAAAAATGGAGCAGTTAGTAGATGCCTGATAAGGGTTGAGGGTGGATATAGTCACAGATTTAAGTCGAACCACTTAAAAATCTTTTTTTTTATTTTGTTGGTTATTAAGAAATTTTATTTTGTTTATAAGTTTTATTAAAAAAAAGCTTTATTTTGAGCTCACAATTTCTTTCCTAAATTTTTGAAAAAAAAATTTGTTAAACACACAATTCAGCTCTCTCTTATTATTCATTTTTCTACAAAAAAACACTTAGTTTCTTGACCATGCTAGAATCCTTTCCATTCTAATTCAACAAATTGTTATATACATATATTGAGTGAATTGACTTGTTGTTTTGACATTAATGTCCTTCTAATGTTGTTTACCTATCATATCTACAAGCAAAGCTAGATAATCAATAAGTATGCTACTTAATTATGTTATTAAAATCAAAATATCATAGAGAATAGCTCATAGGAACAATAACCTCTTTTGGTGATCATAAAAAATTCTTCTAATTCTATGGAATAAATCTTTGCTAAGAAGCTTTGTCAAGGTGCTAACTTGTTGCATGTTGTTAGGAACAAATTATATGTCAACTATATTTCAATCTACATATTCCATGATGAAATGTTGCTAAAAATCAATTTGTTCAATCAGAAAGTACTTCATAACACCTTCAGTTCAGAAAAAAGCATTCAAACAGTCATATTTTTGGGGAATTGTTTTTAAATGTAATGCCACATCACCTAATTTCTTTTTGAAACCAAAACATTTTTCACAAGAAATCCTCCTAATGCTATATATCATGGCTCATTTTTTTCTAAAACAATAGTTTTTATTTTTTTGCTAGATCATTAGTTTAAGAGGTACAAAAAATGATTAAATACCTAAAATGTTTTTCTTATGTACTCAAGAACATACATAATCTTTGTAGCCATATTGTATGAGACCATGACATAAGAAATTTTGGGATACCAAAACCTTAACACCTTCGCTTCAAGCAATTATCAAAATATTCTTTTTATAACTTCTAGACGGAAGTCATTGGGGATTGATTGAAATTGACTAAAGAAGTGTAACACTAAAAGATATGTCAGATGTTCTAATAGTCAAGTAAAGAATGTGTCATTTCTAGGTAAACCTTGAAATCTAATTGTTTTCCTTTCACATGTTTTTTTAGTAGTAACGTGGGGACTCTTAAAAGTAGAAATGCATTTGATGTTCTCATGTTGACACAATTTTAACACCTTATTTTTATGCTTGATTTTGGATACAAGGTTACCTTTCTTATCTTCGTTAGCTTTCAGTCCAAACAAATATGTAAACTCACCCTTTATCTTCAAGTTGCATCAAACACCTTTATGCTCACTAAATCATTCACATAAGTCCAAGTTGGTGATACAAGGTTACGTTATCCTCCTTAGCTTTCAATCCAAACAAATATGTAACCTCACCCATTATGTTCAAGTTGAATCAAACACCTTTATGCTCACTAAATCATTCACATAAGTCCAAGTTGGTAGAACAAAATATGATATTGTTTATATAATCCACGATTAGAAGAAGTTCATTAGCATATTTCATGATGAACAAAGTCTTATCTACATTTCAATCCTAAAATAATGTTTGATTAGAAAACTTCTAAGTATGTTCATATCAGGATCTTTGTTCTTATTGCAATTCATATGATTCTTTCATTTTCTTATGTACATAATTTTGATGAAGAAAATGTTGAATGTAGTCCCATTATCCTACATACACTTTCTCCTAAATAACAACATTTAAGAAAGTGCTCTTAACATCTGTTTGGTATAGTTTAAATGACTTGTATTAAGAAAAAGGTAAAAATGACCTTGTTGCCTTCAACCTTACCATTGGTTCAAGTATTCCTTCTAAGTTTAGTCCTACTTATTATAGCCCTTTACCACTAGCCTTTCCTTATTTTGAATGGTAACCACACTGTTATTTACATTTTATTTGTGAGTGCCAACTTTTTGCCATAATAATGTGGTCACTTGGAATGTCTATTGATTCTGAAACATTCACTCTCAAAAAAAGTTGAAACCATCAAACATGGCCAAATAAAAAATTCTTTCCTCAAGGCTTCACTTGTATTTTCAGGTACAAATTTAGAAATAGATACACCATAGATAATTTCTTTTTAAAGAGAGGTCACTTAAGATTACATCTTTTAAGTGATTTTCATTCTATGCTAACACCATTGGTGCAACTATTTTCTTATTTTTTTATGTTTTAACATCTAATTTATATGATTTATTGAATATCAAGGATACTTTTCTCGTCCTTGTTAATTTGCATTCAATCAGATAGGAAACCTTACTTATTATGTTCATCTCAAATCTGACACCTACATGCATAACAATTAATTCATATAAGTTACAGTTTGTTGTTCCAAATATGGCATCATCCAAGTAATGTTGGACTAAAAATTATTAATCATTGCAATCCTTGTTGAACAAAATTCTATCTATATTCCCAACCTAAAATATTTTTTGAGTAGAAATCCATAAAGTTTGTCATTCCATGATCTTTGTTTTTTTACCAATTTTACTTTTCCAAAGACTTTTATGTCTTGTAAATCTACCTCTTTGTTTCAATGCATAATTTCATCAAACAATACTTGAGTAGATTCCATTACAACTAAGTTTCATTATAAAATAGGTTATGGTTTTATCTATTTGAAGAATATTATGAAGAAATAGCCTCCATTGTCTTGGTTTCTAATTTCCAATTCTTATCTACTTATTGATATAACTCTACTGTCAAAATATGCCTAAGTTTTCATATTTTTTTTTCTTGTTATTGAAAAGTACATATGATATGTTATTCATAATTAGTTTCATAATAAATCTATTTGTACATTCTTATTATCATAGTGGCTTCATTATTATGACATTCTGATTTTGACTTCATATATCACCAAAGAAAAAGTAAAAGCAGCTACTAATGTTTTAGTAAGGGGATAAAAATTGTTAGATATATAAAATAGAGGAAGCTTAGTATAATTTAATGATATTTGCTATATCCATATCAAATAGAATTAACTTTACTACATTTGTCATTATGGCATATTGATAATAAGAAGTTATTATCTTAAGCTAGCTTGTCAATGTGTGGAAGATTAAAAGCAAAATATTTTTGTGTTGAGGCATTAAATTAGAATTAGTTGAAAATAAGGTTTCCTATAATAAAGATTAATATTTTACCTATTAATAGAAAATTTTTTTGTAAAAATAAATATGTTAGATATATGTTGACAAAATAGTAGGGCCCATGTAGTAGGGAAAGAACTATTATATTACATAAGGACTCCAAACTTACATCATATTTTTTTAAAGGTTGTGTGAAGCATATTATAAAAACTAATGTTTAACACAACATTTTAGGCTAAAATAGAAGTCAATGAAAGAGAATATTTAAAGTAATTAGGAACATGTTTATTCCATGAAAATTAGGTTTCTTATGTAATTATGATAAGTATTTCACTTTTAATTAATTTGCTTACAATAATAACTGTTATCTCACATAGATATGACACCTTATAATCTTTATATAATATATTGTGAAATTATCATTATGTTGATATTAACAATTTAATAGTACCCTTCTTGATATAGATTTGATTTTAGAAACTATTAAGAAGATCCACTCAAACGAAGCATGAATTAATAAAGAAATGGTTTACTCCATGGAAATTTTGATAAGAAAATAAAGAAAGTAGATTGTTAGGAAGAGGATCATGTATTGTTATAGGCAAGCCCAATAAAATGCATTATAATGTTTGGAAAATGAGGATAACTAAAGAAAAGGAATTTTGATGTTTTATATATTACTGAAATAAATTGTTACATTACTTACAATATAGTTTTGTTATTATCATTAGTCAGGGAGCATAATATTTTTTTCTTTTAGTTTTAGTAAAATATGTTGCTAATACTACTTATATATTTAAACATGATCAAAGTAGCATGATCGTGCATCCTTGATTATTTTACAAGGAAAGGCTAATGGGGTTCATAACATGGGAATTCAAAAAAACAAATAAGGGGAGCAAGCCATGTTGAATCTATAATGGATAAGTTATAGTAACTAGTACGTACTTGGGAAGAAGAGGAAGAGTTTGTTTGGAGGCATCCCAATATTGTTTGAACTTGAATGATTAAATTCTTATATGAAGGGAAGTTTACAAAACATTCAATAGACTTCATAATTTTTTTAATATTTGTTGAATAAATGTAAGTGTATTTAAAATTTATTTTAAATGTGATTAAATGAAATTTTCATATCTATATTTTTTTATAATATCACAAAGACTACTATTTGAAAGAACTAACAATAGAAATGACAAGTCAAATATGCTAGAACAAATGAAAATGAACACTATATACTAATTTTTCTTCAAATTGAAATGGATATGCCATTAAAAATACCAAAACCTTTTTAAAATATTAATTTATTTCTAAGGGAATTTTTAGGGACAAAATAATAAAAGTGCCAAATGATTTTGGAAATATATGAATTATTTACTTAAATAAACAACACTTGGAGTAGTATTTTTATGGAATTTGTTAAAAAACTTTTAGAAGTCATTTTCAATAGAATGTGTAGGAAATTGTAATCTTTATAAGGTTTTGGTCACAATGGACATCTATTATAATAAAAATTATGTACTAACTGAGGAGAATTATGAAAGGAAAGAAACTAATAACAAAGATATTATAGTTATTACTAAAATGAAAAACTATTATAAAGGCTAAGAAGATGGAGACGAATTAGATAATTATGAATGTGCCTTTAAGGAAGGAGAAGGAACGAGTTTTATGATTATATGATGCTTTTTTGATGAAGGAACCAAAAGTGTTATAGAAAGGAAACTATCACTATCAAATGATAGTTGATTATTTTATGATAATTCATAAAGTATTTGATGGTTCAATGTATTATGTTATTGACCCCTAGTTATGGTACTTTATTTGATAATAACAAATCATAAGAATTATTAATGAATATCTTAAAGAGAATTTGTAAATTTTAGAAAACTAATGCTTGTGTTCATAGGAGAATTTAAAAAAGAATAGGTCTTATGGTTTGAATTTAACAATGGGATTTATTTTAAATTTAGTTTTAGCTATTCCAATTTTCTTTTGAATAGATATTAAGTTTATTTAAATCACTCATAAAAGGTAAAAAAAATTTGGCCTTATTTAAATTAATCATCTTGAAAAAGTATTAAGATTCAGAAAACTTGACCTTATCTTTATCATCCTAGAATCATTTATTCTTTTTGTACCTTTGAAAATTCTCTTTCCAAAACTTGTTGCAAAAAGTGTATTTAATTATAAAAATAAATTTTGAAAAAAAATAATGATATAATTAAAACAACAAAAGTACATATTACTAAAAAGAGCAAAAAGTCTTAGTTGGAACACAGTGCTTGAATATAGCTAATAACATTTATCATGTCAATAAAATAACTCTCTAACCTATCAAACAATTTTGTTTATTCATAACTCAAGAATCCAAACTTCACTTACAACTAGAGCATAGTAAGGGGTAGACAAACAAAAAAATGCAAAAAGTTCAACGTAAGAAAGATCTAATAAAGCCATAATAATAAATCATTTATTCAATGTAAGACTAAAAAAACTTGTATCAATTTATGGTTGTACTAAAAATTTTTGAAGTGCTTTTGCTATCCAATCACAATTAGGTGATCGAATGATTCAAATATCATCCACTTTTAAAAAAACTTTTTTAGATCCTCATACACAATCACATAAATTTGAGATCTCATAGTCCATGTTTTATCTACAAGGAAAAGGTAAATCTAATAGTCAAATCATGATTTAAATTTATCGGTTCAAATGAAATCATAATTTCTAAATAGTTCTTTTAATCTTATCCATCCAATTGAGAAGTTTTCACAATCAAATGGTCTAAGAGCCTTCTAATCGAGTGTTTCTATGTAGTGAGTCTTTTTAGTTGTTTATATTTTTATAATTTATTAATTAAAAACTATGGTGGATATTTCAATTTAAATAATAATGAGTAGTTAGTTAACTTTGTAAGTGCTTTTAGCCATTAAAATTGTTTATATATAAGTGAATTATTGAACAAGATAGATTGGTAAAAGTTTTACAAAATCTGAAGATAACTTTTTAATTCTTGATATTCAAACATATAGTTTTCATAGCTCATTGACATTTTCTTATGGAACATGCTTAAATAAAAAATTAATAATCTCTACTTAATTCTCAAATAAGCTGAGTTCTCAATTTTCTTTAGTTATAAATGATTTATTTAATACTTATTTCTCAATAAACTTTTATCAACCATAAGATTTTTTATTAATTTAGATTTTGTGTCATCGAATTATTTTATTCTATTACCTTATTTATTATGGTGTATAATCGTAGTATTGTTTGTCTATTTTTTGTTATGAGGATTTAGCTCTTTTGGAAGCATGCTTTATATGAATAAGAATAGTATCTTAATTACATCTAAATGTGTTGGAGCTAAAATGTTTGTTCCTAAATCTAATACTTAAAATAAAATATTATGTATTGCAATATTGATCAATTAATTCTAACTAAAATAATACACACACACACACACACACACACACACACATATATATATATATATATTATAAATAAGATTTGAAAAATTATGTTTAGAAAATTTAAAAAAATTAATTAATAAAAAAATCAAAAAAATCCTAAAACTTTAAGTTTTTGTAATGATCTTCGAAACAAAAAATTTTGTAGATGAATTATGATTGGTGTTACACGTTAATCTTTCATAACCACTCCATTGTGACAAATATTTAGTCATGCATTACACAAGAAAGCATAAATAACAAATTTTTGTAATAGTTAGAAAGAAAGAATTAAATATATTTGAAAGAAATTATGCAAGTCTTAGATCAATAGATATAGGTATGATTTGAACATAATAGACTTAAATAAATTGATTAGTTGGTTGATAATTTCAAAAAAATATAAATTTGTGAACACTTTACTAAATATAGATTAACTCTTTTTAAGTGATGACAAAGTGCGGGAGAATAGAAAGTGAAAGATTAAAATGAGCATAAATTGTAGGGGATATTAATCTAGTCTGGTGTACATGTAAAGGAGCTTATCTTAAATAGTTATGCATTTTATTTTTAAAAATAATTTATGCTTGAATGAATTTTATTAAAAGTTATGTTTTCATCAGGAAACAAAGGTTGTTGTGTTGACCCATTGTACTGATGTTTTGTTTGATGATCATAAATTCTAAGTATTACTAATGAATTTTCTTAAATAAATTTTAAATTTTAGATAGATGATACCTCTATTCAAGGTAAACATTGAAAAGAAAGAAGAGCAAAGTTAAAATTTTGTGATGATCATTTTGGTTGGATTAACAAATAACTAAGAAATACTTTGAATTAAATTTTAGATATTATAATTTTATTTTTATTAGGATGTTAAGCTTAATTAAAATCACTCTTTTAAGGGCTAATGACAAAATTTTATTTAAATTAATCATTTTAGAAACAATATTAGGATTTTAAAATCTTTTTCAAAAGTCAACCATCTGAAGAATTATTTTATTCTTAATAATATAATGAGAATTTTTATATGAATAACTTATTTAAAAAAGTGTATTATAATTATAATAATTGATTTGTTAAAAATAAAAATATAATTAAAATAATAAAAAATAAAAACCTCGTATTAATGATAATCAAAAGTGTTCAATTAGAGCATAGCTTCTAAATATGTGTAGATGGGTTTATCAGATTGATAAAATAACACCAAAACTCACCAAAAAATTTTGGTTCAATACATAACTCAAAAATCCAAATTTAATATAGTATGAGGGTATTAGCAATATGGGAAATCACTTCAGAGTGAACCAAGGGTTTACTAAGCCCAAACAATGCACTTATTATGTGGCATAAGAAAATTCTTATAAAGTAATAACAATCCAATCTGGGACTGAAATGTGTAACCATTTTGCATGACTATACTCAAAATTATTTGGGCGATTCTATCATCTAATCATGCAATTACCTACTCAAACGATCATAATCTTATTTGCCTTTTAAAAACACCGAATTAGATTCATTGTTCGATAATGCAATTTCATAATCGAACACCACTCATCTTATCCATGCATAAGAGAAAAAATCGTGTCATTATGTGACCATTTAGATCAACTAAGCCAGATCAAATAGTGCTTTTTTAATCCAAGCTGTTTGATTATGTTTTTTTCATGATCAAATAATCTAGGAGCCTTTAGATCGAGCGGTTCTTGTGTTATGGCTCTTTTAGACATTATATGAAGACATTTGGATTTTCATAATTTATCCATAATGATTAATTGATAAGTTTGGTAAGTACTTTTTGTAATTATAAAATGTTTATAAATAAGTCAATTCTTAAATAAAATTGATTGATGAATTTTTTACAAAATTTAAAGAAATGTTTTCAAGTGACGACATTTATGACATTAGCACCCAGTGCTCATAATCACATCAATATGCTTTGTCCTTCACATATCAAACTAGTAATCTTCACTTTCTTCTCAAATGTGTGAAGTTTTTAATTTTTTTAATTAATTCATTTAAAATACTTGCACATCATTTAATATTTTTAAGGATAATTTTTTTGTATTAATTTTTTTTTTTGCAATACTAAATTATTTTTTATTTCAATTTTGTTAGGTTGTGAGGCCTTTGTAGTCAATTTCTATTATTTTGTTCTTGTAAAGTTTTAACTTACCAATCATTCGAGAAAAGAGTTATATTAGTTATTTTTGTTTTGTTATATTTTGGTAGGGGTAGATAAAGGATTCATTTTAAGGTAATCATTCGAAATAATTTGTCTATCATATTTTAACATAGAGTAATTTTTTTCAAAAATAAATTTAATATTTACTAAAACTCATTTTTAAAGACATATTTATTTTTATTATGAAATATATTAAAGTATTCTTTTAAATATTTTAAAAGAAACACAACTTTTTATTCTAAAAAATTCACCCCTTGCTTTCTAAATAATACTTCATAAAGACATATGATGTAATTTAGGTCTATAAGAAGTAGATGAATACTTATGAATAAAAATTTAAGTTTCTCAAAAAAATACTCAAATAATTTTTTTAAAAGAAATTTATGAAACTTTTAAGTTTATATTAAAAATATTAATTCTTTTAATAAGTATAATTTATATGAAAAAACATGAAATGGGAAAATTAATAAGAACTAAAATGTACAACAATGATATTTAGGTGATTTTACTTAAAGAACTACACCTAATACCATCAAAATCTATGAAAAACATTTATAAAAACCATTTAGCAAAAGCCTTATTGGCGAGACCCTCATAAAAGAAAAACTTTATGATGGCCTTACAGCAAAATCAAACGACAATAAGGGAAAAAAGATTTGGTGACATAAAATGAAAATCAATACAACCAAAATCCTATGGCTAATAAAATGATTAAAGAGGCACAACTATCTTAAATAAATCAATTAGAAATAGGGAAAATTAACAACTTAATTGACTTATGAAGAATGCTATAATCAAGAATGTCATGACTAAAGGAAGTAGCTATAGTGTGACAATTATCATGGGCTACTAATGGCTTAAAAATATTTTTCTTATTGCATAAACGTTCATCAAACCATTTTGTTCAAAACTTCTCTTATTTATAGACTTTTTGTAATCGCTAAAAGCATTTATTAAACTAGAAAAAGAAGCATTATTGTATTTTCTATTTTTTCATTGAAATATTATTGTTTAAATAATATATTCTAAAGGCTTAAGAAACTAGAAGGGATGTTGCAGATGAGTCGCTCAATTAGAAGGGACGAAGACTATTTGTTCAAGAAAAGTGCATGTTGAACGAATAAGATTTGATGAGAGTGTTTAGAAAAAGAACTTCATCAAAACTGTTAAATTTATCTCAATTTGTTGCCTACATTTCTTAGACTTTATAAAAAAGATAGAAGAGATCAAGATCATTTTATCATGAAATTACATGACTACAAAGTTCTACTTAGTCCTGTAATTTAGAAGCATGTTGTGTAAAAATAAGGCTTAACTTTAGTCCCATATTATGAAAGTGAATAAAGATGTTTTGTATGTAAAGCTTACATGTTTCTCAATGTCGGCTTATTTTGGGTTGACTGCCCCCTGGTTTGCTTGAAAGGTCATTACTCATACCGTTAGTGATGATTTAAAATTGTAAATGTGGATAAGAGAGTTTCACCCATTCTAAGACCATAAAAAATATTTGTAGTTGTACTTAGTATCACAATTGACCGACGAGTTTTGGAACTTGCATTCCATAATGCTTAACGATAACCACCATGTTTTAGGTGTTGTAAAGACCTTTGGTTCTTTTATTAATAATTAGTATAATTTTAATTAGAATTTATTTTTTTAATTTATTATTATAATTAAATTGTGCATTTTACAAAAGTTATTTAATAAATAGTAAGATATAATAGAAAGATAAATTTAATTCAAGATAACAAAAAAAAGAATTAAGTTTTTAATACTAAAGATTTTTTAAAATATTAATTTTAATAAAATTTAACTTTTGTGACTTGTGATAAATATTTCAATCAAGCTTAACATTTTAATCAAAGTAAAATTAAAGTTCCTAAAATTTAATTCAAAGTATATCTTTTGATAGTTATTTACTCAAACTAAAATGGTTTTCATAGGATTTTGCTTATGCTACACTTCTTCAAATTTTTCCATTAATACAAACATTACCTATCTAAAATTTAAAACTTAACTTAAAAAATTTATTAAAAGTACTCAGTGTTTGTTATCGTTAAACAAAATACTGTGATAATAGGTCAATAACACAGTAACATTTCTATTTGGATGATAATAAAATATTTAATAAAATTAACAAAAGCATAAATTATTTATAAAAGGAGTATACAAATAGTTAATGATGAACTTCTCTTACATGTATGTCATTACTTGATTAATGCTCTCCATTAATTTATGATTATTTCTTTGGAATTATTTCAATTTCTATTCTTTTTTATTTTTTACTATCACTTAAAGTTACTTAATCTAAATTTTGTAAATTATTAATAACCCTTAAATTTTAAGAAATTTCTAAGAAATTGTTGAAGTTGTTTATTTTTTAAAGAAAACCACTTTGCCCCAATTACACTTCATTGAATGGTCTAGCTCACACAATTCTTTTCAAATTGATTTAGTTTTTTTTTTAGCAATTATTGAAACAAATTATTTATAGTATATTGTATTCTGATTGATTCAAAATTTGTAAAAAAGATTAATTATTATGATTGATGGCATACTTTTGTGTTTGATGAATCAAACAATAAATGTTTAACATTTTATTTTAACATGCATATTTACATTGAAACAAGTTTACGTGTAAAGAACAAGTGATTCATTTTTTAGTGTTCTGCAAGCTACAAGAATTTAAGACATGTGTATTAGTTTGTTCAGATTATTTTACTATAAAATAAAATTTTAGCTTATTTATTTTAAGACAATTTTTTAATATTAATTTCAAATTATATTTCGACATTCAAATTATTCAATCATATTCTTGATTTAGCAAATAAATAAGAATCAATTTTTTAATCTCACAAAGTTTTTATTAGTTTAAATCTTAAACTATTCATTGATTTAAAAAACATGAATCATATTTTCAATAATTTTTTCCTAGGTTAAAAACACACTTTTATAATTTTATAAAATTCTTTTATGTTTATTATTAAAAAAAAAGAATGAACTCAAGGATGTAACTCAATAACATGTCAAGTTCACATAACAACAACATATCATTTGAATGAGGATATGGTGTGCAAGAGACTTAACAATGTTAGCACATAGAAATGCAGTGTAATAGAATCAAGTTATGATCTGCGAGAGTCAAACTCTTCCATTTCTTTCGTAAAGAATCTTCTACTTCTTTCCACTCTAAACACAACTTGTTCAAGCGTTGAACCTCAGATGTCAATGTATTAATGCTAGCTTTTAGTCCAACAACATATTTGGTGTGATTATTGAAAATGAAAAAAATGAAATTTGCAGTTTATTTTTTATTTCTCCTGGTAACGCAACCAAGTTTTTTGTTGTCTTCCACCTTAGAGTTTTTGCTTCCAAACCCTAACAATCGGTATTGGAGCGTGGTTTTGTTTTTTTAATTACTATTTTGGCATCTGCTCTATAAAGAAGTAGAGGAGCCATTCCACGGTAGAAGGAACAAGTAGAGGAGCCAGGACATGATAGAAGGAAGGAGCAGTGGAGCAAGGCCACGACAAAAGGAAGAAGAAGAGAAACGAAGTGGATCTTTAGGTCTCTGATGCAAAGAGCGACAGGCAACTGCAGTGTCTACGTAAACGTAAACGTGGGCAAGGAGGAGTTACAGTCAACACCGGTATGGGAACCATTATCAACGTCGGCCACAGCAGTGTCAGCATGAACGTAAAATCCAAGGAAGATGAAGCAGTTCAAGAAGGCTGTGAGGAGAAACCTGAGGAGAACGACGAGATCCGAGAGCAAGAGGGCGTCGAATCATGCAGTGAATGAGCCGGTAGGAATGAAACCGAGAGCAGACAGCAACGAGTGAAGGACACTTCGGGGAGAGTGATTGCCACAGGAGAAAGAACGAAACAGTTTGCAGGAAGGGAAAGATTTCGAAGACATGAAGGTGGGTAGCTCGAAACAATTTTCAAGAAGGGAGAGATTTCTAAGAAACAAAGGCGGGCAGCATGAACAGCAATTCTGGCAAGGCTCAAGGAAGGCTTGGAGGGAGATTGGGTGGAAGAGCTACAGGGAACTCCCATTACAATGCAAGGAAGATGGGTATAAAAGAGAAGGCTGGATATGTTGTGAATCCTCTAGATTGTCGGTCTAAGAAGTCTTGTAGAGCGTAGAGGACCAACAGCTGATGCAACCAGGAATATTGATTCTATCTCCTCTCTGGAGCCTGAGAGCATGAAGACCTCGAAGGAAGCAGAGCTTCTAGGTTATGATGTTTCTATTTCGTTTAAAGGTCCAAAGACACTTAGTGTTCTGAAGTAAAAACAGGGTGTTGGGCCTCAAAATGGAGCAACCTTTGTTTCCAGCAACAACAGAAAAGAAGAGAATGGAGTGAAATTGCATTCAAGGAGGGATGCACACAAAGGAAAGCATTCAACGAGGAATGCACACAAAGGAAATTTGGAAAACTATGATCGGATTGGAGTTGAACAACCAAAGGTCGAAACATGTGCTAAAAGAGGAAGCTTTGAATCATGCAGTTGGTGACAGAATAACTCCTGGGCAGCATGCCATTGGAGATGGAAAAGAAGCTACTGCAAAAAATGAAGAACTTCAGTATTCTAATCCAACAGATGGTGGATGCGAGGTCGAGGCGGATGTGGATTACAAGAGGAAGTATGACATCATAGGATGCATGGATGTCAACCCTAATGAACATGTTGAAGAAGGTGACTTCGCCAAAAGGATCGGCCTCATCTACTCTTAGGATTCAACTTGTGCTAAGATTCCAGGAGTTCAGTTACGATTAGCTTATTGGGATTGAAGATCATACAACAGATGTTTTGACTAAAGTTAGGTATAGTGAAGTTTGAATCAAGGGGGAGTGTTAGGGTTTGATTAAAAATAGATTTGCATTATTTCAGCTGAGTTATTGGGTTAGTAGGACAGCATATTTAGTGGGTTAGTCAGTTGGCGTATTTAGTGGTATAAGGAATGGAAATTCTCAGTTTTTCTTTTCCCTAGTAAAGCAAACACGTATTTTCCTCGTCTTCTTCCTTGTGCTGTTTTTGCTAAGGAAAGCATAAGTGCCCCCCATCTAAGACCAGGCGATAAATTTATTGTGGTGCGGAGTGATCCTAGCCCAAGTTATAGAGCAACCCATCTCTCTTTCACTATGCTCACGCTACTTGCTAATGAAAGGCCCCCTTGAGTTTGTCAATTGGGGCCCTTATGAGGGTCATTAGCACACCCTTTCCCTACCTATTATGTGTTTAGCATAAGGACACTAACTTCAATGGATTGAAAAAATAAAAAACAAACAAACCAAAAAGAGTGCGAGGTCACAAAGGTACTCACACACCTCGTTCCATTTGACTATTTCTTAGAATAGAATCTTCTATTTATATTATTGATATTATATTATAGTATCATAAAGAAGTTCCCAAAAATCAATACCTAGAGGTGGGACCCCGTGTTGACTAGCTTGGTTTGTTTTGTTGAACACATTGGGCTGTGGAGATAGAGTAATCTTCATCGAATCAGTGCAAAATTCTTTTTTGCTCAATTTCAGCTCTTGGTAGATGGAGCCTTCTAGAAGCATGACATAACAGATGAATGCGCTTCCTTTTAGCATACTAATGAACAAGCTGATTCTGAAGGCATCTTCATGGGCTATATCCTCCCTATGAAAATATACTCGAGGAATACATAGAATATATTTTATATGCTGATGTACTTCATCGCCACGACATATACATATTCTTTGAATTCATATCAATCCTATGTGACACTCTCTCAACATATGGCTCCATTTTCTGTAGCAAGAACTTCCTAAATCAACAGGTTGGTAATTCATGTAATACATGATATCCTACCACTCGCCATCCTTCTCTTCTTCTAGAAGAGAATCAGAACGTCACTTGACAATTGAGGGGAGCCGGGTTTGAGGATTACACTTAGGGGTCCCCTCTGGTTAACTGCACAGGATTCTGGGAATCATTTTTGGAGAACTTTTGAATCAAGTTGGGCTCTCACAGGTTTCAATAATATCAACCAGTGAGAGGCTTATAGAATAACGAGTTCAGCAAGGGCTAGAAGATTGATAGAAGAACCTGGTCGAAGTCACTATTGGGTTCAACTCTGCAAGTTGACTTGTTGAAAGGGATTTCCTTCTGCCGTTTGTCTTTCCTGGCCTGAGGTCATGTCACATCTAGATCTTTGTGTAATTGCACCTCAAGACAATTTCGAAGGGCATTCACATTAATCGTCATGGTATTATGCAAATTGAGTTGTTAGGGTGAAGTTGATCACAGCTAATCCGATGGCCAGAAGTTCTTAGTGGGGGACTAGAAGTACCTTAGCATTTTGTTCCCTAGTTTGAAGTGGCTGTGAAATTCATTGATTAGACATGCTTATAGAGAATCTAACCTTCTAATCTATGATACTAGACCTTCTAGCGATGTCAAAAGGTAGATTTAGTGAATCCGAAAAGTGAGGCTTTACTTGACGAGTGGACCTATGTGACCTGATTATTCAGACCTACAAAAAGCTAAGTTTCCTTGCTTTCTTTCATCACAATAGTTGAAAAAATTTAAAGTCAAAGTAGCAGAATAGTAATTCCATTATCCACATTTAGAGAAATTTTAGAAGAGGGTTTCCTTTCACACATCTTTGGTTGAGCAAGAAGTAAGTGCTTTGTTGATTGAAGGGGGTCTCTTCTCTATTCCTAGACATAGGATAGAGGATCACTTTGCATCTGTAGTCTTCTCTGCATTTTATGCATCTTCTGTCTCATCTCTCGGATTCAGGGAGTCGAGGACCTAGAGTTCTCCCTTGAAAGTGGCTTTCTAGGAGGGAACTGGGCTTCATTCAATGGAATTTTTTGTTGGTTCGACTCACGGGGTCTGGTTTCTCGGTTTAGTGTGGAGAAAGGCACTCTTTGTTGAGGGGACATGATGTAATGTGAAGCTGGCAACACTTGCTTGAGTCAATGATCAATGCTTGAAAATAGGGCTTGGGTGCTGGCTTCATTGTTTCTCCTCCTCGTATATCTATTAATGGGTTTTCTCCGCATTAGCTCTCAAACTTCCAAAAGAAACTCCCTTTCCTTTCCATGCACCCTATCTGACTCAGAAGAATAAGCATAAAGGCTTAAAGTCTTTTCACAATGAAAGATCAAATAGGCTTTCTTCTCAATCTTTGTTGAGCTTTGTCCCCTTCTTATGTTCACCAGAAAGAGGAATCAAAATGGGCTACTAAAAAATTGAAAATGGATTCAAAGAAAATAAGAATGATGGAATTGGAGCTTCTTAGTGCCTCTACTCTCATCCACCAAGTCTTATTCTACTTTTCTATTCAATTAGACTATGGAAAGAGTGAACTCTGTGATTGCCTCTTTCACGAGGACAGGTTTGGGTCCGAGTAGTTCATTCAAGTCAAGCCTTTATCTGCAAAACTTTCTTCTTTTCTTCTTTTGACAATAGATTATATGGAGATACTCTTTTCTTGTCAATTATTGGTGTCATACCCTACTTGTCACCAGCATGTCCACATGAATCGAACAAATATATGGAGAGAGTTTTCTTCTCTGATCATGCCACAAAAATTTTTTCACATCCCTATCTAAAAACTATTCTCAAAAGTCCCCCCTTAACCCCTTGACCTGGCTAAAGTAATTGAGCTGAGACTGACCTAGTCGTAGGGACGCTTTTCATGTTAATCAACTTCCTGTCTGATTATGAATTAGTAGTCGGGTAAAAATCGTAGTTGATCACTCTGGGTTTGGGGTAGGGGGAGTGAGTGGAGGCTTCATTCAATGGAGGATACTATAGATAAGAATTCAATTAAGCCTTAGAAACTATTAGTTATCTTGGGTGGGAGGGAAAAATGCCTACCTTGACTTCGATCTATAATCTGTTATCCAATCATTCTGGCTTAAGGAGCGAGAGTCTATGCCCCTACCATATGAACTGATCGGCCTTATGTGGAATAGGTCTTTAGTCTAAAAATGGAATCCTCAAAAAGGGAGAGAATTTCTTGTTGCCTAGATTGAATGATTCCATTCCACTATTAATGAAGATTTCCCTTTGATACAAAACCTTTGGGACAAAGAATCGTACTAGTTCATCTCTTTTTTCTAAGTTAGGGCCTTCAGGGGCCCCCATAAGGGAACTTCTGACTATGACTTAATTGCTAGTTGAAGATTCCACCTGAGAAGCCTATCTCTTGATCAAGTGCATCCCTAAACCCTATAGTAATAGATAATTTTGGTTAGGCACTCAATAAGGGGTAGGGTTGGGAAGGGTGCCTTTGAGGATCTGTTGACTTGAGCTTGAGCATAAGAGCTCGTCTTCTTGACAGACCTATTCTTTTTCTTGGAAAAACTTGGCTTGTTCGCTTAATGGGTCTTGATCACTACTAGTTAGTTTCACTATACTTGGATAATCTGGATATATATCTTCCATATAGATTATCCGATTTCTTAGTTGGTGCTATTTCCAAATGCCTGAATTTCTTCGACTTAGACAAGTAGAAAGAGACAAGAGAATTGGTAGAAATATCAACAGTTTCAAGATTTAATGGTCGAATTAGCTAGAGAGTCCCTGGTTAAACATGGTAATGCAAAGAGTTTCTTACAACCAGGCCTACTTTGGTTTAGACTTTCTTAGCATATCATTAAAACATATCAATATTGCAGTGAGGAGAATACCAATTCAAACTTGTAGTAAAGGGGGGTAAGTATTCTTAGAGAAGGGATTTAATTCTAGATAATCTTGCCAAACAAAATGGGGACTACCTCACTCCACTTTTCTTTAGGTGCAATACATATTACATATGAGTAACGAGAAGAGGGCCCTACCCGATGCCAAGTTGGAGCGATTGACTACTTCGATGAGTTAGCTGTTACCACTTATGAAAGCTGAAGGCGAAAGCCCTTGATTATTCAAGAAGATAAGAAGGAGGGCAGAACTATGACATCCAGTAATAGCCCTTACCTGTCGATGAAAAAATGGGATTTGAGAGGAACACCTGCTGGCTAATCAAAAAGATTTGGATTGAAATGAGTTGCTGGTCAAACCGGTTTGGATGAATGGAGTAGGAGTAAGGGGTTCATGGTAAGTTTAATGAAGCTTATCGGCAAAGTCAAGGGAACAAGTGGAGGGGTGGTTTGAAGGTACTAGGATAAAGAAAATGATTGTAAGGTTGTGGAAGGGTAGATCTCAGTTTCATATAGTTGTGAAGGCCATTTGAGCAAGCTAAACTCTTGCAAAGAACACAAAGTAGGTAGATTACTTATTTCAAGAGCAATAGTCCATTAAGAAAACCTCGGTTGTTATTCTTCAAACTTGAGGAGAAAGATTAAAGAAGAATTCTTCACTCCAAAACAAAAACACAAGTAGAATAACAAAATCTTTTCACCCAAGAAGTTTGAAAAACCATATTCAAATGGATTAAAAAATGCTAAAGTAGGGTAGTCAGATTGTGGCAACATTTCACCTTTTCGCACAGTTCAAGCCCAAAAGAAAAGAGAAGCAGATATAAACAAATGGGGGGTTGGGCCGGGGCCCGGTCGATTTTCTTGTCATTATTATGAATAGTAATTCTTCTACTACTTTTTTATGTGATCCTACGGATTCTAATGGTTTGTGCCTACATGGTAGGGGAATAGTAAAGAGAATTTTGGATACCAAACCTGTGTCGATCAAATGAGAGGAAACAATGAAGCTGGATGGCGATGTTACTATTGCTTAAGGTTCACGAGGGAATTTTAATCAAAGTTTCTTATTCCTAGGCAAGGTGTCCAGGACTATGTCTTTGTTGGCTAGTTTGGGTTTCTTTGGGTGACTTTGACCTTATCTTAAGACAAGTGCAAGGACAGGTTCTTTTCTTTTGAGATAATATTTGCTAGAAACACTAAAAATTCCATGAAATGTAGAATCACTAGGCCTTTCCAACCGGCTTCTGGACAGCTAGGCACACCACAAAGAGAGCTAAGCAATGAAAGCAGAAGAAGAAAATCGCCAACCTCGACTCAATCAAATAACTTGGTCGGGTAGGCAGGTCAACTTGAATCCACAGGGCTAATATGTTCAAAGGAGCCGAACAGGGTCTAGGGTCTGGGCACAATATAAGGAACTTCTTTTTGAAGAGGTGCCCTAGCGCTTTCATATTGATAAGAGAGTCAGATTCTGGGATGTACCTCGCTTAGGATTGGGGGACATTGACTCTAAAAATTAACGAAGATGATGCTGTGATTCTTGCTTAGAAAACTCACCCAATGAATGATCGATATAAGAAGTTGAAGAAGAAAGCCCACATATATATACCAGGGTTTGGCTAAGCTAGTGCCTTAGGCAAATACAGAACATGCTACAAGACATGGTTTATCATAGAGAATATGAAGCCACTAGCCCAAAATCGATTCCATAAGCAATAGAACCGAGGGTCGGGTCCCCTTATGGGGAACCCAGGGCCCACCCTCTGAAGGACATTGATAAGAAAAAGAGAAAAGGAAAGAAGACACGAGATTGGGAGTATGTCACTATGTAATCGAGGTCAAAGGAATCCCTTTCTTCTCGACCAACGATCCCACTATGTTTCCTCTTATCCTCATAGGATGAACATACTGAACTCTCAAAGATAACTAGCAACAATGTCTTGCAAGTTTCCTCATGAGGAACTTCAAAGTGTGAACTACCACCTCCACCCATGGAGGCGTGAAGGACGAGATGCCAAGAGAAAAACTCAAGGAGGCCCTTTGGAAACAAGGGAAACCCTGAAGTGGATCTATCTGCAAAAGGCACAGGGTATTAGCATGGAGGGCTCCCCCACAAATTATGTTGAAGTTGGGTTAAGGCACGAAGAGTTACCTCCAACAAGTACACTACCTAAGGACATCCTAGGTTCACCATGGAGGTGAAGTCCCTAGAGGATTTTGACTGGTAGAGATGGTTCGTCATCTACCAAGACGAATGAGGTGGACAAAAGGGCCCCTGACTCGACGAGTTCTGGAAAGCATGGAAAAGTGATAGAAAAAGAAAAAACTTCTTCCACCCTTCATGGGTTTGTAGTTCGGGAGGTAGTCAGAGGTGATGTCATCCATCATCGTCCTTGAGCTACTTCTCGAGCCATGATTGGGCTGTGGCCTTTGGGTTGATACAGATCAATTAGCCAACTAAAGAGAATGAGTCAAGAAGTTCCCCAAAAAAGATCCCACTTGAGAAGGCTGAAAGCTCAACCTTGCAATTCAAAGTTTATAAGCAATTCTTGTCCTTGTCAATCTTCTATTTGTTCTTTCTTTCAATTGTTCCAAAGATAAAGGGTGTATAGCACCATTTCCTATGCACTATGATTTTAATCGTAGATTTTTCAGGGTATCGTCATGTCTTTCTAGGGGATTGTAGGTCTATTCATTAGTTCTGATTTGTGGTATACAATTGCATGGAATATAGGTAGTGGTCATCACCTGTTTGATAGAATAAATCGTCGCTTCTTCCTTGTTTCTTTTTTAAAGATATTGAATCAATCAGAATGGAGATCAAGAGCCCAGGAACTATTCCCTTCAAACGTATTAATGATAATTTGTGGTACCGATGATAATTGGACACCGCTATAAATGAAAGTTACCGAATTGGCCTATTTCTTGCACGTGCCAATGGAATTGTGTAAAGAAGTGAATTGAAGTGAAATGAATTGAAGAATCAATCTAAGTATGTTAGAAAAATTTTTTGAATTGCCTCTTTTAGACAATTGAAGCTTCTTCAAAAAGTGGGGGGGTACTTTTTTAACTATTCATTTCAGCAAAATATGCTTAGGATATATTCTATTTCGTTTTGATGAAGGCTTGAACAATCCAATTGAAGTAATGAATCTTGTTTGGATTTCAAGATGAACACTATCGAACACTTTCATTTTGTTGTTTTTTTTCATTCTACATATGTGATGTCAATTTGGAATGAATTTGTTTCTTTTGTCAATTCTATCTAAATCTAAGATTTTTATAAAAGTTCTAGAACAATAGGTTATAAATCGAAGAAGAACAAGGTATTAAAATTTTTTATTTTAGTTTTTGTGTCAGAATTGAGTCTTTGAATCTAGAATAGAACCATAAAAGAAGTTATCGTTTCCAATGAAAAAAAAGAATGCATCAGCTTTTCTCCCACATCTTGTGCTTATGCTCTTCTAGCCCTGGTTGATTTCTCTCTCACTTAACAAAGCTCTAGAAACTTGGATTCTTCATTGGTGGAACACCAGGAAAATTGAAATCCTTTTGAATGATATTGAAGAGGAAAATGTTCTCGAAAAAATTAATGGAATTCAAAGAACTATTGCTGTTGGATGAGATGATAAAGGACTAATCAGAGACAGATATACAAAGGCTTCGTATAGAAATGCACAATGAAATGATACAATTGGTCAAAAGTCACAATGAATCTCATTTCCACATCATTTTGCATTTCTCTTCCTATCTAATCTGTTTCAATATTTTCACAGGAATTTCCATTTAACTTCAATGACACAATCAAAGCTTTTTTTATTCTTTTCATTGTTGATTTATGTTTTGGATTTCACTCGACCATGGTTGGGATCCAATGATTCGTTCAATCTGCGATTATTTTTTATTTGCTCAAAACGAGCAAATAATATCTCTTCTTGTTTCCATTTTTTGAGTGATTATATGAGTAATTGAGAAATATGGGATCTTCCATTTTGGAAATCGTGTATCTCCAATGCTTGTCAAAATTTATCATTCAATGAATGAATGAAGAATTCATCAGATCTCTCGTTATCAATCCAATTAAATTCTATTTCTCGTGTATAAAGAAATCATTTTTCACCTAACTTATTCATTATACTTCTTATACTTCTACCTTTCTGGTTGAAGGTCTTCATACAGTCTTACCATAACAGATAAATTCCAATTATTTTTAGTACAATCAATACAATGTCCAAATTGTCAATATGGAATTCTACCAGCTACCTATCCAATTTCTTGTAGAAATTTCAGGATCAATGATTGGACTATGAAAAAATGAAAGAATTTTTCTTGGGTAAACAAACAAATGACTCGATCCATTTCATTGGTTATTATTATATATGTAATAACTTGAGCATCTATTTAAAATGCATATCCCATTTTTGCACAACAGGGTTACGAAAATCCCTGAGAATCAACTGGTTGAATTGTATGTGCCCATTTCCATTCAGCTAATAAGCTAGTGGATATTGAAGTTCCACAAGTTGTACTTCTTGATACTATATTTGAAGCAATTTTTCATATTCCTTATGATATGCAATCGAAAAAAAAAACTTGCTAATGGTAAAAAAGGATCCTTGAATGTAGGAGCAGTCCTTATTATACCTGAGCAATTCGAGTTAGTCCCCCTACCCCCACCTCTCGAGAAGCAACTGGTTGAATTATATATGTTTATTGCCATTTAGCTAATAACTTAGTGGTTATTGAAGTTCCACAAGCAGTACTTCTTGATACAGTATTTGAAGAGATTTTTCATATTCCTTATGATATGCTATTAAAAAAATTACTAAAGGTAAAAAAGGATCTTTGAATGCAGGAGCTGCCCTTATTATACACGAGCAATTCAAATTAGCGCCTTACCCCCCACCACCCGATCGTATTTCTCTGAAATGAAAGAAAAGTTTGGGAATCTTTATTTTTAGTGTTATCATCCTAATCACCAAAATCTTCTTGTCATAGGTCCTGTTCCTAGTAAGAAATATAGTGAAATTTTCTTCACCATTCTTTTGCCTGACCTTACTAGGAAAGAAGATGCTCACATATGAAAATATCCCATATATGTAGGCAGGAACAGAGGAAGGGTTAATATTTATTTTGATAGTAGCATGAGTAACAATACAGTTTTTAAAGCTACATTGGCTGGTATAGTGAGTCAAATAGTATGTCCAGAAAAAAGAGGATATGAAATAACCATAATGGATGCAGAAAATGGGAGTAAGGTGGTATATGTTGGTACAAGTGAATAGTGTTAAATTATTGTTGATAGATAGAATTATGTATGATTCCAAACAACCAAAAACTCCGAAAAATTCTGTAATCCTTGTGTCGAATTCTTGTCGATTGGTAGATGTAGTGTTACATGTAGAAAAACAACTGATTAGTATAATTGCAGGGATCAAGTTCATGACTGAGAGCAGGCAGATCAGCCACGAGGCTACAAGGAAGTTCATATTACTAAGTCATGTTGACAAAAGAGCGGGGATTCACACCTTAGTAGAATTCCACTTTGTTTCAAGTGTTTGGCCTGCAAGGGAGGAGCACTCTAGAAAGCTGATTAGTTATAGGACCTTCACTTGGAAGAATTTCCTTAAAGGTCTTTCCCTATAAGGGCCGCTCCCCTTTCCAAAAGTCACTCATGAATTGGACATCTCTCTCAAACACTATGGTCTTCGATAAGCCATGATGCTTCACTATTCTCTTATCTCATTCAAGAAATTAGTGGCCATAAGAGAAGCATCACTTACTTTCTAACATGCAGTCACATGGACCATCTTTGAAAATTTATCAAAAACAACCATTATACTACCAATTCCCTTGGCTATGTAGGGTAAGCCTAACACAAAGTCAATAATGACATCTTCCAGCACCTTTAGGGGAATTGTTAGAGGTGTGTATATGACGGTGTTTTGCTTTCCTTTCCTCCCTTCACCGTTTGACAAAGCCAACATCTACCTTTGGCTACATCTCTCTTGATATAAGGCCAAAAAAAATGGTTTTCCACCATTGTAATCGGTGTAAAGAAAGAAGTAATCCATGGGATTTCCCAAAGCCTTCGTTCAAAGAATGTGAAATCAAAGTTGCCCGAGATGTATCGGGATGTTGGTTCCAATCCAAATCATATTCGTCGTGAGCACATTACTTAGAGTATGAAACATTGATGTAAAAGATTGAGGGATAAGTGAATCCTTGGTATGTCTTCCATACTTTTCAGTGTGATTCCTTACTATTTTTCTGTGCCAGATACTTTTCAAGTGCTTGGGCTATGGTACACGAAAAAGTCACCCGAGTGGGGCCCCCACGAGGGGAGGCCCCAGCCCCCTTTGTTCTTTTCATGTATCAAAGCTCAGTCGAACCAACGGGAGTTGACTCAACAACTGATCGTTAGATCACCCGTCAGACCTTGGCTGCTCTCCTATAGGATTGGACAAGTGGCTAACAAAGACCTGCTTGAGCAGTAGCTACATGACATTATGCTGATTCCAAGTTTGTAACTTGAGTATGCATTGATGATGAAAAGTTTACATTGTCAAGATCTATCTCACCGGGTAAATGATCCAAGGAAGGAAGAAAGAAGCGAAGAGCAAAGTTCAAAAGTTGACTGCCCACTCGAGGAATTCATGCTTCAATGGCCAAAGCATAGATATTGATCTAATATATCCCACTTCATGTAGAGTAAGGGGTGCATAACTTGCGACTCTAAAAGCTCCACTAAGGTCATGTACAACAAACTAAACCACACAAGTAAGTGTGCACTGCCTACAATAATAAACTAAGAAGGGTGTCTTGCTGCTTTTCCCATTACTAGTAGAAGTTGTACTTCTTTGGTCCTCTTTCTTTCCTTTCCCTACTTTTGGATCAGGCTTTGCTTTGGTTTGACTTCGTCTAGAACTTCCTAGGCCCATTAAAAGGACTTCTGTCAAATAGGATTCATCATTGGGATGGCTTTTTCATATATCATAAGGGGGAAAAGCAACCACTAAAAAATGGGGTCCCCTTCCCATTTGTATCAAAAAGATAGCTCAATTTCATATTACATATCTTGTTACAGCCTTTCCAGACTTCCTCCCTGATCAATGAATAGTTAGATTGTGTGACATGCTCATATCCACATTGCAAAGTGATCATGCTAATCCAATCTAATTCTAATCAAATTAAAATGAATTATGGACATACAAAAAAATAGAAAGCATTAGTAGCAACCTTTTGAGTTCTTTATGCCCATCCATCACATCAAGAGAAAGAAATGAAACAAGTGAATTCATAGGATGAAAACAAAGATGGAAGTCAGAAAATGGATAGGGGATGAAAACAAACCTGTAAAGTAGCTCAATTACGTTTCTTTGTAGCTCTTAGATTGCATATGAGCCCAGGCTCACGCAAGGTTCCTAAGAAACCTTTTTGAGATTTAGAGATGCTCATGTTCTAACTGCTTATATATTTCCAATTGACCAAAGCCCCTCATTACGGATTTGCAGTAACCACTTCCTGATCATCATCATCCTCATGGAGATCAGAGTCCTCCTGTCTAAATTTTGATCTGGGCTATTGATGCCTACCAACCCCTACTCTATTTCTTCTGAGTCATCAGGGATGACCCAATCTTTGGAGTCAAGAGGATTATTGTCTTTGGGGAGTATGGAGGAGGCTGGTTGTTGTCCTCCAAACCTTATATACACTATATTGGTAGTCATTTGCCTTATGAGCTAATCTCGATCTATGTTGTTGTCTTATTTGATTTAAGCTAAGGGCCTGGCACCAAAAATGGTTGATCAAAGCAGAAAATAGCTATATAGCTTCTACAATCCAAAAATCCTTGTTAGCTTGCTTGCTAAGGCTCTCCGAGCACTATGGTTGGACATGGATTGATCATGAATGAGAATGGACTTCTCCGTATCTCCGTAATGTCGTACATAATATATAGGAGTCACAGTCCCTTTTTTAGACCAGGCGAAGGGAATGTGAACTCCATTCTAGGGCTTGGCTTGACCCGAGGCCCACTATGGGAAAAAGACCTCTGGGGTGATTTAGAATTAATAAGGATGGGTAAGATAGAGAGGTAAGGGTACTAGCTTAGTCATTTCTTCAATAAACAAGGTTGGCTAAGCGTCCTATTTGCCTTGTATGGGGTAGGGCCAATTAAGAGTGAGTTATGCTTTCATTTCTTTGTTAAAGAGCTTTTCATAGTGAGATCATGATTGCCAACTAGTGGAGAAAGCTGACCACAAGATAGAGCCAACCCCTTTCTCGTTTGTCTACTTGTGTACCCAGGCATTGTGATGTGAATGGTGTTATTCTGTAGATCAAAGAATAGAATCTATAAGATAGTAAAAATAGTAATAGAGAGAACTAAAGGATAGAGAGAGTATGTTTTCATGGCACTCAAACTAAAAGAAGCACAGGAAGAACATAGCTCCCAGGCATACGAAGGAAAATAATCAGAATGATGGGAAGGACTAAGAGGTTAGAGAGATCGTATTGACTCATATACTAGAGAGGAAACCAAGCCAAGAGGAAGTTGGCCTATATCGAGAGGGACCTTGATGTGATAAAACCACTTTCTATGCCAAAAAGAATCCACTCATTTATCTAATAAGGAGCAGGCAGGGTTGGAAGGGAATCCCATTTTGATTAACTCAAGTCACAAGGGTGGGGATCCTCAATGGAGGGGCAAAGCAGATTTTAAGCTTGAACCAGTTCATGTCCAAATGCTTTCGAGCCAGTAGTTTTCCTTTTTGCTAACAAATTGATTAGCGCATGAGTGTCGATTCACTAATTGAGAATTAAGAACTAAAATGTGGAACATGGATCTATATGGGGAGAAGAAAATCTAGGCTTTTGTAATTAGACAACTCACATTTTTTTGAAGGGATAGGGCAGCTTTCAAAGACAAAAATCTCTCTATTTGACCTTTTAATAAGTTCCTCCCTTTTGTCTTTGAGATGTTCCCCCAAAGGCCCTTAGGAGAAGTGGGATCAGGGTAGAAGGGCTTGATCAAATACTAGTTTTTAGGGAAAGAGTGTAGCTACTAGTAATAACAATGCATCAACCTTTCCATAAGGCCAAACTAAGAAAATCAACAACCATTAGTGTCCCTAGTCCGAGACCAGGCAATAAATTGATTAAGGTGCAGAGTGATCCTAGCCCAAGTGATAGAGAAAACCATATCTCATTCTCTACGCTCACTCTACTTGCTAAGGAAAGCATGCAAACTAAGGTCCTCTTGAGTTTGCGAATTGGGGCCCCTTCTGTGGATCATCAGCATAGACTTTCCTTACCTATTATGTGTTTAGCATAAGGAAACTAATTTCAATGGATTGAAAAAATAAAAAACAAACAAACCAAAAAGAGTACGAGGTCACAAAGGTACTCGCGCACCTCGTTCTATTTGACTATTTCTTAGAATGGAATCTTCTATTTATATTATTGATATTATATTATAGTATCGAAAAGAAGTTCCCAAAAATCAACACCCAATAGGAAGACCCCGTGTCGACTCGCTTGGTTTGTTTTGTTGAACACATTGGGCTGTTGGGATAGAGTAATCTTCATCGAATAAGTGCAAAATTCTTTTTTGCTCAATTTCAACCCATGGTTGATGGAGCCTTCTAGAAGCATGACATAGCAGTTGAATGTGCTTTCTTTTAGTGTACTGATGAACAAGCTGATTCTGAAGGCTTCTTCATGGGCTATATCATCCCTATGAAAATATACCCGAGAAATACATAGAATATATGACATCCACTGATGTACTTCATCGCCACGACGTATACGTATTCTTTGAATTCATATGAATCCTATGGGGCACTCCCGCATCATATGGCTCCATTCTTTGTAGCGGGAACTTCCTGAATCAACAGGTTCGTAATTCACGTAATACCTGATATCCTACCATTTGCCATCCTTCTCTTCTTTGAGAAGAGAAGGGTGAACTTCACTTGATAATTGATGGAGCCAGGTTTGTGGCTTACCCTTGGGGTCCCCACTGGTTAAGTAGACAGGATTCTGGGAATCTTTTTTGTAGAACTTTTGAATCAAGTTGGGCTCTCACAGGGTTCAATTAGATCAACCAGTGAGAGGTTTACAGAATGAGGAGTTTAGTAAGGGCCAGAAGATTGATAGAAGTCCCTGGTCGAAGTCACTATTGTGTTCAACTACGCAGGTTGACTTGTTGGAAGGGATTGCTTTCTGTCATCTATCTTTCTTGGCTCGAGGTTGTGTCACATGTGGGTCTTTGTGTAATTGCACCTTAGGACAATTTCGAAGGGCATTCACATTTAGTGTCATTGTATTATGCAAGTTGAGTTGTTAGGGTGAAGTTGATCACAACTAATCTGATGGCCAGAAGTTCTTAGTGGTGGACGAGAAGTACCTCAGCTTTTTGTACCCTAGTTTGAAGCGGCTGTGAAATTCATTGATTAGACATGCTTATAGAGAATCTAACCTTTTAATCTATGATACTAGACCTTCTAGCGATTTCGAAAGGTAGGTTTAGTGAATCCAAAAAAGTGAGGCTTTACTTGACGAGTGGTCCTTTGTGACCCGATTATTCGGACCTGCAAAAAGCTGAGTTTCCTTGCTTTCTTTAATCACAGTAGTTGAAAAAATTTAAAGTCAAAGTAGCAGTGTAATTGTTCCATTACCCACCTTGAAAGACATTTTGGAAGAGGGTTCCCCTTCACATATCTTGGCCAAGCAAGAAATAAATTATTTGTTGATTGACGGGGGTCTCTTTTCTACTACTAGACATAGAATAGAGGATCACTTTGCATCCATAGTCTTCTTTGCATTTTATGCTCTTCTCTCTCGTCTCTCAGATTCAGGGAGCCGAAGAGCAAGAGTTCTCCCTCGAAAGTGGCTTTCTAAGAGGGAAGTGGGCTTCATTCAATGGAATGCTTTGTTGGTTGGGCTCAAGGGGTCCAGATTCTCGATGAAGAAACAGGAGCTAGTCCCCTATTCAGTAGGGTCAAAAAATTCATATTAGGATTCAGATTTTGACGAATAGATCACAACTCTTGAAGCTATAACCATATAGCTGCTGCACTGGCCAGCCTAGTAGTAGCTATCACCCTCAGCCCATTTGAGACCATGTACATTTGTGTTGAAGGATAAAGGTTTCTACCATCTTTACCAAAAGGTAATCCTATTTACACAAAACAAAACAATAAGGACAAAGAGATGAAGATCACCATGTACATTTGTGTTGAAGGATAAAGGTTTCTACCATCTTTACCAAAAGGTAATCCTATTTACACAAAACAAAACAATAAGGACAAAGAGATGAAGATCATCATTTTAAGTTAAGCTCAAGTAGCTCTGAAGCCTTAGAAGTGACTGTAGAAATGGATTGGCAACAACAATTGCTTGAATATCTCAACTAGGGTAGGGGATGCTATATAAGAAGGTGCCCTCTCGAAACCATATTAGATGTCGAGCAGTACAAGACTCTTGTAAGACCAGAGTCCTTATAGGAGTGCCTTCGATGGATTTCTCTTAGGATGGTTTTCAAAGCAAGAACCTAAAGAAGCTTTGAAGTAAGCTTATGCTGGTGTTTGTGGTGCATACCAGTCAGAGACAAAGTTCTACCATCATTAAGGTGACTAGGGTAATATTGGTCCACCATGTCGAGAGACTCCATTAATTTCTGCAAGAGATGCCACGTTTGTAAGATACATGCAGTCTTCATTTGACAGCCATCAGAACCTTGACATCTGATGGTAATGTCTTGTTTAAGGTTTGGGTCATATATGTGATTGGCCACATCTAGCCTCTTGCATTTAAGAGGTGTATGTATATTCTGGCTACCACAGATTCTTTTTCAAGTGGGCAGAGGCCACACTGTTGAAATGAGTAAAGGGAAATGATGCAGATAAAAAATCATCTAATCTATAGGTTCGAAGTCCCGCTCACCTGATCTCCTATAATGGAATGGAACACCATTGGCAAATCAACAAATAGATCGACTTTGTAGAAAGTTTTAGATGCAACATTTTTCTCCACACCATTCAAAGCTACGACTAATTGGCATGAAGAAGCTGTCAGTCAATAAGACACTATAGAAGCTTCTCATTCCAATCGCCCTTATTGTTAGAAATGATCATCATGAGAAACATCTCGATGGACCATGGGCATGCCATATGCCTTATGACTTGACATTGGTTGAAAAGTAGTCCTCCCACTGGAAGTCCAAATCCCCACAATTAAAGTGGCAATTTAGGAAGGCTTTATAGAGGACCAGAGAGTGCAACTTATACTCCAAGAGCTAGATGGTCTAGAGAAGAAATGACTGAGTTCATGACAAAGGCTTGAAATCTACTAGGCAAGTGTATCAAAAGCCTTCGATCAAAGGATTCAGAGATGATCTTTCAAGTTGGGAGACATAGTGCTAGTCGTAATCAGGCTTATGAACGTGACTCAGATGCAACACATTCAAACATTAGTGGAAGGACCTTTTCTGATTCAGGAGGTGTCTTCTACTCAAGAAAAAGAAGTGTCCCCTGAATGCGACTATGTTCTCACACCAATTCATGCTCAATATTGCAAGAGGTATTACTCAGTTCAGGGACAGTCCCATCTCGTTAGTCATATTTCATTATATGGGAAGGAAGTCCATTACATTACTACCTTGACACAGGGGGTAAACCTGGGCCTTAGAGCCAACAGTGAACCCCATGAACTATTCAATTCAAGTTTGGCAAGGTAAACTCTCATCAACATTTTCAGATTGGGGGTAGGCAACACATAAATCTCATCAACGCAAGAAACTAATTTCATCACCACCTTCAAGTTCCTTGCCAACCAATCATTTTTGAGAGACTATTGTAAGCTACTTCAAGAGATTGAAGTCAGGGGCCCTTTCTGGGAACTTTATTAATATCAACAATTGCTACAAGGGTTCACATGTACTCTTCATAAGAAATTGAATGGTAGAAACATGTAAAGTGTTGTCTCAATTCATAGATGAAAATCAAAAATATGCAAATATGTTAGTAATTATCAAAGCCTACACAATTCCTACTGAAAAAGAAATGGAGGTTACCAACATTATGGACCTCAAAAATAATAGGATGATGACACTGCTTGGCCAAGATATCCTGACTCCCAATGTCATCACCGCCATAACTACGACTCCACAATTATGCAAGGCAATGTGAAGATCTGATGCAGAGGTAGCAGTCCTAGCAAGGTCTTCTCTACAAGCTGTCCTCTTGGCCTCTAATGATTCAACACAAAGGTGTGCCTCTACAAGCTCGTGCTCTACCAATATAAGCTCTTACTCAATTAAGCTCATCGTCTCCACACAATATGAGACTCTAAACAACGTGCCGTTCGGAGCTCCTCCTTAGCATGTGTCACGAACCTATAGTAGGCTGCCATACCAATGTCGCATCAACCTCTCCATGTAGTTAGTCAGGTCACCAAGCTGATCAGATAGGTCACCCAGTAATGTTGACACTTGGGTGATCGTCCACCTAGCCTTGGTCATGAAAGCAAGAACATGAAGGGGGGATAATGAGTCCTTAATGCATATCAGCTTGTCTACTATAGACTATAGGACCTGGGAGACATGTAGATATGCACTGAGTAACAGAGATTCGAGTCTCCAGTATGATTCTTGCTCAATGTTATTAAACGAAATAAGATAAGAAAATAAAGTATTGACTTAATAGGTTAATCTAGAACTACAGCTTTCAGGGAGGAAGCAATATAACAATAAGCATGGCTACCTACCTAGAAATTGTTTGGTTCTCAAAATTCAAAACCCCATCCCTTCCACCCCTGTCATGAAACATTAAAAATCTAATTGGTTGGAAAGAATTGAATGGTTGAATGACAGGAATTGAAGCTATGCATGGTTGATTCACAATCCATTTTTTATCCACTTGGCTAAATTTGCTCCTACCCCCATGCACTAGTTTCAATCTCTATCTATTATCAAACTTTTCTTGAATCCTCCCTATGTCTGCTATAAAAGATCAGCTTTTCAATCATTGTTGCTCATTTTTTGGAATTACAAAAAACAAAGCTTCTACTTGCTTTTTGAAGCTTCTAGCAAACCTTCAAACAAAGAGGTTGGGCTATTAACTTCATGAATTGGAGACCACTTTTCTAAAGTTCAGAATCGTGATCCTTAGAAGGGAGCCCCATGGGGCATTATGTAACAATGACACCACTCTACTATCAAATGAAACATATGAAATGATGGGAACTAGAATGAGTTGCCAATACCATTCAATGAAAGTGACCTGGGGTTGGGGCATCAATCATGTCAAAGATTATACCAAGCAAATTACATCAGTTTGTTTTAAGTCGGCTAGTGATCCGAAAAGGTCGTTGAATAGAGTGTTGAAGGAACACAACCGACCAAATGTGTTTCGGGGTCCGTGGGTCAAGAAGTTTCAAAGAGGGCTCAGTCATAGCCGAATTGATTGAAGTCGCAGAAAGTGAGCCATCCTTCAAGGGATGGTGAATTCATAATCGAATGTTCTTCTTTTGATGTTTTCAATCCTGACTTTTGCTAAAAAAGCAAAGGGGATGAGTAGGGAAGAGAAATGATACGAATGGCATAAAAAGTAGTATTTCTTCAATTCCTTAGATTGAATCTTTGCACTAGTTCGAAGGGAGTTTAGTTTGAGAGGGAGTTATCTCAGTGACTGAGGAAGAAGAAGAAGAAGTGGAAGATAAGGAAGAAGAGGAAAAAGAAGAAGAAAATGATGACGAAGAAGAAGAAGAAGAGGAAGACGAAGAAGAATAAAAAGAAGAGGAAGAATAGGAGAAATAAAAGGAGAGGAACAGAAGAAGAAAAAAGTAGAAGAAGAATAAGAATAATAAGAAGAAGAAGAAAAAGAAGAAATTGATGAAGAAGAAGAAGAAGAGAAGAAGAAGAAGAGAAGAAGAAGGAGAAGAAGAAGAAGAAGAAGAAGAAGAAGAAGAATAAGAAGAAGAAGAAGAACACAAAGAAGAACAAGAAGAAAAAGAATAAGAAAAAGAAGAAGAAAAAGAAGAGAAGAAGAACAAGAAGTAGAAGAGGAAGAAGAAGATGAAGAAGCAGATGAAGAAGTAGGAGAAGAAGAAGAAGAAGAGAAGGAAGAAGAAGAAGAAGAAGAAGAAGGAGAAAAAGAAGTCAAAGAAGAAGACGAAAAAGAAGAAGAAGAAGAGTGAAAGAAGAAGAAGAAGCAGAAAAAGAAGAGGAAGATGAGGAAGAAGAGGACGAAGAAAAAAGATGATGAAGAAGAAGAAGAAGAGATGAGATGAAGCAAAAGAAGAATAAGAAGAAGAGAGAAGGGAGGAAGAAAAAGAAGAAGACCAAGAAGATGGATTAAGCAGGAGAGAATTTGAATTTGTGATTAGAGAATATGGATTATAGATTAGGGAGAGTGGGATTAGGGAAATAGGGATTAAGTATTAGGGATTAAGGGTTAAGGATTAGGGAGGGAGCGATTAGGTATTAGTAATGAGGAATTATTGATTAGGGCTTAGTGAATTCGGATTAAGGATTAGGGATTAGGTATTATTTAGTAGCAATAAGGAATTAGGGTGCAGAGATTAAGGAATAAAGAATAGGGATTAGGTATAAGAATTTTAGATTGGGGATTACAGATTAGGCATAAGAGATTAGGGATTAAAGATTAAGGATTTGATATAGGGTAGGGATTTTCGTTTAGGGAAAAGGAAGAGGAAGAAGTAGAAGTAGAAGAAGAAGAAGAAAAAAAAAAGAATAATAATAATAAAAATAATAATAATAATAATAATAATAATAATAATAATAATAAAGAAGAAGAAGAAGAAGAAAGAGAAGAAAAAGAACAACAAGACAAAGAAGAAGAATTATATTTAGGAGTAGAAGAAGAAGAAGAAGATGAAGAAGAAGAACTAAAGAAAGAAGAAAAGAAAGAAGAAGAGAAAGAAGGAGAAGAAGAAGAAGAGTTGGAAGAAGAATAAGAAGAAGAACACTACGAAGAAGAAGAAAAAAAGAAGCAGAAGAAGAAGAAGAAGAAGAAGAAGAAGAAGAAAAGAAGCGAAAGAAGAAGAAAAGAAGAGGTAGAAGACGTAAGAGAGAAGCAAAAGAAGAAGAAAAAGAAGAATAAGAATAGAATAAGATAAGAAGAATAAGAAGAAGAAGAAAAAGAAGAAGTGGAAGAAGAAGAAGAGGAAGTAGAAGAAGAAGACGAAGAATAAGAAGAAGATGAAGAAGAACAAGAGGGAGAAGACGAAGAAGAAGAGGAGGAAGAAGAAGAAGAAGAAAAGGAAGAAGAAGAAGAAGCAGAGGAAGAAGAAGATGAGAAAGCAGAACAAGAAAAAAGAGGAAGAAGAAGACAAAGAAGAAAAAGAGGAAGATGAAGAAGATGAAGAAGTAGAAGCAGAGGAAGAAGAAGAGGAAGAAGAATGAGAAGCTGCATAAGAAAGAAGAGGAAGAAGAGCAAGAATAGAAAGATGATGAAGAAGAAGAAGAACATGTGGAAGTAGAAGAGAAGAAAGAAGACGAAGAAGAGGAAAGAGAAGAAGAAGAAGAAGAAGAAGAAGAAGAAGAAGTAAAAGAAGAAGGAGAAGAAGGAGAAGAGACAATAAGAAGAAGAAGGAGAAGAAGAAGAAGAAGAAGAAGAGAAAGGGGAAGAAGAGGAAGAGGACAAAGAAGAGGAGTAAGAAGAAGAAGAAGAACAAGAAGAAGAAAAAGAAGAATAAAAGGAAGAAAAAGAAAAAGAAGAAGAAGAACAAGAACAAGAAGGAGAAGAAGAAAAAGAAAAAGAAGTAAAAGAAGAAGAAAAAAAAGATGAAGAGGAAGAAAAAGAAGGAGAAGAAGGAGAAGAAGGAGAAGATGGAGAAAAGAAGAACAAGATGAAGAAGAAGAAGAAGAAGAAAGAAGAAGCAGAAGAAGAAGTAGAAGAACAAGATGAAAGAAGAGAAGAAGAAGAAGAAGAAAGAATGAAGAAGATAGAAAGAAGAAGAAAGATGAAGAAACAAGAAGAAAGAAGAAAAAAGAAATAAGAAAGAAGAAGGAAAAAAGAAGAAAGTGGAATGAAAAAGGATAAAGGAAAAAGGATGAAGGATGAAGGATGAAGGATGAAGGAAGAAGGAAGGAGGATGGAGGAAGGAGGAAGGAGGAAGAAGGAAGGAGGAAGGAGGATGGAGGAAGGAGGAAGGAAGTGCGAAATCGAAAGAACAAAAAAGAAAAAAGAAAGAAAAAAGAATAAAGAAAATTGAAGAAGAAGAAGAAGGAGAAAGAGAAGAAGAAGAAGAAGATTGAATGAATGAATGAATGAATGAATGAATGAATGAATGAATAACAAAAAGAAGAGAAAAAGAAGAGGAATTAGAGACAAACCAAGAAAGTATAAGAAAAATGAAGAAAGAGGTAAAAAGAAGAAGAAAGAATAAAAAAGAAAGAAGTAAGAAGAAGGAAGAAGGAACAAGGAAGAAGGAAGAATGAGGAAAGAAGAAGTAAGAAGGAAGAAGAAAGAAGGAAGAAGGAAGATGGGAGATGGAGGAAGGGGGAACGAAAAGAAAAGGAAGATTGAAGAAGTAGGAAGAAATAAGAAAGGAAAGGAAGAAGGAGAAGTAGATTAAGAAGGTGGAGGGAGTGGAGGAGAATGAGAAGAAGAGAGAGAAGGAGAGGAGAAAGACAAGTAGGAGGAGGAGGAGAAGGAAGAGGAAGAGGAGGAAGAAGAGGAAGAGAAGGAGAAGGCCAAGGAGATGCAAAAGGAGAAGCAGAAGGAGAAGAAGAGAGCGTGGAGAAGGACATGGAGTAGGATAAGGAGAAGAACGAGAAGGACAAGGAGGAGAAATTGAAGGAGAAGGAGAAGGAGAACAAAAAGAAGAGTAAAAGATGAAGAAGAAGAAGAAGAAGAAGAAGAAATGGAAGAAAAAGAGGAAGAAAAATATTGAAAAATAAAGAAGTATGACAACAGAAGAAAGAAGGAAGGAGGAAGAAGGTAGACGGAAGAGGTAAGAAGGATGAATGAAGAAGACGAAGAAGAAGAAGATGAAGAAGATCAAGAAAAAGAGAAAGAAGAAGAAGAAGAAGAAGTGAAAGAAGAGGAAGAGGAAGAGAAGGAAGGGAGATGGAAGAAAGTAGAAGGAAGAAGGAAGAAAGAAGGAAGAAGCACGAAGGAAGAACGAAAAAGAAAGAACAAATAAGAAAGGAGAAAGAAGAAATTAAAAAATAAGTAGAAGAAAAAGAAGAAGAGGAAGAAGAAGAATAAGAAAATGTAGGACAAGGAGAAGGACAAGGAGGAAATGAAGTAGAGGTGAAGAAGGATGAGAAGGAGAATGAGAAAAAGAAGAAGAAGAAGAAGCAGAAGAAGAAGAAGAAGAAAAAGAAGAGGAAGAGGAAGAAGTGAAGATGTACAAGAGGAAGAACAAGAATAAGAACAAGTACAAGAAGGAGAAGAAGTCATATAAGAAGAAGAAGAAGATGATGATGATGATGAAAAAGAAGAAGAATTGGCAGAAGAAGAAGATGAAATAGATGAAAAGGAAGAAGAATTACACGAATAAGAAGAAGTAGAAGAAGAAAAAGAAGCAGAAGAAGAGTAGAAGAAGAAGAATAAGAAGAAGAAAAAGAAGAAGAAGAAGAAGAAGAAGAAGAAGAGGTAGAAGTAGAAGTAGAAGAAGAAGAAGAGGTAGATGTAGAAGTAGAAGAAGAAGAAAAAGAAGAAGAAGAAGAAGAAGAAGAGGAAGACGACAAAAAAGGATGAAGAGGAAGAATAAGAAGAAGAAGAACAAGAAAAAGAATTATATTTAGGAGTAGAAGAAAAAGAAGATGAAGAAGAACAAGAAGAAGAAGAACGAGAAGAAGAAGAAAAGGAAGAAGAAGAGGAAGAAGAGGAAGAACGAGAAGAACAAGAAGAGTTTGAAGAAGAAGAAGAAGAAGAAGAACACTACAAAGAAGAAGA
>JAIUJO010000016.1:3034973-3169973 GCA_023846275.1 Vanilla planifolia | reverse complement strand
ATCCAAATTATCCATTTAGGTACAAGATCTTAAAGTAATACCTAAGCCATCAAACATAAAGTTTTAATGATACTAAATAATGTGATGAGCCAATATCCAATAAGTATCTTGAACACCCAGCACATTCCAATGGAAATATATATTCATATAACAAGAGGATAATGCTTCAAGAAAATGAAGTTATTTCTGTCTGAGACAATCCCACAAGACGGGGGAGGGGTAAATTCTCGTAAATAAAATTTTCATTCGATTTTTTTTTTCAATTAAAACTTAAATCTTTTAAGCAAGAATAAGAAAGAATAGTACATAAGATTTTTAAGATGGTTCGACTCAAAATCGAGCCTACATCTACCCCCAACCGGTGTTCGGAAAAGAACACTAAAGTCACCAAATTACAAGCGAGGTTCTTCATACGGTTCACCTCAGACCTTCTTGGGATTTTACCTACGGCTAATCTCGAACTTACTTGAGTTGTTTCGGGCTCAACTCAAACCCCAAGCTTTTGCACAATTGTCGGGATGCCCTTACCAAAGAAAGAAATACAAAAAATTGGCAAAACTTAAGGCAATTTTAAGAGAAATATGAGGCACACACAATGCCAAAAAAAGGGAGGAATAGACATTAAAAAATACTTAAGGCAAAAACCTCCAATTTCAGGTTCCTTCTTGTAGCTTCCACTTTATGACTTTCGAAGCACTGTATGCACTTAGAATTGCTTGATATTGTGACTTGAAAGCTTTGAAATCTTAGCAATAGTAACCACTAGGAATTCTTCATCATTCCTTATTTATAGAACTTAATTTGAGCTCTAAATCCACTCCCAGTGGTTATAAAATGAACTTGTCCTTTGGGTAACGGCACGAAGCTGTCATCGTTCGATTTGGAGCATAAAATGAACGTTTCTGATGGAATCTCAAATTTACCGTTTGAGATCAATTCCAACTGTGGGATCTAGATGGCCTTGATCCAGGCCATTGGATCGCACGTTGGTTGTCCTGCATGTATTAAAATAATGAGTCTAAAAATCAACAAAAATAAAAACTTACTGCAGTGTCGCATCCTCTTGCAGATCTGGCTCGGTTTCGAATCTCCTGCTCGATGTTTTACTGTTATCATGACATTTTACCTTGATTAATCAAAGTCGTTCGATCGCTCTTGCCCTTCTACCTTCTTTGACATTCGAATTGAAGTTTAGTCCAGCATTGTCCAAATGGCTTCGCCATTGCTCTTTATAACCCTTTCAGTTCATTAGTCTCTCGAGACGTTTGGGGTTCGCTCCTGTCGCGCCTGCCCTTCTGCCTTCTTTGACAATCGAATGGAAGTTTAGTCCCACATCATCAAAATGCCTTTTGCATTGCTCTCTATAACACTATCAGTTCATTAGTCTCTCGAGTCGTTTGGGGTTGGCACCCCCTTTCCTCGACCAAGATTTCGTCATTTGGTCCTGATGGGCTTGATTTCGTGCTTGCTCTGGTCTACTTTCTTTGCTGGCTGAGTTCGCATTGGTTCAGTTCAGTAGCTGCGGGCTGATTTCTCACTTGTTCTGTTCAACAGCTATGCATGTAGCCTTTGGTCTTTGCTCGCCCCTTTCGGGTCTATCAAACAATTTTTACTTTATTTTATTTTTTAAATCCATAACCCCTGGACGGACCAGCCAACTGGTCAGGTTTACCAGCCCACACTACAGTGAAAATTCTCGAGACTAAAGTTTTTTTTATAGTATTTTGTGTCAAAATTTTTAATTTAAGTATGCCAAAATAATTTTATATTATGATAGTATTACAAGTGTCCTAAATGACTATGATAAGAAATTCATGAAAAATTATTCCTAAATAATTTTAAAAAATCAAATACCAATGTCTCTACTTTTCATCAATAATGCTTGGCCAAAATATCAAAATTAAAAAGTTATTAAAATTATAACATTTTCAAATATTAATACTACTAGTGTGTCACGTCATCTCAAAATTTGGACATATCAATTTCAAGAAAAATAAAGAGATATTGAAGTATAAAGATTTTGGTGCACGTCTTCAATTTCCTTGAAGCCTACCATCATTCCAATTGTTTTGAAGACCACTATTTTAGACATTTAAAGTTCATTGCTTGACTTAATTGAATTTTAACAATTTTACTTAAAGAAAGCCCATATGAGATATAAACATTTATGCTTGACTCATCAAACACAAAGCATTCTCTCTACTTTCTCCACTATAAAAACATCAACTATATTATTTCCCCATCATGTTGTATAATTGGCATCTCACTAAATCATTGTTATTAATTCTTCACTTATTGTATTATATGGCCTCTCCTTCAAACAGTTTGATTCCTTCAACTCTCTATATATGGTTATCAGAAGCCCATCTTACTCTTTGTCCTTTATCTAATGATATTGCATGACAATTCCATCATAGTATGATCACTACAACTATGATATGACGACATTATTGGACCACACAATAAGCTTTCTTCTTGAACCAACTTAACTCTAATTGTATTATATATTTTATTAATTGTATGATTTGTTTATTAACTCGTTAAACAAATTATTGATAATCATATTGTATATTGAGTCTAATCATATAGTAGACTCACCTTATTCTTATAGTAATAGTAAGTCTCTTTTCTGTCTTCCTTGTTGCTCTCCTTATGACCAACATAATTCTTTTCTTCTCTTTCTTGTTGTCCTCTTGAATTGAAACTTTCTTCTTCCCTCTTCTCTTTATTTTAACTTTTTCTCCTTCTCTCCGTCCATTTTTCTTTCATTAGCCACATCTTCAAACTAGCTAAAACTTTTAGTAATAAATTATTTAACACTAATCTTGTTAAAGATAATTCGATTAAATTAAAAAAGTTTTATTTTCCATTTAAATATTCATAATATATATATTATTCAAAAAATTTTAATTAATTATGTAGGTCATAAAACACTAATAGCATACTATAATTATATTCTTCAAAGAGAGTTCTTTTTAATTATATGCTTTAATGAAATTTTATTTTCATTTAAAAATATGAATAACTTCTCAAAATAAAATTATTATTATTTTATTTTAATTAATAAATGTATTATTTTAAAAAAATAATTTTATTTTTATTTAAATTCTCATAATTAAAATTATAATAATCAAATCCCAAGATTTGTAATATATTACATAGAGCAAAATTTTAAGATATTACAATAACAAAATTCTATTATTGTATGCATTATTCCATGAAATCATATATATTATCACACACATCATGAAATATAAATATTATTAAAATATAAAATGATTTAATAATAAAATAATGATCAACCTCTTAGAAAACTCATATTCTATGTAAGAGAAAAAATAAATAAATAATATGCAAAAATATCTTAATGATGAAACATTTTATATATTTATTTAATATTGTGCATATATTATAATTACGAGTTTTACTTATTGAATTTAGGACGAAAACATCTTTTGCAAATTATTTTTTTTATTTCCTACAAATATAAACATGTGTATTTATCACCAAATAATTATATATATATATATATATATATATATATATATATATATATATATATTGAAACAGGCACACCATATTTCTTATGATTATTTCACTCAAATTATCAACTTTATTTTTCCCTTACTATAGTATTAGCATGCCATATTTTATATTTAATGTATTATATATTTTGTAAAATTTTTTAATAGCATACCATACATTAAATTTGTTGCATTATATGTTTTATGTAAAAGTACTCTACGGCTAATCCTATATTATCGTTGATTCCTTAACTTTCATAACCTAACGTACAATATGTTGAGCATCTTCTATGGCATGCACAAATCGCGTATATTGTACTATAATACAAATGAATAATATTTGCCTCTACAACCTTAATGGCAATATGTTATGTAATTTCTAGATATCATTATAGAAGAATATTAAATAAGATGATATATTTGTAAATAATAGAATATTTAGGTATTTTATAAAAATGTCATGTTCAAACTCATGGGGAATAAGATTTTCAAATTCTCAGCAGTCATGGTATTATTAGGATAAAAAATGATTTTAACTACCCTCACTTCCGAAGCTTAATTCAATAGTGAGCTCTAAAGAGTTCAGGTCGTCACAACCTTGTTGTCTCGGCTTATAAATAAGTCTAGTAGGCCCATTCCAATGAGCTTTTTCATATAAGAAAACTGAGAAGCAAAGCTGTGCCATGGAGGAGAGTTGCGAAGGTTTGAGTCATCGATGATGTTAGTTTTTTAGAATGACTGTAAGAAAGATTGAAAGGCATCAAGGAAAGGATGTTAACTATCTAGCGGTCTCCCACACAAGCAAGGAATTTATTTAACATCTATGTGTCGATTATAAATCAGAGTTGTCCCCAAAACAAATAAATATTTTGTGCTGTTTTGACACAAGAAAGTTGATCATGTTTTGGTTGTTGCTCCAAACTTGCTTTGGTTCTCGTCAAATATATATTCACACTCACCTGTTGGAAAATGGAGCAGGGAGATCAAAATGAATGGAGAACATGAAATTATTTTTTACTTTCTGCAATGAATTGATCTCACAGAAGACACAAAATTAATGGATATTTCGAGAAAATATAAGAAACTCTGGTGCAAGTGGGATCTACATATTTTGATAATGGTAAGCCTCGCGATACAAATTGTGCTCATCTTCCTTGGACATTTGAGAAACACCTCAACATCGAGATTATGGATAAAAATGGCTATTTGGAGCAACAATCTTTTGGCCAACTGGGTTGCCGACTTCGTTCTTAGCCACCTAAGCAGCTGCATGGACGATAATAGCAACAACGCTACCCTCGCATTCTGGGTGCCTTTCCTTCTACTTACCTTGGTGGCCCAGATACCATCACCGCCTATTCCATGGAGGACAATGAGCTGTGGGCTCGACACCTTCTTGCCCTGCCTACGAGCTCATCATTGCTATATATGCTCTGTTTTGGTCTCTTCGAAGTATCCACCTGCTCGCTTACACCATGCTCATATTCTTTGTCACCATTATCAAGTACACAGAGCGGTCTCACTCGCTCTACAGAGCCAGCACTAATGGTTTCCGCAGCTCCATGGTCATTTCATGCAAGCAAAGTCAATTAAACCAGATTTCTTCCAACCGTAGGACAATGGTGGCACGTGTGCAGGACGAAAAAGAAAAAGACGTCTTGAATGCTTTAAAAGGAGCTTTCAATATGTACTCGGTTTGCAAGCCATTCTTCGTGGACATTATTCCACTGTTGGAAGTATACAAGGTAATCGAAGACATGTTGAAGGAGATGATTGTCATAGAAGTTTTGGGCTTGATAGGCATGAAACTCAGCTATCTCTATGATGAGATGTACACGAAGGGCGTCGTTAATGTCTCACGTGCCGGCATCATCCTCTGGGTGATCTACTCCTCCGATATCCTTCTCGCTTTCTTGTTGTTCGTTTTCTCAGCAAAGCATGGCTTTGACACCAGTGACGTCACGATCACTTCTACCCTGCTTAGAGCTTCCATGTCTTGATACCTTGGCTTCTCTCATATTCCTGCTTTCTGATTTGCCGATGATCTTCCTTCTTGAATTTAAGAAACTGGGCAAGTGGGGTTTGCTTCTTGCCTTGCTTATTCTCAGAATATGGAGAAGATTGTGGCGTGAAAGAAGATGGAGGCCTTCGGAGATGTCGCAACTCAACTTGATCACCAACTACTTTAGGAATGCAGCAGTACAGCTAAAGGAACACGTATCACTAAAAAATCCGAAGGATAGGAGGATAAACAAATGGGCATGCAGAATAGAATCCAAGAATAGACGACCCATTAGAGCATTTTAGGAGGCAATGGTATTATTCTCGAGCTGGACCAGTTGATTTTCATCCTAACCTTCATATTCACAGAAGTCAGTAATGGCAATCAACTTCTTCTAGAGCTCGTCACTGCACATGGTTAGAAACACTCACAAATATCATGGTTGTAGTTCAACAATAAGGCAAGGCTCGCTGCACTCAGGCAATCGATGCTCCAATATGGGTTGTCCCTGCATTCCTTAGTTTGACATAAGGCTTGTTAGTCGATTAGCATGTTCTTGTGTGGCACATTGTGACACAGCTATGCTACCACTGGAAGCCCCAAGACCTGCACTCGCTGCATCATCCACAAGAAACTGAACCACAATCTAAGCGGTTAAGAGTGCAGAAGAGCACTTGGTGCGGGATGTAGGTGTGCAAGTGCCTGTCAGACTATATGTCGTATCTGGTGTTGATGCGACCAGAGATAATGGCAACCATGGGAGGAGCGAGCTCGCTGATTTACTGGCATGCTTGCTATATATGGTACAGTTCATCGAACGACATGAAGAGGATTTCACGTCGACTGTGAACAGTGATGATGAGGTTGAGGGGAAGGCATGCAGGCAGATGCTGACCGAACTTATAGAATGGATCACATATCCATCTCTGTTTTAGATAGAGTGAGTGCTTGCGCACTTGATTCTTGTGCTTGGGGAGGACAAATGTGGCAGGTGATCACATCGGCATGGTTGGAGCTTCTGATGCAAGGAGCAAAGAATACTCAAGCGAGCATGCATGACAGAGGATGCGACATTCTAACTATTGTTTTTCTACGTGTGAATCATGTGCGAATGGTGGATGCTTCGAATATTGGTGGATACATGACAGGTGGTGTGCTAAACACAGCCAAAAAGCTACCGTCCATCGTTAAACTATATTTAAGAAATCGACCGGTATGATGATGACTGGTGAACAAGTGTGAATAATGTATCCATATATTAAACTTCGGTAAAATCACAAATTTGCCTTCAACTGGTCTACAAAAATTGGTACTCATAGCAATATTGATGATAATAACACTCTAAAATAATAGTCTTTCAAAGCATAGTTTTTGTACATTTGCTCATTGAGAAAGAAGAAAGAAAGAAAATATAATTTATTGAAAAAAGTAATATATGGATGTTTGTTCATAAAGAATAATATATTCTCATAGAAATATTTTATGATAATAAATTAATAATATCAGTGAAAAAAATCTTATTTTTCAAGAAAGAACAAAAATAATATTTTTTAGTCTTTATATTGAAGTTGTTGTATTCATTTAAAGTTATAAAAGCGTAAATATAACAAAATTAGTAATAGTTGTTCAAAATTTGTTTTATAATTTTTTTCTCATTCAATATAAGTAATCTCAATAATTGTTCTATTTTTCTTTTTTTACAATTTTTTTGGTACTTTTCTAATGAACAATTACTTATGAATTTCTTGTTTTTGTGCAAAAAATCAAATTCTTTAGATGAAAATTTTTCTTCTCTGTTATTTCAAATAATTTTTACATAAAGCCAATTTTTTATTTTTATAAGACTTCCAAATTCCTTATATTTTTAAAATACCTTTAATTTATAAACTACAAAAGATATTCAACTCATATTAATAAGGTCATAACTAAATAATAAATAATATCTACTTTTATTTTGAAATAAAATATTCGTTTTTTACAAATATCAACATCAACTAACTTAAGAGACTACATAACTTTCTAAAACTTAAGAATGATGATTATTGGTGCTTATCAAAAATATAACTTTCATAAATATAATCAACATTAAAAATTAAAAAATATCATTTTATATTTTTAATTTTATAACTTAAATCTAACAAAATATAAATAATTATTCTAATAATATCACAACTAAGATTTATTCTTAACCTCTACTACAAATACATTACTTTTAATATGAAATTTTTTTATTAAAAAAACCTCATTGACACCATTCATCCTCAAATATGTAAAATAATATTGTTATACTACTTATCTAATACTTAATCAACCACAAGCTAAAAATTCAAATACTAAACAAATATCATGAACCAATTTTTTTTATTATTTATCCTTCGTTATGATTTAAAAAGGTGTCTTGACATCTATTCTATTAACTTAAGTCTTTATTCATATTCACATAAAAATTTCTAGACTTTGAAACTTAAAAAAGTCCACATCATTGTAATACTAGAATTTGAATATAAAAGTTAAATGAAATTCAAAACATTATTTCAAGGTGGGCTTGGTTTGCACATCCTTTAGACCTCTTTAAAGGGAAAATATTAATTAACTCAAAATCTTAATGAACAATTATTGGCCACATACATTGCATATATATCATTAACGATTTGGAAACTAATCACAATGATAAAAGGGAAGCCAAGCAAAGATATAGGTCCTACCAAAAAATGTGATCCCAGATTATTGAAATCTATTGGAGTTCCCGAGCTTCACTTCCATGCTTTCCTTTCCCTAAACTGCTTACCACCTTTCCTTTGCCGCTTTTTTTTCTCTTGACAAGAATTAGTTGCCCTTGCTCTTTTGGTAACCAGTGGCATTGCCGTTGAGTGCTGCTTCTGCCTGTTGCTTAGCCCACACTTCTAGTTAAACAATAATAGCTATTTATCTGAAGCCGACCTAGATAAAGATAAGCTTTAAAAAAAATCATGTAAAAAAAAACATGATGCTTTTTCAATTGAAAATGGCAAATGTAACTATGGCATACCTTTTTTTTTGTTCATGACAGTTTTAGCCTCGTACTTTTCTCTATCCCCTCTGCCTGCTCGAATGAGAGCTACTCTCTTCTGCTTGCTGAGCTTGCTCCTGACATGCACCTAAACACAACACATGATTATCATTGGTTAACAAATGAAGTTTATCAAATTGCTTTTAAAAATGCCAAACCAACTTGGATGGGTCAAACGTCACTGTATGCACTCAACTCAAAAATAAAATAAACTTGAATACATTCAAGAGGTTCTAATTGTTCTTATTCCTACCATTTCAATGAGATCACTTCCAAAGAATGGCTGGTGAGAAACATCAAAGAAATCCTAATCACATACAAGTAGAATTTGAACAACAAAAACAATTTAGTTTATAATTGTTCTAGGAAATTTTCATCTCCAAAGCAGGCCATGGTAAAATTATCTCGTTAAGAATATTAAATACAATGCCACAAAAAGTAAAATTTTGAATATCCTAATGCAATGTTAATAGCATGTAATATTTTTTCATGTAAACAACTCTATCAGAAATATAACACTGTTGAAGAGAAAAAGTAGTGAGAGAATATATGAACACACCATAAAATGACAAAGCAAACTCATGAGGCTTGTTAATTTCTTTGATAAAAGCCATGTAATACCACTTAGCCTTCTCAAAATCACCCTAATAAGTGATCAAATACCACAAGATGTAAGACAAACAAAAAGAAATAGAGTATATTGTATACTAGAGTACATAAAGACTCAATCATTTGGACCAATGATCAAGCATCATGTTAAGAGTATAAACAAGAATGGATGATAATATAAACATCACGGATAAGGGATTGTTCATTCCTTGCTGTGCTATGATCTTGCCAAACTATAGTAGGAATGAGCTCTCATCAACCCATCATTAATTAAAGACAGTGCTATCTCGGTTAACGATTCAACAAGAACATGCTGACCAGTAAAGAAGAAATGATTTGCGAAATGATTTAATGCCATTGAACAATATGGATATATTTCAAAAGCTCTTTGCATCTTCAGCATTCCTTTTTGAATACCATCAACTGCAAAAAAATAACACTAAGATGAAATTATCCATCAATAAAAAAAAATTTCAGTGAACCAAACCCACCCCATTATGAACAAAATAAAAAAATGAACTATCGACGCTACCTCCTAGATTGACAAGTACAATCTCACCTTCATTTGCTTGCAATTCCATAATTCCAAGAGCCACAAGAGCGTCAATATTTTCTAGATCTAACTACATAATGGAAACAAATAAAAGGGGAATATAAGAACATATAGGGCATGCCATGAAATTTGTAATATAAATTAAATCTGACATCAAGCACTCGATGAAAGGCTTGTCGAGCCTCATCAAATTGACCAACTCTGTATATACAGTAACCTATACCAAGCCTCGCAGCTCCAAGACAACTAGGATAAGATCTTAGTTCTTTCTAGTAAATATCATAATCAGTTCTTTAAAAGAGTTGCCTGACTAAAAAAATTCAGATTAAGGTAATGCATATCACAATAAACATGGAAGTACTAATACAGATACATTAAGGTACCAAATGCATGTCTTTATATACCAATTACAAACATAAATGGGCACTTTCAAGTTTCACTGAAATTAACACCACATTAGTGATTAAATGCTTGAAAGGCCACATTGCAACAAACCAAATATACGCTCAGGAGATCATAACATGACTCATCTTGTAACATTTCAATATAAAAAGAACAAATAGAAAGGCATAATATAGGCTCCCAAAAAATTGAATATAGGAAGAAGGTATTTTAGGCACACATTACCCTACATAACATAGGGGTTTCATGAATTGAACTCAACTTCCAAGTCACAAAAATACTTAACCTGAACAACGAGTAAAGCATGCCCTAAATAGTATTTAATTTTTCCTATATAATTTTGAATTTGGAATCTTCAAGAAAAAAAACTCAATGCAGAAAAATATTTTTATCATATGTTTGGGCATAAGAAGTGCTTAAATTTACCTTATAATAGCCTAAAGACCTCTTCATGACTCTACTGCTTTCTGATACTGATCTTCATTCTCCCCAACATCAAACTCAACCCAAGCCTACAATCAAGAAGTTCCAATCAAGGTGGCAATAACAAAATTCATTGTTTGTAAAAAATGATTTTATGTAATTGAAATAAATCATCCAAAAGTTAAACAAAACCATAAAGGTTTAAGTCCATGAATTTTTATCTATTATGCAAGAGAGATCTCCAACATAGAATCTTCCTTCTTCCATGCATCTTTTTTTCCTAAAAATTATCAAGTTTTATTCCTTCTTCTATTATCCCTCCTTTTGATAATATGATCATGCTTTATGAAGAAACTACAAAATCATACGAAAATGAGTTAAAGCTATTAAAAATAGAATAATATCAACTAAAAATTAGTAGTCAAGGTAAAGGTCAAGTGAAATATAAAATTCTGTGGAATATTCATAAAAATTAAGAAAATAATTAAATAGAAGTATTTCAAATAAAACAAAATTCTAAACAACTCCAACTAAATATGCAAAGTGCCAAAACGAATTTTCCAGAAACAAGCACTATGCTTGATCCATCTAAAGAAAGCCAACCAAAAGTATTTGTTTAACTATATACATATGTTAATGCTTGGTTAAAGAGAGAAGTTCATGCTTGAAGGTTAAGTAAAAGCAAAAAATTCATAATGGGGCAAACTAAAGAGCAGACTAGAAATTCAAATATCATTATGGAAAAAAGAGTAAACTAATTTACATAAATAATTAAAGCACGTGAATAAGCAAGCATTAAATTACATTGCTAAGCCTAAGTGTCATTTGGTAGTGCCTGACACTCCAAAGCTAGAATTAATCCAGCTTAAGTGTATTAATTTATTCAATAATGGAGATTAGATTAAGAATGAGATAAATTAGTCCATAAATTTGCTTAAAAACTTATTAATCTCAACAACCATATCAAAAAACAAAACATCTCATTAGCAATAACGAACACCTAAGCAACTAAAAAATGAATATTTTCTGTAAAATAACTAGTTACTTCAAAAATACTAACTAACAAACATTAATATATCATGTTATACATAAATATGAGAGTAAATTGCATATAAACCTAAGTTATGATCTAATTCTTAGTAGGTTCCTTCAAGATTTATAATAAAGCATGCTAGTCAACAAGTATTCCAATAATAAATGGGTCCAAACATAGCATATTCAATTAAAACACAAGGTTTGGGTATGATAGACTTGTGGAGTATCTTACTATATTTATAGTATTCTTAAAGTACTCTTTGTTCTAGTCATCATCTGCCTGTCTCCACCTCTCCAATAATGATGTCATTTTCTACAATACCAAACATGTTTTCATCTCTCATCAAAGCTTCCATGGATTCCTCCACAAGGCAATTGTTTAAATCACTTCCTTTTAAGTCTTTCATAATGCCCTTACTAAAAATAAGATATAACTAAGGTGCCCAATGAATGTTCTCCCTTTATAAATTACTTATAAGTCTGCATTTTGCTCTAATTCTCAACAAGTTCCTTCAAAATTTATGATAATACATGTTGGTTCATAAGTATGCCAATAATATGCAAGTCTAAATTTAACAAATTTAATTAAAATAAAAAGTTGATCAAGTTTGGACAGGTTAGGCTAGTTGATTATTATAACATTTTTATGAGATCCTTAAAATACCATTTGTCATAGTATGACTCCACCTCTCTGACAATGATACCATTTTTTATGATCTCAACCATGTTTCCATCTCCTCATCGAAGCTTCTTAAATTACTCCACAAGGCATTCCTTTGAGTCACTTCCATTCAAAAATGAGATGCAACCAAGGTTTTTGATGAATGTTCTCCCTTGATGACATCTCTAAAATGAAGCTTATGGTCCTTGTTGAAATTTTTTTAAACTCTCCATTTTTTTAATTAATTTTAGAAGTTATTGAATTATAAAAATACTTTTTATTATTTATTTGGTAATAGTAACAACAACATTTTTCTTTCTCCCATATTCCCTTTTTTTTGGGTCAACCTCAAGAAACTTTGTGACCCTCACTTGAGAAGGTTTGCAAAGGAATCAGCTGCTTGGGAGAGGACCTTAAAAAGAAAAGGGATCAGGGATAGGAAAACATAGAAAGAAGAAAAAAGGAGACTAGTAGAACAGGAAAAGAGAAACAAAATCAAAATCAGCAACACAAGTTAATTGCAATGTTGAATGAAGCAAGGCAACCAAAGTAGGTGAACTGACAATAAACCTATTTTTGAGAAGTTTTTGGTTATACTTGTGCTGCCAAGGGAGCTCAGCTTTTTATTTCTATTTTCTTTCCTAAAGGAAGAGGCTGTCGTGAATTTTTACAAGCCTGCAAGGGCTAGTGTTGTAACAAGCTGAAGCTTAATGGGAAAAAGGCATTCCGCCAAACTGGGAATCGAAAACTCTAGTTAATGTGAACTTCAGTTTCATTTTAAAATTAAGAAAAGTATTATTATTTTGAATAATTATAATGTAGAAAGACTACTGCTATACTTCCAACAAACAAGGGAAAGTGAGAGAAGCCACTACTAAGGAATATTTTGTTTAAATTTTTTTTGTAGCTAAATCCAAAAAATAAAAGCAACAAAAGTGTGAGAAACTATGATAAAATAACTTAGAGGTGATTTTAATTGCTACAAGCACAAAAAAAATTAGTAAGATCAATATCTAAATGCAATTCCTTTATTTTTGATACATACATTCTTAAGAATTTCAGCAAATTGAAATAAAATTGTTTGGGATATTAAAACCATAGATAATTATGAGTTATGACTGAATTCCTTGTAAGAGATGAAAAAAAAGGAAAGGATCGAAAAAAGATGGATTTTTGGAATTCATGTAAATTCAAATAGATGATAATATAGTAGATATAATTATTTGAGAATTTAAGTATGACATACAAGTCTCATGTTTGCATTCATGTTCTGATACATCAATGCTTTTATGTCATTGATTAATTAAAACACAACATAATAGAAATACAATAGAAGATAAAAAGATAAATGAATCAAATAGTATCTTATAGTATGATGTAAATTATCACTAGGTTAAATATCCTGAATTAAAACAAGAATAAAAAAATAAAAAATTCTATATTTTATTTCATGATTCCACTATATATGATGAGCTCAACAAATGATATACTAAACATGATTAGCATTAGTTTTATCAAGTTATGATATGGCATTAGAGATCTCCCTACTACTACTAGCACCTTTTGTAAAGTTGATGTTTCATAATGATATGATGTGATTGATAAGACTAACAAGTTATGACATGCTTATTAGTAAAGGTGTAGAGATTATGTGATTAGATGTCATACAGATATGAGATAACATATGATAAAAATATATGATAATAGTAATATAAGAAATATGAGTTCAATTATAATAAATTAACAAAAAAGAAAAACAAAGATAAAACGAGAAATTAATAAGAAATGATATACAATATGTATATAAAAAATATATAATATATAAATGTGGTTTCTTATATTACTAAGCATATTATTTATTACTATTGGTGACTCATTTCTTCTCTGAGTATTACAAAGATGTCATGTTTATACTCATATTTATATTATTATATCATATCATGTTAATTGTTACATATAATATTTACTTATTAAACATTGTATAACTTATTTTCTATTTATATTAAAAGACATATCACAAATTCACAAAGAGATAATTTCTAAAGACATGTAAGATGATTGTGAATATGATATTATGTATATTATAGTCTTGTACTTGGCATAGTAATATTGACTTTCAGTTAGAATAGGTATACATGTTTATAGTTTCAAATCATTTTTTTGTCACCCTCATCTATTTTGACATTAATACCTTCAATAGTGCTTCTATAATAAACTATTAGTATATGCATATAATAGGTGCAAGCAGAAGTGACAACATCTCTATACTATTCTCCATTATCTTTGCCACCCCTTACCATAATACATCATCATCGTTTCTCTTTCCACCTATATGAACTTCAACAACCTTAAAATTAGTAAAGGGTTTAAGGTTTCACCAATATAGAAAGAAGAGGATTTCGATATTAACTTTGCTTTTTAACATTGTTGAGGTGTATGAACCTTATTTTTTTTACTATGGGGTATTTAAAAAGACCTAAATGGCCAATTATAAAACTCAAGAAACTTTAGTTGAGAATAACCCCGAACACCAAAAACCTATATGCATTTTTCCAAAATTTAATTAATTCTAATAATAGTCTAAAAATAAGTAATTATGTACATACCTCAAAGAAAATACTTAAAAACAATATTATTCTATTAAAAATACTTAATTAAAAGGTGACAAGCTAGTTGTAATCCCCCAAATATGTTGCTCTTAAATTTTATAGCATTCTCCTCAATACATGTAACAAGCTCTACATCGATATAGAAGACTCATTTAATTGTGGGCATGTTCAATTCCAACAAATTCAAAAAGAACTTAGGCAAACTAGATTTATCTATTCATGCATAACGCACATATAGATGCTTGCCTCCCAACTACATATGCACAAAGAAAGCAATGCATGTAAAATTCTATGTGCACAAAAGGAGAAATGCCCATAAAAATGTTCACTCCACAATAGCTATTTCTATACAAGCGTAGACAATGTCTAACATAAGTTTTGGATTATGAGTATGTCATATGTACAAAAAGAAGTTAATGCATTCACAAATTACATTAGTACATAAAAACATGGTTATATGAGAACAAAAATCATTATGTATAATCATGCATAAATAAAAACACAATGCATCCATTGACCATAAAAAAAATTCTTACAAAAATTAATGCATGTATAAGGTGTATTAAATGCATGTAGATACACTCACACACAGAAAAATAATGGGCTAGACAAAATGACACAATATAAAACTGTATAAGAGCCAAATCCCATTATGAAAGGTTTCTCTTTTTAATATTTATTTTTATGACACTTTTAGAGAAGAAATCATTGTTGTTGAGCCCAAGATGACTAGAGATTAAAGAGCCAAAGGTGCTGGTCGCTTCATGTGTACGTATAGAGGGACCTCTCAAGTCTTTCCCTCGGTATATCTTGTCAGTCATGTTTGTTGGTCTAACTTTAACACTTCTTTCTTGCTATTTCTTTGTGTATCTACATAACTATTAAAGTAAGAACAACATGATTTTACATCTTTCTCATGTTAGGTTTGTTGGTCCTATAAAAGTTGCTATAAAAATATAGTTTCAATCAATATGAGTTCATTGTGTTTTCACTTTCGTCTTCATTGCATGACAAAAATTTAAATTTAGATTTCCTCTTACATTTAAATTTTCTTGCATGAGTTTAATAGCAAGCTTAAAGTTAATTTCATTAACTTCTTTTACTTGGAATCTACCAGCAAATTGTTAGACAAAGAATAGTTGTCTTTCAAGAACTTGGTTAATTTGTCTGATTTGCAATAGGGAATGTTTCAATTATTTCAGTTATTATTTTTAACTGGTCATCATGATTCATCAAAATCATAACTTATATATGTCGTAGTTGCAATTAGGTACAAAACACATGTCTTTCAAAATTTGTTGCATGCATTTTTTGTTCTCATTTTTATTACCACATTTCCATTGGCATTTCTTTACTTTGAATTTCAAACACATTTCATAAGTCCTCTTAGTTTGGTCTTGGACATAAAATCCCAAAGATTGCAACTAGACACCACCCCAAACCTTTGAGTGTGCATTACATTACAATCCCATTTATTCAAGACCATTACATGAATTCTATGACAGCATTGCACCATATTGACTAGATATTATGATTCAAAAATGTCAAGTCCCTTATATTAAATTGTCCTCACCTCTTTTTGGACTTCCTCTTCCACCATTGAATGAGAGAATTATGATAACTCTTCTCTCTTAACAAATTAATTGATCAAAAATTAACATGTTCAAGTCATACAAACGAACACTCCTGGCAATAACTTTTTTTTTGCTTTTATAATTTCTAATCATATCATTTCGAGTATATCTACCACATGTTCTATTTGTATACTTGAATTCACAAGACAATATTTAAAATCATATAATATTTTTGATTCCACTTGGTTTTAAAAAACTAAACATGAGTAAGATATTTTTATCACACAATATAACAAAAGCATTCCTCAATTCCTTCAACATGTTTGAATTAGATTATAACCATACTATAAATTTTTCTATTTTTTAAATTTATATTAGAAATAATAGAATCTCTCATTTTTTAATATTTTAGTATCATATAATAGTAATATTTAGCAATTGTACTCTTTTGGGTTTTATTAAAAATTAATTCCATGTCCAGTTAAACATAATAAAATAACCTCTTTCTTCGTGCTATCAACAAAAGCATCATCAAAAGTAAAAATAAGAATGCACCATTGTGAATATAGAACCAATGCAAAAAATTACAATTGAGAAACCTTTAATCAACAATACTTGAATGCACATATGCATCATTACTTTTATATGCGTGCTTTCATAATTTCAATATATCTAATGCTAAGCTTTTCTCTATCACAAGGCCTTTCAAAACACTATTATTGGACTTCTATCATTTCCCTTATAGATTTCTTCATCAAACCCCTTAGCAAGTGAATAGTCAAAATAATTGATCTTCTAAAGACACAACCAAAATGAATCAACAATATATTAGTTTTGTGTCATAATTTAAGCTCTTTGAATGATAAACATCACCTTTAAAAACTAACATCATTGAACTTATAGAATCATATCTTACCTTTTAGCAACCTTTGTTCTTAATTTCTTTTCCTTTTTCTCTTTTCTAAATATATTAAGAATAATCATTGCCTTTTTTTCATCTTTTTTTAATGGCCATTATCATCATACATATTATTGTAACATGTTTTACACACCTATAATAAAATCATGATCATATGATGCTTAGTAAAATATAAGCAAACACAAGAAATACAAGCTTGAATGTCAATCACCTTTGAATTTGATAGATTTCAATTCATTACTTATTATTGTTGCCAAGCATTATATAATACTAAATATATATAGATGTATAAGCTTGCTATCTCAATTCATCTTGTAAAGGTCTCCCCTTAAAATAGATATCAAATTATGTGCCTTTATATGATCCATATTTCCTTAATTTTTAGTATTTTACACTTACTATAATATATCTTTCCTAATTTCCAAGATTATTTCTCAATTCCCTTAGTTGACTAGTTAAACTCTATCCAATAATTTAGCAACACTACTTCTCTCCCTCCTCTCTTTAAGCTATCAACCATGATCAAAATATTTTAGTTTTATTCAAAGCACCATCATCATCCATGGTCACCTCTCATATACTAAATATCGATGCTTCATTTCCTTTCAACAATTAGACCTCTTCAATTCATTGACTTCTTGCCTTCATATTGCTTAGAATTTAATACTTTTGCAAAAAAAATAAGTTACTGTCTTGTCAATTTTGTCAGTAAAATAGAGTTAGGAAAATTAGAAAAATAAGATTTAATCAAAATTAGGAAATTCTAAGATTTCTTGCTTTTTTTTTTAATAATTTGAACTTCAAAAGTTAACTGGTTAACTTTGTATGATTCTTCTTGACCAACTCCACCTTTTGCCCAAATTTAATATATTTTAATGATATTTAATATTTTTAATAATTTAACCAAACCTAAAATATTTTTAAATCCTCATTAACTTTTGGTTCAATGACTATCAAGCCTACTTTTTAGACACAAAATTTTTACTATGCTTATACTAGTAAATTCTATGGCTTAATAAAATTTCATAATTTTGTGAGTTTATGTAATATTTTTAATTATTTCAAAAACTTTTTCAAGCTCATAAGTTATTCCTTATAAATCTTTTATCTTCTATTTTAATACTCAAAAGATTTTTTTCTCAACATATTATCATTATATTCAAATAATTTATTCGTTTTATTTCTTAGTTTGTCTCTTTCTTTTTAGGGGTTGCTCCTTTAGTGGTGTACAACTTATGAATAATATGAAATGATACTTTAAAGTTTTAAAAAAAATCTTTAAAATTCTAAATAATTCAAAATAACAATAATTCAATTTTCTTTATATTTTGGATACTATAAATCTTCTCTTCTTAAGATCATAAATCAAACCTATGACTCACATTGTGGATGTTACAATCAAAGGGAACGATAGATCATGGTTTATCTTATTTAGTAGTTTGTTACGTTTCTATTAAGTTGTTAGTTTTTGTATTTTTGTAGTGATTTAAGAACTTACCTTTTGAAAGAATGTCAAATTTTTTATATTGATTTTGTTATAATTTTCAAAATATAAAAATGCATATTAGTTTTTCTATGATTTTTAAAAATGATCATGATAATGGTTTTTTATTTAAAAAAATGTGTTTTCAAAATCAAAAGATAGAGAAAGAAATGTCATGAGCCATAATTACTTCGTGACATTTTGAGGAATGTCATTTGACTTAAATAATGCTAGAGCTATTTGTTAAATGATGATTGATTTTATCTTTTAAAGTTAGAGATGCAAATATTTAGAATGTTATGCAAAAAATCTTTAATAAAAATTAGATCTTTAAAGACATTTAAAAAGTGTACCATGGGACTAAATATTTTCAAAGTAATTTTAGCACTTCATTGAGAAAGTTTCTTAACTACATGATCTCAAAAAAAAAAAGAAATCTAAGTAATCTAGACATGGTAAAGGATTTGATAAACATGCCTTCCTAAAAAGCTCATTGAGATGCTCAATATCTAGCTAAAAAAATATCAGGTTCATCCTTTTTATTTTCAAGAATGGAAAGCAACTTCAACAATTCATCAAGCTACTCTACAATACGTTTAGGCAATAGTAAATCGAAGATTGTTAAATGGCTTTTCTAGAGCTTAATTGTTACTTATCTCAGCCTCTAATCTTAAGCAATCTAGTCCTTTGGAAGTCTTTATGTATATATCTAATTGCTTCAAGTTTGATTATTAACTCTTCTTTAATTCAAGGGAATAATGGATTTCAACAACTAATCTATTATGTTGCTCTCGCTCAGAAAGATGTAGAGCTAAGATACTCTCTTATAGAGCATCTAACCCTAGCTTTACTTATGTCAACCTATCAGTTATACCAATATTCACATCATAGATGTGACAACCAATAAACCTATGAGGCACATCCTTCAACAAAAAGATGATATAAATAGGTTGCAAAAGTGGGTAATTAACCATAACGAGTTTCAACTCAACTTCATTTCCATTCATTTATGAAATCTTAAGTTCTTAAAGGTTTTCTAATGGAGAGAAACTCTTTTGATTCAAAACTGAAGACCCTTATAAACTTTTAACAACCTTTTTTGATGGAGCCTTCATGTGTGAGTCTTGTAGCATTAGTTCAATCTTTCTTAGTTCTTAGTAAGTAAAGCTTAAAGGTGTTACCATAATTGTTTTCATTATCACCAACAAATAGGCTAAGCATGAAGCCTTGATTGCAAGTCACTAGTTTGCTTGAGGGCTACAAATGAAGCACTTAAAAATCTTTAGGAGTTTCCAACTAACTAATAAGTAGTGTCTTCAAAAAAAGTAAATATTTACACCAAAATCCTATGAATACTAGCTGGCCACTTCTCCAAAATTATGATACTATAGATCTATTTTTGATTCATTAAGAACAAAATCAAGAAGTGGATCTACTAGCCAATAATAGAAATTCTGGGGAAGACTATTCTCATCTTAAGAAGTTGAGTATTGAGTTACTAAATCGCCTAGTTCTTTGACCTAAAAGGCCTTTTTACTGATAAATCCTTATGACACTTATTTAAAGTTTGTGATTTTAACCCTTATAAATTTAGATGTAAAACAGGTCAAGTGATACATTCAATAACATACTTTGGTTGATTAACACTATTATAAAAAATCCTATCTGAAGACATACACAAATGTGTTCATTTATGACATTTAAAATTTCATATCAAGCTAATAGTTATGTTTTAGAAAATCTTAGTAACTAAGACAACCATAGATAAGTTTGACATATTATAAAAATAATTATATTATTTTGAAACCATAAATCTTAGATGAAATCATTTGAAAGCATAAAATATTTCGCATTTGACTCAGTGAAGAAAAAAATGCGATCTTTTAAAACTTTTCCATACATCCTTAATCATAAATTTAACATGTCACACTCCCACTTAGTTGACTTTATAAGAGCCCATCCATTACACATGGCCTGATCTAAAATGATGAGCTAATTACCCATCACTACGATGCCTTACAGTGTTTTGTAGTGCTACCACAAAGGAGAAATAATAGCAATAATAATAATGATAATACTAATAATAATAAGGACAAGCTTGGCTAATCTATTTCTCGCATAAACTCTCTTATAAATAGATAGGGGATGATCTTGAGGAGAGAGAACAAAATTGTGATTATTTTCAATAAAAAAGACAAAAGAGAGATAGAGAGAAAGAAATTTGAGAAAGGGAGAGTGCCCATGAGAGGACACTTAGGAGCTAAGGGAGCTTCCACATAGCTAATGCTAATGAGAAGAGCATATCATTAAAAAATTTAAGTAAATTTAAAACATATTTTTTCATGACAAATGAAGTTGAGAGAGATGATGATAAGGGAGGAAAGAAAGTGTTTGGAAGAAAAACATCGTGACAATATTACTAATATTTTGCGTGAATTCAACTAAGTTGGTTCTTATAATATTGATATGAATAAATTATCCCAAAATAAAGTCTTAGCTAAGTACTAAAATTCTAGAATGTTGGTGTCACTTGTGACCCAAAGCCTAAATTAGCATATAAAATTAACCAACTACTCAAGTTAACCCAAATGACCAACCAACCCAAATTGACTAATGCTTAATTTGACACGAAGTTGATCAATAAAAATTGTGTCTCTTGAGATAAGTGACTAAAAAAATTTACTATTAAGTTTAATAAAATTCTTTTTACTCATATTTAATCATTTTTGTGATACTTACTTCCATAATTTGGTTTCATGTACAAATTTTATGGAACATAGCTTATGTTGAAGAATCATGATGTTAGATGATATTATTTGAGTAAATTAAATGCCAATCAAGACAAACTCTAAATAAGTATAAAGAGTTGTGTTGGAATTAATAAATGATGAACAAAAGATATGAATATAACATAAAATAATATACATAAGATGCCATGACCACAAGATAATGATATGTGGTGATGCATATATGATGTTGGACAAATGTCAATGAATATGAGATATTAGATATTTTGTAATCGACAATGTTGTGAGAACATGCTAGACAAAATTAATGAAATTATATTAAAAATATTTGTAACACTTTAATAAGAATGGTTATATTATTATACATCTTAGTTTCATATATTGAAAATTGAAAGATAAAATCAAAGTTTTGATTATAATCAAGTGCAATAGACATCAAAATCAAGCAATGATACCAATTGATTGATATTATTTTAATAAGATGAATGAGATATCTGTGATAATCAAGTAAAGCAAAACTCTTTAATTAGTGCATCGATATTTGTGACAATCAGGTAAGGAAAAATCTTTTAATTTGGTACTATTAATAATTTGTGACAACAAGATAATGCAAAACTATTTAGTTAAGCACCATGTATTGATATTATTTGTAACAATTTAGTAGAGAAAACCCCTCATACTAGTTATCATTCTAGGTGTATCTTAGTTGCATATATTGATTTTCACATGTAAGCTTAAAAGACATGATAAAATAAGATTTTTCATTATAATCAAGTTTACAATTAAATGAATAGTTTAGAAGTAATAAGCCCATTAAAAAAGAACACAAAAATCTATAATAAATTGCATGGGATATTTTAATAACAAGACATTTTTATTGTGATACTTGATATAATAATGTGATACTTGATAACATTCTTATAGTTTATATGAAGCATGATGTCCCTATAATTGGATGTTTTTCTCTCATTCTTAATTGTTATTATCAAGTGTCATGCACTTGCTTTGCTTACTGCTCATAACATGATATTATTTATTGTACTAGTTGTTATGATTATATGAATATTTTTTATTGATTTATATGAAGTGTCTTTTGATGATATCTTACACATTCTTAGCTTCTTTGAATGTTACATTAAAATGAATCATTAAAGTTATATTAATTAAAAGATTAATTATAATACGTTCAGATAACACGGATATTTTGCTTGAATTTATTATTTTTGACTTAATAAGTCTATGGTAGACTTGCCTCTTATTATTCAATATTTCCTAAAAAGGATAATTTAATATTTTCTTATGTATATTTTGAAGACAGCACTGGTCCAAAAGAGTATGGATGAAAAGTGGTGAGAAAAAAGTTTTTGAAGAAATTTGAGTGCTTATGTATCTTTTTATTTGTAAACTCATCATTTGATCAACAAAATAATTTTTGGGCATATATATATATACATAATTATCTTTGGTAGAAAAAAATAATTAATAATAACAATTAAGCCCTACTGAACAAAGAAGAGGAAAAAATGTCTAAGAAATTAGGGCCATCACACCATCCTTTAGAAGTTGAAGATATGATCAAGTTTATCCATTCAAGAAAGTGTGATGGACGTGCCTCTAGTTATAAACATGCCATGAAGATTATGTATCAAGGATTTTTTTTACAAATAATTAAAAAAATATTACTTTATTTACCAAAAGGTGCAAAGGGTGCAAAGTTCATGCTCCAATTTCATACTAATTATTCATGTGCAAGTGCTTGTGTGATCATGCCTACACTTCAGCTTTTCTGTTGCATGTTTTTTGTGATGGTATATATGTGTCTGTATGTGTGTTTGGGTATTTGTGTGTTGGTTTGTGTGCCTATGTGCCATGTATTGCATGTTTGTGTGTGTGTGTGTGTTTGTGGCTATGTGCATGTATGTGTGTGTCTGTGGAAGTGGAGTGTAACTGTGGGCATGCAAGTGGGTGTATTTGTGTACATGTAGGTTTTTGTGTATGGGTGTGTGTGAGTGTGACCATGTTTGTATGTGTGCATATGGGCATGTGTGTACCTGCTTACATGTGTGTGTGTGTACATGTGTGCTCACTATGGGTGAATGTGTTTATGCTTTATTTTTGCATGTCTATGCTTATGTGCATGTGTGTGTGGGCATGTACATGAATGTGTGTAAGCATACTTACATGCATGCATGTGTGTGTGTATGAGTGCATGCATGCTTCTCTATGTACATGCATATCTTTGTTTGTTCATGTCTTTGTATTCATGTACAAGTGTTTGTGTGTTAGTTTTTTTTGCTTGTGTGTGTGAGTGTGTGTGTGTACAGTATGCTTTTGTGCTTGTACTTATGTGTGCATGTGTTTACATTTGCATGTGCATTTGTGTGTCTATCTATGTGCATGTTTGTCTACATGTGATTTAAGTGTGTGCATGTATGCGTGTTTATGGGTGTGTGTGTGTGTGTGTGTGCATTTAGATGCATGTGTGTGCATGTACATGTGTGCATGTGTCTATGTTTTTGCATGTGTGGTTATGCTTGTGTAGGTATTGGTGTTTGCAATGGTGTGTACATGTTTGTGTGTATGTGTGCCTTTTCATGCGTTCATGCATATACGTGTGTTTTGCACATGTGTTCTTGTGCATGTTTGTGGAAGTGTGTGTCTGTGCACATTTGTGAGCATGTGTGAGTGTGTGCATATATGTGTGTGATCATGTTTGTGTTTATTTGCATGCCTATGAACATGTTTACATATTTGTGCATGTGTATTTTGTGTGCATAATTCCATGTGAGCACTTTGTATGCGTGCGTCCATGCGCGATGTGTTTGGGCATATTTGTGTTTTTTGCATGCATTAGTATATTTGTGTCTACTTGTGTGCATGTGTGTGTGACTATATATGTGCATGCATTAATTTGTGTGTATAGGTGTACATTTGTGCTTATGTATGTGTGTGTGCTTGTGAGCATGGGTGCATGTGCCAATTTGGACATGCATGCATGTGTGTGCATTTGTGCTGGTGTGCATGTCTGGCTATGCTTATGGATGTGTGTACATGTGTGTGTGGCCACTTATGTTTGCAAGGGTACATGTGAGCATATGTGTGTGCATGCGTAAGTTTGCATGTGTGTGAGTCTTTATGGAATGGGTGTGGGTGCTTGTTGTACGTGTGCTTGTGTGCCTTCATGTATAGATGTGTGCATGCATATGTGTGTGTGCAGATATGTGTGTGTGTGTTCATGTGCTGGGGGTTTGTGTGGGATTGTGTGTAGGTGTGCATGTGTGTACATGCATGTGTGTTTGTGTATGTGTGCGTGTGTGCATGTGTACATGTGTAGATATATTTGTATTTTTGTGCACATAGGTGCATGTGTTTGTGTGCATGTATATCTTTATGAGTGCATGGGTACACATGTATGTGCATGCATGTGCATCTATTTATGTGTTTGTGTGTGTGTGAGTAGGTGTGCTTGTGTGTGTGTGCATGTGTGTTTGTGTATAGGCATGGGTAATTGTGGATTTGTGTCCATGCATGTTTATGTCTGTGTGTGCATGTCTACTTGTGAGTGTGCTTGTATGTATGCAAATGTTTGTATTTGTGTGTTCATGTGTGTCCATGTGTATGTTGATGTGAGTGGATGTGCACGTGTGTGTGTGTGTGTGCACTAGTGTGTTTAGGTGTATTCGTGTGTGCATGTGTGTGTGCATGCACATGTATGTAAGTGTGTATGTGTGGGTGCTCGTTAGGGTGTTTAGATGCATGTGTGTGTGCATGAGTAGGTATGTGCATGTGTGTACGTGCTTTTGTGAATTGTGCTTGTATGCACGTGCATGTGCATATGTGTGTGTGTGTGTGTTTATTTGTGAATTTAAATGTATGTGTATGTGGGTGCATGTGCATGTGCATATGCATCCATGTGTGTGTGGGTGCATGTGCATGTGCATATGCATCCATGTGTGTGTGTGTGCATATATGTGTGATTGTGTGTATGCTTGTGCTTATGTATGTGTTAGTGTACATCTTTGTGTGCTTATGTGTGATTGAATGTGAGTGTGTGCATGTATGTTTTATGCATCCATGTGTGTCGGTGTATGGGTTATTATGGGTGTTTGTGTGGGTGTGTTCACATGTATATGTCTGTGTATGTGTATATATGATTATGTATATTTGCATATGCATGTGTGTGTGTGTTTCTATACATTTGTGTGAGTCTTTGTGTTTGCATGCATGTATGCATGTGTATGTGTCGATGCATTTGTAGGGGTCTATGTGCATGTGTATGTTGGCTGTGCATATATGTGTGTGAATGTATGTGTGTGTTCATGTTTATGTGCACGTTGATATATTTGTTGGTGTGTATGTGTGCTACATGAATGTACCTACATGTGTTTACATCTGTTCATGTTTGTGAGTACATTCATGCGTGTGTGTCTGTGAGAAGGTGTGTTGGTTTGTGTGTGTGCATGTGTGTGTGCGTACATGTACATATTTATGGGTGCATCCATGTCTATGTATGTGTTTGTATGTACGAGTGTGAGTGTATTTGGCTATAACTGCTTGCATGTGTATGTGTCTGTGAATGTGAGTGTGTGCATGTACTTATACACATGTACACACATGTGTGTGTTTGTGTGTGTGTATGTGTATGTGCATGTGTGTGCATGAGCATGTGATTGAGCATGTGTGGGTGTGTGCACACATGTGTGTTTATGTTTATGTATGTATATGTGTGAGACGCTTTCTCTTATGTGTGCATGTGTGTGAGTGTACGCATGCATTTGTGTGTATATATATGTGTGTGTGTGTGTGTGGATGCACACTTGTGTGAATGTGTGAGTGTAGGAGTGTGCATATCTACTTGTGTGCATGCATGCTAATGTGTGTGCATGTCTATGTGCATGTGTGTATGTGTGCTTACATGCGCATGAGTGGTGTGTGCCCCTATGTATGTGTTTGTGTATGCGATTACGTGTGAGTTCTTGTGTGTGTTTCTATACTTCTGTTTATATGAGCATGTGTATGTACATGTGTGTGTTTTCGTGTGTGTGTGTGCGTGTGTGTGCGTGTGTGTGCATGTATGAGTGCATCTATGGGTGTGTGTGCATGACTGCACATGTATGTGTCTATGAGTGTGTTCATGTGTATGTGTGTGTGCAAATGTGCATGTGTGTCATGTTCATTTGGACATGCATGTGTGTGTTCGTGCATGTGTATGAGTGTGTGTGTGTGTGTGCAAGCATGTGTGGGTGTCGATGTGTATGCATTTGTGTGTACAAGCAGATGTGTGTTTGTGCTTGCTTGTATGCACGTGCATGTGTGTATTTACAAACATGTATGTATGTATATTAGCATACATTCATGTGTTGGTTTGCATGCATGAATATGCACATGTGTACATGCTTGCATGTGTGTCAGCATGTGTGTGTCTGTGCATATGCGTGTGTGTTTGTGCACATGTGTGTGTGGGCATGTGCATTTGTACTTGTGCAAGTGCACTTTTGTTTTTATGTGTATGTGTGTGTACATGCAAGCATGTGTGCATGTATTTGTGTTTGTGTGCATCTCAATGTTCATGCATGTGTGTGCGTGCTTCGTCTTGTGCACATGTGTTCTTATGATTGTTCCTGCATCTACATGGGTACATGCATATGTTTGTGCATATGTGTGTGTGGTTGGTATGTCTGTGCATGTGAGTGTATATATGTGTTGAGTGCATGTATGTGACAATGCATAGGCATGTCTGTGTTCGTGCGTGCATGTGTGTGTATGTAAATGTGTTAGTGTTTGTGTGTGTTTGTGCATGTATGTTTGGGTCAGTCTATGTTTGTCTATATGTGTGCGTGTGTTCTTGTGCAGGTGTGTTCACGTGCATGTGTGTTCGCAAGTATGCATGTCTCTTTATGTGTTTGTAGGTGAGTCTGTGTATTTTAACATGTATATGTCTTTATATATGTCTACATCTATGTGCATGCATATGTGTGCACATGCACGAGTGTGTATGTGTGTTTGATTGTGCATGCATACATACAATTGCTTCTAATGCTTATAGATATGTGTGTGGGTGTTTGTGAGTGAGTGTGCACTTGTGTGTTCTTGTGTGTCAGTGTGAGGGGGGTAGAGTACATGTATGGGTTTTTGTTGTGCATGTCTACAAGCAAGTCTGTGTGTGTGTACGAGTGTTTTTGTGTGTGAATGTGCTCGAGCATGTGTGTGTATGTGCACATGTGCTTGTGAATGTGCAAGTGTGTATGCATGTGTATCTATATGTGTGTGTGTGCATTCATTTATGTGTGTATATGTTCACACGTATTTTGGTGCGTGCATGTATTCATGTGTGTTTTTAAGGGTTTGCATGCATTTTTATGCTTGCATGCATGCATGTGCAATTATGTATCTACATGTGTGTGTGTGTGTGCATGTGTGTGTTTATGTGCATTTGTATGTGTGTACATATGTGTTTGTGTGTGTGCATGCCCACACATGCATGCATGCTTGCATGCGTGTGTGTGCACGCATACATATGTGTGTGTGATTATGTTTGTGTTCATAATTATTTGTTTATGTGTGTGTATGTGCATGTGGACTTGTATGTGTGAATCTGTGTGTAAGTTTGTGTGAGTGCATGCCTATGTGCTTGTGTGTGTGTGTATGTGTTTGTGTTTATTTGAGCAAGTGTGTGCATGTGCATGCATTTGTATGTATACATATGTGTGAGGGGGTGTGTTTGTATGTGTGTCTATGTGTGTATGTGTATATGCATATGTGTGTGTGCATGTGTGTGTGCACATCCATACATGTGTGTATGCATCTTATTAGTGTATGCATGTGTGTGAGTGGGTCAATGTGCGTGGTTGTAGGTGCTTGCATGTGTACGTGTGCGTATGTGTGTACGTGTGCGTGTGTGTGTGCAAGTGTGTGCATATTAATGTTCTTGTGCATATGTGTGTATGCATGGATGGTTGTGTATAACTATAAGTATGTGTGCATGAGCATGTGTTTGAGCATATGTGCATGCATGCATGCGTATAAGTGTGTGTGTGTTTGTGCATGCATGTTTGCACGTATTTATGCGTGTGCGTGTGTGTGCATGTCTTCATGTGCATGTATATGTGTGTGCAAATGCATGCATGCTTGTGTGAATGTGTGTGTGTGTGTGGGAATATGCATGGGTGGCTACATGCATGCATGTGGCTGCATGCATGGATGCATGTGGGTTCATGCATGCAAGTGTGTGTGCAAGTGTGTAGTTATGTTTATTGAGTTATAAGTGGGTGTGCATGCATGTGTGTTGGCATGTGTATGCACCTGTGTGTGTGGGATTGCCCATGTGTGTGCATCTATGTCTGTATTTATGTGTGCATGTGTGTGTACTTGTGTAAGTATACGAGCGCGTGTGTGTGTGCAGGGGTGCATGATTGCATATGTTTTTGGTAGTTCTTGTGCATGTATGTGCATTCATATATACATGTGTGTGAGTATATATGTGCATGCATTTGCATGTGTGTATTTGTTTGTATTTCTTTCTACCCCTGAATCTAGTGTATGTGCATGCATATGTGGGTGCATGTGTGCATACATGTGTGTGTTTTTGCTTGCATGCATGCACGTGTACGAGCATGTGTGTATGTTTGTGCTTGGGTGCATGCATGTGCATGTGCATCCTTGTGTGTGTGTGTGTTTTTGTCCATGTGTGTGTGTGTTGGGGTGTGCGTCTATGCATATGTGTGAGTGTGTGTGTGTGTATATGTGCATGCTTGTGTGTGTATGTATGTGTGCATGCATGCATGTCAGGTGTGTTTGTATGCGTGAGTATGCATGTGTCTGCACATGCATGTGCATAAAAGAACATATGTGTGTCTATGTGTGGTTATACATATGTGTGTGTATGTGTGCACACATGGGTTCTTGTGTGCATTTGGAAGTAGGTGTGTTTGTGTTATGTGTGTGTGTGCCAACATGCAAGTGTGTATTTATGTATATATGTGTGTGTATATATGTGCTTGTGTGTGTTTATGTGTACATGTGTATATGCATTTGTGTGAACATGCATGTGTGTATGCATGTGTGTATGCATCTATGTACATGTGTGTATGCATGAGTGGTTGCACATGTGTATGTGTATATGTGTTTGAATAAGCATGCTTATGTGTTTGTGCTTGCAAATGTGCACTTGCACGTGTGTTATTGCTTGTATGTGGGTGTGTGTGTGTTTGTGTGCATGAGTGTGTGTGTGCACATGTGTGTGCATATGTGTGTGTATGTGTGTGTGTGCATGTGTTCATACATGTGCATGCATTTATACATACTTCTATATTTGTATATATATGTGCATGCATACATGTGTGCAATTGTTTGTGTGTATGTGTATGTGTGTACATCCTTGTACATGTGTCCTTACATGTATGTGTGCATTCCTATGAGCTTATATGTGTATATGCATGTGCATATGGTAGTGCATGTGGTAGTGCATGTGTGTGCAAGTGCTTGTGCTTGCACATGCATAGGTGTGTGTTTGTGTATGTGTGTGCAGGCATGCGTGCATGTGTTTGTGTTCGTGTATGCGGTTAGGTGTGTGTCTGTGTATAGGCATATGTGTGTGGGTTTGCATGGACATGTGTGTACATGCATGTGTGCATGAGTGTGTGCTTGTGTCTGTGTCTGTGCATGTCTATATTTGTTTGCATATGCATATAGATGTTTGTGCAGATGTGTGCATGTGTCAATGTCTGTGCATTTGTGTGTTTGAGTGTGATTATATGTACATGTGTGTGTGCACATATTTTTGTGTGTGTGTACATTTTCTTACATGTGTATTTACTTGTATGCATGTGTATGTGTGCAGATGCATGTATGTGTATGCATTTTTTAGGGTGCAAATGTGTGTGTGTATGTGTGTACATGAGTGTGTGTATGCATGTGTATGTCCATGCATATATGCATGTAAGTGTGTCTACGTGTATAGGTGTGTGTCTGCGTGTTGTTGTACATGTGTGTTTGTATGCATGCGTGTGAGTATTGTTGTATGTGTGTAGGTGTGGGTGGATGCCTGAATATGTGTGTCTTGCATATGCATAATCATCCATGTACATGCGTGTGTGTGAGTGTAGGTGTGGGGGTGTGTGTGTATCTGTACGTGTGAGAATGTTTTTGTGTGTGTGTGAACATGTGTGTGCTTATGTTTATTTATGTCTGTGTGCACATGTGGGTGTGTGCATCTGCGTATACTATTTTTGCTTGTGTGCATACGTATGTATGTTTGCATGTGTATGGATGTGTGTGCCTATTTCATGTACTCGTATGTGGGTATGAATAGATGTGCAAGTGTGTGTGCATGCCTATGCACATGCATGTGTGTGTGTGCATATGTGTACTTAGGTGCTTGCATGTGCATGTGTGCATGTGTTCACGAGGGGTCACAATGTGCCAATGTGCATGTTTATGTGTTTGTGTTTGCATGTATGTTTATGAATGTATGTGCATGTGTGTGAGTGTGTGTGCATGCATGTGTATATCTATGTGTGTGAGTGTGTATGGGTGGACATGTGTTCGCATGTGCATGTGCACTTGTGCGCATATATACAAGTGTTTATGTGCTCGTGTTTATGCGTGTGTATGCAGATGCCTGTGTGCATGTGCATGTGTGTCTTTGTGTTCGTATGCGTGCATGCATGTGGGTGTGGTTTTGGGTGTCTGTGTATTGCTTTCCTTTGTATGCACGTGTCTATGAATGTGTGTGTGTGAAAGGGAGGGGGAGGGATTTGTACTAATATTTTCATGGGTGTGTGTTCTTATGCATGTGTTTTTGTGTGTGTGCACATGTTTAAGCATGCATGCATGTGTGTGTGCCCTTGTTCATATGGGAGTCCACATGCGTGCATGTGTGTGTATGAGTTTCTATCTATGTGTGCAAGCATATGTGTGTGAATATACAGACGTGCATGTGCGTGTTTATGTGTTGTGCATGTGCATGCTTGTGTGTACACAACCATGTGTGTGTATGCAAGTGTGTGTGTGTATGCATACATGTCTATGTTTGAATGTGTCTACATGTTCCTATGCTTGTGTTTACTTATGAATGTATCTAATTTGGTGCATATGTGGGCATGTTTGTTCGCTGCGTGCATGCATGTTTACATGTGTGTGTCCATATGCTTGTGCAACTATACAAGCATGTGTATGTGTGTGTGTGTGTGCATGTTTTCTTGTGCATATGTGTGTGGGTGTGTGTGTATGTGTGTTTAGGAGTGTGTGTAGGTGTGCATTTGTATGTACATATGAATTCAGGTGCTTTTGTTTGTTTGTGTATGTGCATCTTTAGACAAACATGTGTGTCTGTGGTGCATGTGTGGGTGTTTGTATGTCGATGCATGCATTTGTGTGTGTCAATGAGTGCACATGTTTGTCTATGTGTGCTTGTGGTTGCACACAAGGACAAGTGTGTGTGATTCAATGTGTGTGTGCTTTGTTGTGTGTGTGCATGTTTGTTATTATGCATGATTGCGTGCATGTGTGTGTGTGTAAGTGAGAACATGTGTGTACATGTTAGGCTGTGCGTCTGTTTATGTTCATATGTTTGCATGTACTTGTGCTTATGTGTGCATTGGTGTGTGCATTTGTGTTATATAGTATTTATGTGTGCATATGCATGTGCATGTGTGAGAATGCAAACACCTTTGTCTATGTGCATGTGAGTATGTGTATATGTGTGTATTGTGTGTGTGTGTGTTTGTTCTTATGTGTGTGTGTCAGTGTAAGAGTTTGAATGCATGCGAGTGCATGCACATGCTTGCTTATGTACATGTGCGGTGCATATATATATGTTTGTGGACTAGCATTTGCATCTATGCATGCGCTTGTATGTGTGTGCATGTGTATGCATGTACTTGAGTGTGTGTGTGCACAAATGGTTGTTTGTGCAAGTGTGTATGCATGTGTGTGTAAATGTGAGCATGTGTGGTTATGTGTTAGTGTGCATGTGTTCTCACATGTTTTTGTCGGTGGGCATATGTTTGTGCCTGTGTGTGGATGTGTGTGTGGGTTTGTTCATGTTTGTGTGCTTGCATGTGTGTGGAAGTGTGTTGATGTGTATGTGCATGCATGTGTGCATATGTGTGTATGTATATTTGTGTGTGTTTATGAGTGTATGTGCATTTGTGTGCATACCTATGTGCATGTGTTTGTGGTTTCCTTCCTATGTGTGTGAGTGTGTGCACATGTGTTTGTGCAAGTGTGTGCATTAGTGTATATGTATGTGTGTATGTGTATGTGTGTGTGTGGTTGCTTGTGTATGTGCATGTGTGCATGCATAATTGTGTGCTTGTGCTTTTGTGCATTTGCATGTCTTTATGTGTGTATGAGTTTGTGTGCATATGTGTTTTTTTTTTTGCATGTGTTTGTACTTATATAAATGTTTTTGTATGAATATGTGAGTGTGCATTTGCATGTGTGCTTGTGTTTGTATGTGTATGTGTGTATACGTATATGTGTGCATGAGTATGCATGTTTGCATGTAGGTGTTCATTTTTGCGTGTGTGTGTGTGCATGCATGTTTGGGTGGTTGTGTGTGTGTGCATGTTAATGTGTTTATGTGTATGCATTTGTGTATGCATATGTGTGTATGTTCATTTGCATGTGGGTGTGTTGGTATGTGCTTCTCTGTGTGCATTGATGTGCGAGTGTGTGTGTCCATTTGCATATAAGCAAGGGCATATGTGTACATGTGTGTGCAAGTAGGTGTGGTTGTGCATGTGCATGTATATATATTTGTGTATGTGGGTGTGTGTCAATGAGCATGTGCATGTGTGCATTCATGTGTCTTTGTGGGTAAATGCATGTGCATTTGAGTTTGTGTGTTTCTGCATGTGCTTGAGTGTTTGAGTGTGCATGCATACCTTAATTTGTGTGGGTGTGTTTGTTGGTGTACGTGTGTGTATGTGTGTGCATGTGTGTGCACATGCTCAGACTTTGGAGCATGCACGCACTATGTGTATGTGTCTACGTGTGTGTGTGTGTGTTCATGTGCATGCATGCATGTGTGTGTATGTGTTCTTATGTCAGTGGGTATGTGCATTTGCATGTGCTTATGCACGTGCATGTGTGTGTGTACATGTGCATTTTTGTGTGTACATGTGCATGTGTGTGTTTGCATGGGTGTTTACACTTGTCTATGTGTGCATGTTTTTATCTTGAGTGTGTGCATTCAGATGTGTGTGCATGCATGCATGCATTTATGTATGTGTGTGCATCTATGTGTGTTAATGTATTTGCATGCATGTGCATGTGTATCTATGCTTGTGTGAAAGTGCTTTTTCATGTGCATATATGTTCTTGTGTTTGTGTGTGCGCATGTGTGTGTGCATGTGTTCATGCATGTATACGTATGAATGCATGTGCATTTGTGTATGTGTGCGTGTATGTGTGCAAGTTTCTTGTGTCTATGTCTAGGTGTGTGTATGTGTGCATGTCATACATGTCTAAGTGTTTATGTGTGTATGGGTGCATGAATGTGTGCATGCTTTTATAATATATGTTTGAGTGCACGTGTGTGTTTATATTTATGTGTGTGTGCATATGTGCATAAGTGTCTTTGTGTGTTTGAGTGTTGTGAGAGTTGTGTGTGCAATTTTTTGCATGTATGCTTGTTTATGGGTGTGGTTGCTCATGTGTGTGTGTGCATGCGTGAAGATGCATGTGTATGAGTGCATGTGTATGCACATGTGCAAGTGTGTGTGTAGATGCATGCACATTTGTATGTGTTTGTTGGTGTATGTGTTCACATGTGTAGATGCACCAGCATGTCGGCATGTGTTCTTGCTCATGCATCATTATGTGTGTGTACATGTGTGTGCTTGTGTGTTTTTGTATGTGAGTGCGTCCAAGTATGGATTTTGTGCATGTTTGAATGTGTGTGCATAGTGGTTTGTGCCCACATATGTGTATGTTAGTGTGTGTGGGTACATGTGTCTTTGTTTATGTAAGTTCTTTATGCTTGTTTATCCATGTGCATGTGTGTTTATCTGTGTCTTTTGTGTGTGTGTGTATGCATGTTTGTGTGCATGTGCATGTCATTTTGTGTGCATCGATGTATGTGTTATGTGCTTATGAGTGTGCATGGGTGAGTGCATGTTTGCTTATGTGTGTATTCATACATGTGTGCATGGTTGTGTGTTTGATATTTATGTGGGTGAATGTGTGAACATGTGCATGTGCACATATTCATGCCTTTGTGTATGTGTGCATGTATGTGTGTGTGGGTGTGTGTGTGTATTTGTGCATATTCTTACATATCTACATGTGCATGCATATAAGTATACATGTGTATGTGTGCACAATTGTGCATGTATGTTTACTTTTCTATTTGCATATGAGTTTTAGTGCATGTTCATGTTTGTTCTTTTGTGTGTGTGTGCATGTTTTTGTACATGTGTGTGTGTGCATGCATATGTCTTTATGCATTTGTATATATGTATCAATGTGTATGTGTAAGTGTGTGTTTGTGCTTGTGTATGCGTTTGCATATGTGTGCATGTACATGTGTGATTGTGTGCATGTGTTGTTGTGTATGTGTGTGTATGCATAGGTGTGCACAGAGTACATGTGTAGGTGTTTGAGTTGCACGTGCACACATATGTGTGTGTGTGGGTTCATTTGTGTTTGTTTTTGTTCATGTGTAAGGGTATGGGTGTGTTTTTGTCTACATGTGTGTGATTATAGGTTTGTGTCGGCATGCATGTACATGCATATGTGCATGTGTATGTATATGTGTTTGTGCTTGTACATGTGTTCGCAATTGTGTTTGCCTATGTGTATGAGTGCTTATGGTCTACATAAGTGTGTGTGTGTGTGTATTTGTGCTAATGAAAATTCATACGAGTGTGTCCATATGTGTGTGCATAAGTGTGTGCATATGTGCATGCATGTGCACGTGTTTGTCTATGTGTGTTGATGCATGCATGTGTGTCTATATATGTATGTGTGTGTGTGTTTTCTTGTGTGCATGTGTGGATGTGTGGTTGTGTGCATGTGTGAGGTCTTTTGCATGTGAATATGCATATTTGTGAGCATGTATGCTTGTGTCAATGTGTGGGTGTATCCATGTGTTTGTGTACTTGTGTATGTGTGCATGGGCATGATTGTAAAAGGGTGCTTGTGTGAGCGTGTGTGTGCATGTGTGTGTATATACATCTTTTCCTGTGTGTTTGTGTGCTTGCGTATTCATGTGTGTGTGTATGCATGCATGCTTGCATATGTGCAAAAGTGTTTAGAATTTGTGTGGGTGTGTGTGCATGTATATGTATTTGTGCAAGTCCATGTGCATGCATGCATCTTTGTGTGTGTGGTCATGTTTACTTGTTTTTATTTATGAGTGTGTGCATGTTAATGTCTATGCATGGGCATCTATATGTGCCTGTGGATGGGGTTGTGTTTGTGTGCATACATGCTTGTGTGTTGTATGGGTGTGTGTGCATATGTATGTGTGTGCGTGTTTGTATGCATGTGTGTGAGTGTGTGCATGTGAGTGTGTCTATATGTGTGTGTGTGTTCGTGTGTGCAAATTTGTAGGTATTTGTTTGCATGTGTGTGCATGTCTATGAGCTTATGTGTGTACATGCGTGCCTATGCTGCGAGTATGTGTTTGTATTAATGAATATGCATGTGCATGTGCATATGTGTTCTATTATTGTGTGTACCTATTTTTTGTTCTTATGTTTGTGTGTGTGGGAATGTGTGTGCATCTATGAATGTGCATTTGTGTTTGTGAATATGTGTATGTGTTTGTGTTAGTGTGTGTGCATGTGTGGTTAGGTATGTGTGTGAGTGTGCGTTTCTGTGAATAGGCATGTGTGTGTGCATATGCATGCTATATGTGTGTGTGTGTGTGAGTGTGAATGTGTGTATGTATGTGTGAATTATTGTATTTATTGTCATGGACATTTATGTGTGTGTGTGTACGTGCACATGTTTTGTTGCCTCTTTGTGTGCATGTGCATACGTTTGTTTGTTTATATGCCCATGTGGGTGTATGAGTGTGTGTTTGTATGTGTGTGTATTTGTGTGTGGGAATGTGTGTGTATGCATTTCTATGTGCATGGGTGTATGTGTATGTGTGAGTGTGCATACACCAACATGTGTGCATGTGTGTGTGTGTATTTGTGAGCCTCTATGTGTGCAAGTCTATAAGCCTGTTGGTGCACATTTGTGTTCTTATGTATGTGTGTGTGCATCAATGTGCATGAGATTGTGCTTACATATGCATGTGGTTGTGTGTGTGCATGTGTGTGAGCAAGCGAGTTGTTTTGTGCATGCATGTTGTGTGCGTGCACCATTATGAACATGTGTTCATGTGTGTGTGCAAGTGTTGGTGCATGCATGTGTGCATGCCTTGTGAGTGTAAAAGAATGCATGGACATGGATGTGTGTGAGGAGTGTGTGCTTGTGCAAGCGTATGTGTGTGTGTGTGTGCACGTAAATGTATGTATGATTAGGTATTTGTGCACGTGTATGTGTATGAGGGTGGGTGTTTGCACATGTGATTTGTGTGCTTGAGTTATGTTTATGTGTGTTCGTGTGTTCGTGTTCATGGTTTATGCACATTTATGTATTTGGTTGTGGGTATGCCTTTATGCATGTGCGTCCATGTGTGTGCATGTGTGTGTGTATGTATGTGCACATATTTGTGTTTTTCTCTATGTACATGGGCATACCTATGTTGTGTAAGTGTGAGCATGCATGCATTTGTGTATAAGTGTACTTATAGTCATGTGAGTACATAGTGTATGTGTGTGCTTTTGCTTGGCTGCATGTGTTTGTTCACGTGTTTGTGCATGTGTGCATGTGTGTCTCTTTGTGCATGTGGGTGCAAGCGAGTGTGTGTATGTGAGTGATTGTTTGCATGTGCATGCACTTTTGTGGGTTCCTATCCATGTATGTGCATTTGTGCGAGTGTTTTATGTATGTGTGTATGTGTGCAATGTCTTGTGTGTGCATGTTCATGTTTATGAGTGTATGTGTGTGCTTCTGTGTGTGTGCTTGTGTGTATTCATATGCGCATACATATGTGGGAGTGTACAAATGTGAGTGAGTGGTTGTGTGTGTATTTATGCATATTCATGGGGGTGTGTGTGTGTGCTTTTGTGTGTTTTCTTGTGTGCATGTGTGTGGGTTTGTATATGCATGCATTTTTGTGAGTGTGAGTGTGAGTGCATGCACATGGACATGTGTTTTAAGGAGCACTTATTGCTTATTTTTGTGCATGTGTGTGCATGTGTGTGTGTGAATTTATTTGTGTTTGTGTGTGTGTAAGAGTGTGTTCCTTTGGGGACACGTGTTTTTGTATGTGCATGCATGCTTGCACACAAATGCATGTACGAGCATGTGTTTGTGTGTTTTTAAGCATATGTGTGTGCATATATTTGTTGTGTCTATGTGTAACTGTGTGTGAACCATGGGATTGTGCATGTGTTGGTTTATGTTAGTGTTCTTGTGTGTGTGTGTGTGCATGTGCGAGTCTTGTGCACGTGTGTATGTAGGTGTGTGTGCATGTCTATGAGCCTTTGTGTATGTGTGTGTTCCTGTGCATGTGAGTGTACATTTGTGTCTATTAGCATATGTGTTTATCTACATGGATGCATGCATGTATGTCTATGTGAGCTAGTGTGAGTACATCCATGTTTATGTGTGCATGCAGCTTTGCCTGTGTGTACATGTGAGCACATGCTTATGTGTGTGTCATTGCATGTCAATCTATTTGGGCCTATGCTTGGGAATGTGTTGGTTTGTATGTATCTACATTTGTGGTCAGTGTGTATGTTCATGTGTGCATGTATGTGTCTGTGTGTATGTTTGTATGCATGTGTGTGGGTACATCCATGTGTGTGTCTATACATGTTTGTGCATGTCTATGCAAGTCTTTGAGCTTGTGTGTGTATGTGTGTGCCTATGTGTGCATGTATGTGTTTGTATTATTTTGTGTGTCTATGCTTGGGTGCTTGTGTGAGTGTGTGTGCATGTTTATGTATGTGTTTGCATATATGCATATGTAACCATGTGTGTATGAGTGTGAGTGCTCATGTGTGTGTCTATGCATTGGCATGCATATGTGGTTGTACGTGATCATGTGCTTGTGAATGTGTGTGTGCATGTGTGTTATTAAGGTATATATATGTGGGTATGTGCATGTGGGTGCATGGGTGTGTGTGCATGAGTGTGCATGGGTGTGTGTGTGTGCATGTTTGTTTGCATGTGCATATACATGTACTTGTGTGCATCTCCATGTTTGTATACTTATGCATATGCATATGTCTTTGTATGTGTGATATGTGTGTATGCATGTCTGTCTATGTGTGCGTGTGCATGTTTATATGTGCGTGTCAATGTGTACATGTATGCATGTAGGTGTCTATCTGTACGAGTTAGTGGGTGTCTCTCTGTGCATTTGTGTGTACATATGTTGAGTGTGGTTATGTGTGTACATGGATGTTCTTGTATGTGTGTGAGTATGTGGGTGCATGCATATAGTGCATGTGTGGGTAGGTGGGTGTATGTATTTGCACATATGTGTGTGTGTGTGCATCTATATGTGTGTTTCTTTGTGTGCATGTGCACAAGTGTGTGTGCGTGTGTGTGTGTGCATGTTTATGTGCATTTGTGTTTGTGTGTGTAGGTGCATGTGTCAGTGTGTGATATTGCTTGTCTATACTATGTTTTGTGTGTGTGCTTGTAAGCATGTGTGTGTGTATGTGTGTTTGCATAGGTGAGCATGTTGGTGTGTGTGTATGCATGTTTGCGTGCATCTTTGTGTTTATGCATTTGTGTGTGCATGTGTGAAGGTTTGTGTGATTTTGTGTGATAATGCATGTATGCAAGAGTATCGATATGTGTGTGTTAATGCATGTGTGTGCACAGGTGTGTGTAAGTACACATGTATGTGGGCATGTGTGTCATTATATGAGCATGTGTGCACTTGAGTGTGCCTATGTGTCATTGTGCATATAGGTGTGCATCTATGTGCATGGGTTTGTGTTCTTATTTGTGTGTGTTTTTATGTGTGTGTATGTGAGCCTATGCATCTGTGTGCTTTTGTGTGTATGAGTTTGCATGTAAATGTGCATTCACTTTTGTGTGCTTAGGTATGCACTTGCGTGTGTATGTACGTAAGCGAGCATTTTCATACGTGCAGATGCATGTGCATGTGTGTGTTTATGTGTGTATGCATGTGGGTGTGTGTGTGCTTACATTTTTTTTGTGTATGCATGTGTATGTCTATGTACTTGTCTACATGTGCTTGCATGTGTCTATTTCAACATGTGTGTGTGCGATTATACATGACTATTAGCACGTGTGCATTTGCGTTTGTGCATGTGTGGTTATGTTTGCATTTGTGTGTGTGGATGTGTGTGTGCATTGGTAGGAGAGAGGGTCAGTGTGTGTGTACGTGTGCATGTACATGTGTTTTCATATATGTGTATTTGTGTGTGCATGCATTTGAGTTTTATGTGCATTTGAGCATTTGTGTGTGTATGTGTGGATGTACTTGTTACATGAACATGTATAAGCATGTCCTTTTTTGTGCATATGTGTGTGTTTGTGTGCATGTCTGTGTGCATTTGTGTGTATTTGTGCATGACTTTGTGTCCATGTTTTGTGTGTGCATATATGTGTGCAAGCACATGTTTTTATGCAGATGTGTGTTGTATGTGTGTGTGTGTGTTTATGTGTGCTTGTGTGCATTTTTATGTGTGTGTGTGCATGTGCATACATGAGTGCACAAGAATGTGTGCATGTTTGTATGTGCAAGTGTGCATGTGTGATTGTGTGTGTTTATGTGAGTTTGTGGTTTTGTCTTTGTGCAAGTGTTTAAATGTGTATCTCTACATGTGTGTGTTCATTAACATATATGTGTGGGTGTGTGTGTGGTTGTGCATCTATGTGGGTGTGTATCTATAGCTATGCACATGTGTGTGTACACTATGTGTGTGCATCTTCTTGTGCATGCAAGTGTGTGTGTGTGTATAAGTGTGTAATTGCAAGCATGTGTGTGTATACATGTTTGTGTAGGGTGTGTGTGTGGCCATGATTTTGTGTATGTATACAAGTGTGCTCTCGTGCATGCATGTGTGTGTGTGTGTGAATATGCATTTGTGTGCAAGCATAAACATGTGTGTGCATGTAGATATGTACGTGTGTTTGTTTATGTGCGTGGGTATATGTTGGTGTGTGTAGGTGTACATTTGTGTATGTGTATGCATGCATGCATCTGTGTTTACATGTGCACATGCATGTGTATGGGTGTACATTTGTGTATATGTGTGTGCATGCATGTGTTTTTGCTTGTGATTAGGCGTGAGAGTGAGCATTTATGTGTGTGTATGCATGTGTATATGCACCAACGTGTGTGTGCGGGTGTGTGCGTGCATAGGTGTACATTTGCTTGTGCTCCCATCTGTGCATGTCTATTAATATATGTGTATGCATTTGTGTGTGTGTGGTTATGTAGGTGCATGTGTGTGTATGTGAATTTTTAGTTTCCATGTATTAAAGGTGTGCATGTGCATGCATATGTTTTTGCATATGTGTGTGCGTTTGTGCGTATTTGTTAATGTGTGTTAGTGCATGCATATGTGTGTGTTTTTGTGATTACATTATGAGTTATTGTGCATATGATGGCTTTTGTTTATGCTTGTATTAGTGTGCGGGTGCATGTGTGTTTTTGTGCTTGTGCATGTGTTTGTATATGTGCATGTGTATGTACGTATGTTTATGTAAATGGACAAGAGTTTGAATGTGTGTGTGCAAGTGCATGTGTGTATGAGCATATTTTCCTATATGTGCTTGTGTATTTGTGTGTGTGTGTGTATGAGGGAGTTTGTGCTTCTGAATATGCATGTGTGTTCCCATGTGTGCACAAGAATGTGCATTTGGATGCATGTATATGTGTACACACCTATGCATGTGTATGTGCATGTGTGTGCATATGTGTGCCTATACATATTTGTGTATGTGTGTGTCTGTGTTTGTGTGTGTGCATGCTTATAGGAATATGCTTATGTGTGTATGTGTGTATTGGTGTCTTTGTGTGCATGTGTGTGTGTGTGTGTGTTCATGTGTGATTGTGTGTGCATGTTGGTCTATTGGTGTGTGCATGTGTGTGGGCAATTGTCTATGCATGTATGTGTGTGTGCCTGATTGTGCTTCCATGTGTGTGTGTGTGCATGTGCATTTGCCTCTTAGAGTATATGTGCACACATCCATAAGCCTGTGTGCCTTGTGCGTGTGCATGAATGTGCATATGCTTATGCATGCACAAGTGTGTGCTCGTATGTGTATGTTTGTTGTGTGTGTGTAGAAGTGTGTCTGCATGCATGTGTTTTTCTATGTGCATGTGCGTGTGTGCATCTATGTGTGCATGTCTTCTTGTGTGTGCGTGAGTACGGGTGCATGTGAAGGTGTAAGCATTTGTGCATATGGGAGAGCATATGTGTGTATGTGCATATGTAAATGTATGCATGTTGAGGTGCATATGCACATGTGTGTGCATGTGTCTATTTATGTGTATGCACTTGTTTGGATTGGCATAGGTGTATGCATTTATGTGTAATGCATGTGTGTATGTATTTGTGCATGTATGCACTTGTGTGTGTATGGTTTTTGGTATGTATTTGTGCATGTGCATCCAAGTGTGTGTTTGTGTGTGTATATGCATGTGCATATGTGTGTGTGCTCATATGCATGTGTCCACAAATGATTAGGCATGTGTGCATGTGCATGTAAGTGTGTAATTGTGGTTTTGTTCACATGAGTACATAATGCATGTGTATGCATGTGTGTGCTTGTGCTTACATGTGTGTGTTTGTGTGCATGTGTGTCCATGTGTTCATATGTGTATGTGTGTGCAAGTGTGTGGTTGTGTGCATGCTTACATTCGTGTGCTTACGGTTGAATGAAAGTAGGTACGGTTATACATTTTTTTTCGTGTGCATGCGCTTTTGTGCATGTATGTCTGTGCACATACTTTTGTGCATGTATTTTATGTGTGTGTGTGTATAAGTACATGCCTATGTGCAAGCATGTGTGTGTGAGTGGCTGTGTATTAAGTGTTTGTGTACTTGTGTGTGTGTATGGTTGTGTTTGTTTGCATCTATACATGTGTGTTAGTAAGCTTGTGCATGTGTGTTCCTATGTGAGAGTATATGTGCATATGCTGGCATGTCTGTGCTTGGGTGCATCTGTGTGCATATGTGTGTGTGTATATTTTTGTTCATTTATGCATGTATGTGTATGTGCGGATCTATGTGTGTGTGTGCATATGTGGGTGGGTGTGTGTGTTTACTTATATGTGGGTGTAGGCATGTATGCATGTTTGTGCATCCATGCATTTAAATGCATCGATGCATATGTATGTGAGTGTGTATCTATGTCTATGCTTATATGTGTGTGAGTGTGTATGCTTCTGTGTGAATGAAGTGTATGTGTGTGTGTGTGTTGCTATGTGTGAGTGTGCATGCATGTGCATATCTTTATGCACATGTGTGTGTAAAAGTGTGAGTGCATGTCTATGAACCTTTGTGTATATGTGTGTGCCTATGCAAGTGAATTTGCATGTGTGTGCATGTACGTGCATGAGCATTTGTGTACATATGCATGTGTGCGTAGGTGTGTGCATGTATATGTGTCTGTGCGATTGCATGTGTGTGCAAGTTTTTATGTTCATGCATCTTTGCAATTGTGTGCATGTGTTTATGTGTGAGTGTGTGCATTTGTCTATGCTTGGGAATTTATGTGTGCCTATGTATGGGCACGTGTGTGTGTGTGCATGTAGGTATATGTGATGTGTGTGTGTGTGTGTACATATTTTAGTGCATGTGCATGTATACGAGCTTGTGTGTATTTTTGAGTGCTTGTGTGTCTCTATGCATGTGAGTGTGCGTGTGTGTGTGCAAGTTTGTAATGAGTGTACAAGTCTATGAGCTTGTGTGTGTGTGTTTGTGCCTATGCATGTGAGTGTGCTTGTATATGCATGTGCATATGTGTTTGTAGTAGTGCATGAACATTTTGATCGTATTAGAGTGTGTCTATGCTTGGGTGCTTGTCTATGTTTGTGTGGATGTACATAAGCAAACACATTTATGTGTGTGTGCATTTATGCTTGTGCATTCTTGTGTGTGCATATGTGTATGTCTACATGTGTGGTTTGGTGTGTGAGTTTGTGTGCTTGTGTGTGCATATATGCATAGGCATGTGTGTGTTGGCATGTGTCTTTGTGTTTGTCTGTGTGTATGCAAGCACCTGTGTGTATGTGTGTGTGTCTTGGTGTGCATATGTGTGTATACATGTACATATGTGTGTGTGTTTGTGTGTCCATGCAGGTGTGTGGGAATTTGTGCTTTTTTGTATGTGTATTTGTTTGTGGGCATGTGTTTGGATGTGTCTATATGTGCATATGTGCGTGTTTGTGAGACTATTTGCGTGCAAGTTTGTAAGCCTGTTTATGCACATTTGTGTCCTTGTGCATGAGTGTGTGAGTTAATGTGCATGTGCTTATGCATGTATGTGTCTGCTTGGGTGTGCAAGCTTATGTATGAATGTGCATGTGTGCCTTGGTATGTGTGTGTGCATGTACATTTTTTTTTGTGTATGTGTGCATGTGCATGTGTGTTAGTGTGTATATTTGTGTTTGCATGTACATTTTTGTGAATGAGTTAACATATAGATGCATGTGTGTGTACATTATTTGTGTGGGTATGCATGCATCTTTGTGTTTTGTGGTTGTGTACATGTGTGTGTGTGCATTTATGTATGGAAGCATGCATGTGTGTGTGTGAATTTTTATGTGTATGTGTTTGTGTGATTGTGCATGTATGCAAGGTTGTCTATGTGTGTGCATGAAGGTGGTTGTGAGTGTGTGTGTATGCATGATTGTGCATGGTTATGTGTGTTTGTGTGTGCACATGAGTGTGCATGTAATTGTACATATACGTGTACATTCATGTGCAAATTTGTGTGCATGTGATTGTGTGCTTTTTTTTGTGTACTTATGTGTGTGCATGTGTGTGTTTGTGCATATGAATGTGTTTTTGTGCATGCATTTGTGTGAGTGTGCATGTGTATTTGCTTTTGTGTGCTTTGGGTTGCACTTGTGTATGCATGTGCACGTGTGAGTGTGTGTGCATGGGTGCAGATATGTGTGTGTGCATTTGTGTGTGTTTGTTTGTGTGCATGTGCGTGGGCATGTGTTTATGCTTGTTGGTGTCTGTGTTTGCATGTGTATGTCTGTGAGTGTATATGCAAGTGTGTGTGCCTGTGAGCATGTCTGCATATGCGTGTTTGTGGGTACATGCATGTGTGTTTTTGTGAGTGCATATGCATCTAGGACTACTTGTGTATGTGTATGAGTGCATTTGTGTTTATGCATGTGTGGTTGTGATTGTGTTTTTGTGCATGTGTATGCATGTGCATATATCTTAGCATATGCAAATAATTCTACTCCATGTGGCCATTACCTTGATTTTATTTTATTAAGTTATATTACTTAAATTAGTATCAGTTCATTTTGATTAGATATTTATTTAATTTTAAAGTAATTGTTGTTTGAGATGTCATAAGTACTATATTTTACATTGTTAAATAATTATTTTTTAAGCGTTTACTAAGATTTACAAGAAATTTGAACTTGTACCACATTTGATAGTTGAAGATGTTATATTCAACATCTTTAGTATCTTGGAATTCAACTTCATCACTTAATTGACCTTATTTTTTTCAAATTTTTTTTCTTTAATTTTGTTATATTAATATCTAACTCTAAATCAATTCTCGCTTGCCTTTTACATTGCTTTGAATTTGTCATATTATATTACATCTATTTATCTCATTTCATCTTTAAATACATTTACATGATACTAAAACAATAATTTATTATTACTTATGCTTTTTTTATTTGGTAATTCACATTAATTCTAAACAAGTCTAATTAAGATGAAATAATTATTGTCCGACTCATCTTGTTGCACTCTATAAGTTTAAATATTGAATTTTATATTTTTATATGTTTTTATTTATCATATTTTATCATGTTTTCTATGGTTTTTTGCTTTATTCTTTGGTGATGGTCGAGGATGTTACAATCGATCTCCTTGGTATCTTGAAAAAAAATATTCCTATATAACTTTTTTCCATATGTTCAAATATTTTACTTTGAGTTTGTTATATTTCTATAAATTCCTAATTCTCCTCTTGTGTGACATATCTTAATGGAGCTCTATCTAACTAAATATTTATTTTTTATTTTTTTAAGATATTTTATTTTCAATAATATTGGCATATTTTATAAAAAGTTTTTATTTGAACATGATTTGATTTTCGAGATTGTTACACTTACAGGAATGAAAACTTTTTGTTCAATTTGTTTCACTTTTTTAGATCTTCTACAAAGCTTTGGTTAAATTGCAATAAAACCTTAATTCTAATCTCTTGCGGCCATTACATCATTTTAACTTTGTTATATTGTAGTGTTTCAATTTATGAGATTTCTCTTCAATACGTATTTTCTAAAGATTAAAATAATTATTTACTATTATTTATTCTTGTTTACTTGTTAATTTATAATACTTCCAAAAGTGGTTAGATTGAAGCGTAATCAATGTTGTCAAACTCATTTTGACATGTACATCTAATTGATAATTTATTTTTTTACTTTGAAAAAGATTTTATTTCAAAGATTGTTTCATCCATTATGAGGCATTACATTAGTTCTAGATTAGCTGATGGAGATTGATACACATAATCTCTTTAGTATATTAGAATAGAACTTTTTTGCACAAATTATCTCATTTCTTGAAATGTTTTAGAATGATTTAGTTATATTACCATGTAACTCTAACTCTCCACTCCCTTGCTTCACTTTGATTTGGTTTTATTAAATCACTTTAATTTATCTCATTTTAATTTAATAAATTTTTTATTGGTGTTAAGTTTATAGTTTATTATTAATACTACTAATTTATTTTTGCAATTAATAATAGTTACTATTAAGGTCTGATGAAGACGAAAAAAGTTTGTTGGCCTTATTTTGATAAGCTCGGTCATTATAAATATATTTTTATATTTTGAAATATTTAATTTTCTATAGTTTTGGCATACTTTAGAAGACATTTTGATTCATAATTGATTTGATGGTTGATGATGTTATCCTCAATCTTGCCATGATTTTGTTACATTATATCACACAAACTATATTTCACTTTAGAATTAATATATATATATATATATATATATATATATATATATATATATACTAAATAATAAACTAATAATTTATTATTATTTATCCTTATTTGTTTTTATAATTTATAAAAATTCCAATTGAGGTATGACAAAGACAAAAAAAGTTTTTTGACCCATCTTATCTTGCTCTATAAAATTATGTTTTTTTTTTAATATTTTAAGATATTTTAATTTCTAAGGTGTTTGTGTGGTTTATAAAACATTTGAATTTGTATCTGATTTGATAATTAAGGATGTTGCATTCCATCTCTTTAGTATTTCAGAATGTCACTTTCCAAAAGAATTTATCTCATTTCTTAAAAAAAATTTCCTATAATTTAGTTATATTATTATTTAATGCTAAGCCACCTTTTGTTTAACCATCACATCACTTTGAATTGATTATATTCATTACTTCAATTTATCTTATTTTAGTTTTAATATATGAATATATTTCTTAATATTTTAATTTTAATTTTAATTTGTCATTATGTAAGCTTACTTATTATTATAAGTCATAGTAATTATATGTAAGACATGAACAAGAAAAAACTAATATTGTTGGACTAATTAAGAATCAATTTATATATATTAAAATATTCTATTTTTAGAAAATTTTCATTATTAATGAGAGATTTTGATTCTTATCTAATTAATCAAAAGTTGATGATGCACATAATATCTTTAATATCTTAGAATGTAAACTTCCCATAAATAATATTTCATTTTTATCTTTTTTGCTTTAATTTGTTTATATTACTATATAACTCTAATTTGCCCTTTGTGTGGCCCGTTTCACCCTTTCATATCTTATTTTGTTATATAATATTATTTCAATTTATTTTATTTAAATTTAATACATAATTACTTAATATTAAAAATAAATATCTATTATTATTTATGTTTCTTTAATTTTGTAATTCGTGGTGATTTTGAATGTCGACTAATGGAGATGAAACAAAGCCATTGGACTTATCTTAATGAGCTCAATGAATTAATTTTTTTTTAATTTTTTAAGTATTTTATTTTCTAAGATTGTGTCATATTTTATGAGATATTATGATTCATACTAGATTTGAAGGTCAAACTCTTATGCTCCATCTCCCTAGAATCTTGAAATGTAAGTTTTCAATTAAATTTATCTCAATTTTTTCAAACATTTCACTTTGATTTGATTTTTTAAAATGAAACTCAAAATCTTCTCTCGTGTGCTCATTACGATACTTTTTTAGTTATATTAGAGTTTATCTTTTTGCATCATTCTAACTTCAATACATATTTAATTAATATTGAAATAATATTTTATTAACATTTTTCTTATTGAGTTTAGTAACTTACTCGATTGTGAAGAAAGTTACAAATCAAAGCTTATTTCCTCTCAATTGGTACTTCATTTGAATTAGTTCGAATTAATATAACTAAATTAAAATAGGAGTTGGAGAGTTGGAGTTACATCATAATATAGCCAAATTGAATGGAAAAAATTGGAATAATTTGTTAATGTAAATTAAATATTTAGTTGGAGTTTCATCAAAATGTCAAATTCTTAGAAAATAAAGCTTTTAAAAATTAAAAAAATGAATATTTAATTAGATAGAGCAATTTAAAATGAGTCTACTGATATTTGCATTGACATGATCAAATCTTGTTTGAATTATAATAATTTGTTAATGTAAATAAAAATAAATAGAAAACATTATTATTTTAATATTAACCAAATATATAGCAAAACTAAAATCATGTGAATTAAAACAACATAACAAAACCAAATCAAAGAAATGTAAAAGTCATATCAGAGGTAATGTTTTGGTTTATAGGATTATTCGAAAGTCAAAGTGAAGATGTTCAAGAAATAAGATAAATTATATAAGAAGCTGTGTTCCATGATATAAAAGAGTTTGAGTGTAGCATTCTAAACTGCAAAGTCATATATGCATCAATATATCTCAATAAAGTATGCTAAAAAATAAAAGAAATAACAATATATAAATGAGTATTTATTTGGATGGAGTCATTAAGGCAAGCACAATGACTTTTGTTACACCTCAACCAGACGTCCTTAAGAGCTACTATGGATTACAAAATTAAATAAAAATGAAAAAAAAAAATTTATTATTTAATATTTAGTAAATATTTAATAAAAGTAAAATGAGATGATAAATAGAAGAAATCTAATGTAAGAAAATCAAGGAATTCTATTGGCCTCATAAGAAGAAAATATGACTTTCATAATAAAAATACTTTTCAAGGTTTTGGCAAACTCTATAAGTCATTTAAATTCATAAATGATTTGATAAAAAAAAACTTTACACTTGATCACCTCTAAATGTTGTAGAGCAAGTTTGTCCTAAACTTAATCACATTTTGTTAATTTTGTTTTCCATTCAATTGATTATAATACTATGCTACTGTTATTCTCCACTCATGTTAAGTTTATATTGCCTTATTTTTGATATATTATATTACTTCAATTTACATCATTTTAGCTTCAATTTATGTTTATTTAATATTAAAATAATAATTTGTTATTATTTCTGATTATTTAATTTTGTAATTTGTAGTAAATCCAAATGAGATTTGATTGAGATAAAAGTAATGTCATTGGTGTCCTCTTGACAAGTACTATCTAATTAAATATTAATTTTTATATTTTAAAATATTTTATTTTTTGAAGTTTTTGTTTACTTTGTGTCATTTTAATTTGTACCTAATTTGATGTGTGAGGATTTCACAATTGATCAATGGTATCTTGAAAGGCCACATTCTTATATAATTTTTTTCAAATTTTTAAGCTTTTTTTCTCTAATTTGATAGTGTTACTATGAAACTCTACTATCCTCTTATGTGAACTTTCAATCATTTTGGTTAGATTTTGTTACTTTACTTAAACTTATCTCATTTCTTCTTTAATATAAAGTTACTTAATATCAAAATAACAACTTAATATCAAGCATGGTTAGACTCATTTAGTGTTCTCCATCTAGTGAAACATTTATTTTTTTTAATATTTTTAAATATTTTATTAGACTAATTTTTTTACATTCTTTATGAGACATTTCAATTGTGCTTGATTTATCTATCCAAATATTTACACTCTATTGCTTTAATATATTGAAACACAACTATCCTATATAATTTATTTAATTTTGTACAAACTTTCTTCTTTGCTTTCGTTATATTACTATGAAATTTTAATTCTACTCTCATGTGACCATTTCATTGTTCTGTTTTGGTTATATTACATTGTTTCAATTTATTGAATTTTATATTATACATACGTTGAATTATTATTAAAAAATATATATTATTATAACTTATGCTTACTTACCTTTATAATTCTAAGTCCTAACAAGTTTCTATTGAGATGAAACAAATGTTGTTAGACTCATCTCGATGATTTAATAAAAAATTCATTTTTAAATTTTAAATTCTTTATTTCAATGAGTTTCTTTTCGTTTTAAGCATCATTTTAACTAATACCTTATATGAAGATCAAGGATGCTGCACTTAATTTCCTTAATATCTTTGAATTAAACTTTCTCAAATGATTTATCACATTTGGTCAAATGTTTTGCTTTGAGTTGGTGATATTACTATGTAACCTTAAATCTCCTCCCATGTGACTTTCATCGCATTGTTTTGGTAATATTACCATTCTTTAGTTAATCACACTTTAGAATTAATATATATTTATTTATTATTAAAAAAATAACTTAATTTTTTTATGCTTATTTAATTTTTCAATTCACATTAACTCCAAAAGATGTTAAATTGAGATAAGAAATGTCATTGTACTCATTAAGACAAGCTTTGTTGATCAAATATTGATTTTTATATTCTTAAATTTCTTATTTTCTAAGATTTATGCATGTTTTGTAAGGCATTTTTATTCATATTTGATTTGACAATAGAGAATATCACACTTGATCTTGTTGTAATTATGGAAAGTAACAATCTACTAGAATTTATCTCACTTTCTTCAAACTTTTCCATATTTTGTTTGATATATTACTATTAAAATTTGATTCTTCTCTTGACTGACCCTTATATTTGATTTATTTGGCTTTATTAAAGTGCCTACATTTTTCAATTTTTAGCTGTAACATATATATTTAACTTATATCAAAATAATTATTTATTAATATCTATGCTTATTTATTTTTTTCTATTGATAATAATTTAGAATGAGGTTTGTTTGAGAACTACTCTATTGAATTTTCTATTTTTTCCTCACAATATTTTGCTAAGGTTTAGCATGCTTTAAAGGACATTTTAATTCATCTCATTTGGTAGTGGATGATGTTACACTTGATCTCTTAAGTATATTGGAATGATACTTCTTGATACAATTATGCCATTTGTTTATATTTTGTATTTTTATTTGCATATGTTCCTTTGTAACACTAGATCTTTTCTAGTCTTATCATCATATCACCTTGATTTTGTTTTTTTAAGTTGCCTCAATAGATCTCATTTAACCGTCAATATATATTTATGCCTTTAGGTTCTAATGATGGCTAAAAAAATGTGGTTTGAATCATCCTAACGAGCTCTAACCTATTAAACACAAATTTTTTATTTTTTTAAATATATTATTTTTTAATATTTTTGCCTTATTTTATATGATATTTGTTTTATACCACAATTAACAATAGAGGAGCTATACTTGATAACATTAACATTTTGGACACATCTCAATTAGTTCTATCAAATTGAATATTCATTTTTATATATTTATTTTATATATTTTAATTGCTAGTGTTTTTACATATTTTATGGGATATTTTGTTTCATACGTGATATGATAATTAAGGACATTACATTTGATCTCCTTAGAATCATTGAATGTAACTTCCTTAAATAATTTATCTCCTTTAATCAATTGTTAAGCTTTGTTTGGTTATATTATTATATAACTCTAAATCTTCTCTAGATTTAATGTTTGAAGAAGTTACATTTAATCTTTTTAGAATTTTGGAATATAGCATTCCTATAAATTATCTCATTTTTTCAAATGTTTCACTTTGACATGGTTGTATTACATTGAAATACTAATCCTTCTTTTTATGTCCTTTATATTGTTTTCTTGGTTTATTAAATTACCTAAATTTCAAACTTAATATATATATATATATATTATTTATAGAAAAATAATGATTTATAATCATTAAAGCTTATTTTATTTTTATTATTCATAGTATTTTAAAACTAGGACTCATTCAGATAAAACAAATGTTAGTGCACTCAACTAGATGGGCTCCATCTAATTAAATTGTAGTTTTATAATATTTATTAATATTATTTTATATTATTTTTATGCTCTTTATAATACATTTTGATTCCTATTTTATTTGATGATCATGGAAGTTACATTTGATCTTCTTTTTATGTCAAAAATGAATCTTTTAGTACAAGTTATCATGTTTTTTAATAGTTTTTGCTTAAATTTGGTTATATTAGTTTAAATAAAAACTCTACTCCAATGTGACAAACATCATTTTTGTTTACTTATATTATATTTTTAAAAATGTCTCGTCTTGGATTTAATATATTTATACATACATATAGTTAATATTAAAGTAGTTATTTATTTTTTATTATGTATATTTAATTTTGTAATTCATAATAATTCCAACCAAGCAACAATGGAGATAAAAGAAATGTTAGTTGACCCTTCTTGAAGAACTCTATTCAATTTAGATATTCGTTTTTATATTTTTTAATTTTTTTTATTTTCTAACATTTTATTATGCTTTGGAACGTATTTTAATTAGTACTTTATTTTATGATTGGGGTTGTTACTCTTGATCTCTTTAGTTTCTTAGAATGCATGCTTTCCATAAACATCATCTCACTTTTTTAAAAAAAATTCTTTTATTTTTTTATGTTAATATGTTGACCCTAATGGTCCTCTAACATGACCATTACTATTTTGATTTACTTATATTATGTTGTTTCAAGTTATCTCATTTTAGTGTTAATATATATTTTCTTATTACTAAAATTTTAAGTTTTTATTATTCTTGGTTATTTACCTTGGTAATTTATAATTATTCCAAAAATGATATGATCAAGATAGAATAATATCCTTGGACTTATTTTAATGAGGTATTTGTAAGCAAATATTTATTTTTATAAATTGTTTTAATTATTTTAGTTTACATAGTTTTTTATTTCTATGAAAGATTTTTGAATTTATACATTCTTTGATGAAAAAGTATAGACTAGCTCTCCTTTTATATCTTCTAATGTAACTTTCTAACACAATTTATCTCAAATCCTCAAAATTTTACTTTAATTTGGCTACATTACTATGTAACTCTATATCTACTATTGTGTGACATATGTATGTTGTTAATTTTGCTATAGTACAATCAATTTATGTAATTTTTTTCTTTAATACTTGGTTAATTAAGATTAAAAGTCCTTTATTTTCATTTTTACATATTTAACTTGATAATTCTTAGTAATTTGAAATGAGGTCTGATTAAGATGAAATTGACATCATTGAACTTATATTTTTAAATATCTTTTTGTATTTTTTTGAATGATTTAATAGAAAATTTGATTCATACCACATTTGATGATTGAGGAAGTCATACTTAGTCTCCTTAGTTTTTTGCATTATGGCTTTCTTATATAATTTGTCACATTTCTCCAAAGCTTTTACTTTGACATAGTTATATTACTATGAAATAGTAATTCTTCTCTCATGTAACCAATATATCTCTTCATTTAGGCATATAAATTTGCTTAAATTTAACTCATATAAGTCTTATTTTATATATAATTAATATTAAACTTATTTATTATCATTTTTACTTATTTAACTTGGTAATTCATGATAATTCCATGGTCTGATTGAGATGAAGAGCACCATATAACTAAAAATTACATTTTATATTTTTAAATATATATCTTTTTTTGTTTTGCACTCTTTACATGATAAATTTGATTTGAACATGATTTGATGATCAAGGATGTTATACGCAATCTCCTCATTATCTTAGAATTAAATATTCCCATATAATTTATCTCATTTCTAAATACTTTTTTCTTTGATTTTGTTAGATTACTATGAAGCTCTAATTGTCCCCTTTAATGATTTTAATAATGCTTTGAGTTGCTTGTATTATATTGTTTCCATTTAACTTATTTTAACTTTAAAATTAATTTACTTTATATTAAATTAAGTTTTTATTTTTATTTATGTTTAATTAATTCTTATTAATTCAATGTAGTACAAATGGAGACAAAACAAAGTCATTATATTCATCTCAATGAGCTTTATCCAATGAAAAATTTACTTTCATACTTTTTTAATATTTTATTTTCAAAGTTAGCATACATTAAAAAATATTTTAATCTTATCTCATTTCATAGTTTTGATAATCATCCATGATCTTATAATATACTTGCAATGTAACTTGCTATGTACTTTATCTCTTCTTTACAAATGTGTTGGTTTGATTTGATTATATTATTTTTTTCTCTAAATGTCCTCACACTTGAACTTTACAGCAGTTTGATTTAGTATACTACGTTATGTCAATTTATCTTATTTGAACTTTAAAATATATTTTCTCAATATTAAGATAGTAATATATTATTATTTATGTTGATTTAATTCAATAATTTGTAGATACGAAACCAATCATCGATCGAGAGAAATAAAGTAGATGGACAAATCCCAAACTACTCTATTCAAAAGAATATTCATTTTATTATTTTTTATTAACTTTTTTACATGGTTTTCAAGATATTTTCTTTTGAATCATAGTTAATGATTGAAAATACTACATTCGATCTCCTTAGTACCTCAGAATGCAACATTATGTTTAATTTATCTCATTTTTTTGAAATGTTTTGCTTTTAATTGATTGTGTCATAATGTAACTCTAAATCCCATCCCATATGACCTTTACATGTGTTGTATTTCATTATATTACATTGTTTCAATTTATATCATTTAAATTTTAATATTTATTTAATTTATAAAAATTAATTTATTTTATTTATGCTTATTTACTTTTATAATTTATAGTAACTCAAATTGAACTCCTACTAAGATGAAACAACTATTGTAAGACTAATTTTGATAAGTTGTATTCAATTACATGTGCAATCTTTATTTTTAAAAGTGTTATTTTCTTTAAATTTTCCTTCTTTATGAGATTTTTCTATTTGTGACAAATTTGATAATCATGTTACACTTGATCTCTGTAGTATCTTTGAATCAAGCTTTCTAGCACAATTTATCTTATTTTTATAACATTTTTCTTTGATTTAGTTTTATTACTATGAAGCTATAATTATTCTCCAATATGGCCTTCATATAGCTCCCATTTGGGTAAATTAAATATCTTTAATTTATCTTGTTTTAGTCATATTATAAATCTACTTAGTATTAATATAATAATTTACTACTATATGAACTTATTTAATATTTTAATTAATAGTAATGAGAAAATAGGATTGATCAAGATGAAATAAAAATTGTTGGACTCATTTAAACAAACTTTATCAAATAAAATATTCTTTTACTCTCTATAAATATTTTATTTTTTAGGGTTTGGCATTATTTATGTGACATTTCAACTGTTTTCTCACTTCACTATCAAGGTTCTTATATTCAATACTTTTAGTATCTCGGAGTTGAACTTTGTTCAATATTTATCTCATTTCTAATTTTTTTTCTTATATTACAATGAAACTCTAATTCTCTTCTCTTATAGCCATTTAATTTATTTTTCTTGGAAATATTACAAAACTTCTTTTTATCTCATTTAAGAATAAACATATATTTACTTAATGTGAAAATAATAAATTTTTAATTTATGTTTAAATAATTTTGTAATTTGTAACAATTCCAAAAGAGGTTCAATAAAGCTGAAACAAATGTTGTTGTGGTCGACCTGTAAAGCTCTATATAATTTAATAGTTTTTTTAATATTTTTAAATATTTTATTTTATAAGGCTTTAATATGATTTATAAAGCTTCTCAATTGCACCATATTTGACCTTTGTGGATGTTATGCACAGTCTTCTCATAATCATGGAATGCAACTTTCTTTAATAATTTTTAGCACTTCAAATTTTTTCTTTAATTCTATTATATTATTTGTTCACTCTAAATAACTTTTTATGTGATGTTTAAATCATTCTGATTAGTTACGTTACATTGTTTTAATTTATATCAATTTTACCTTAGTATATATTTGCTTAATATTTAAATAGCATTTTTTTAATTATTTATCTCTATTTAGTTATGTAATTTCAAATTACTTAATATATGTCTCAATCATGATTAAAAATATTTTTGGACTCATCTCAATATGATCTATCAAATTAAATATATAATTTTAGATTTTCAAATATTTTATTTTTAAAGATTTTAGTACATTTTATGAGTATTACTATCTATATCTAATTTGATCATCAAGAATATCACAACTAATCTCCATAGCATCATGCAACGACGCTTTACGATACAACTTATCTCATTTCTAAAATTGTTTCCTTTCTTTTAGTTAAATTAGAATGAGACTATAATTTTCTCTCATGTGACCTTGACATCGCTTTGAATAGAGTATATTAATTTTTTAATTTACCTTATTTCAATCTTATTATATATTTATTTAATTTTAAATTTTTTTACTACGTGTGGTTATTTAAGTTTTTTATTCAAAATAATTCTAATAAGGTCCTATTGAGATGAAATAAACGTTGTCATCTTCTCTAGATGAACTCTACCTAACTCTATATTCAATTTTATATTTTAAAATATTTTATTTGTTATAGTTTTGAAATACTTTATGAGATATTTTTAATTGTAGATGATTTAGTGATCGATGATGTTATGCTCGATCTTCTTGGTATTTTGGAAGTCAATATTATTATGACATTTTTTTCATTTCATCATATTTTTAATTTTGATTTATTAAAATAACTACTTATTATAATTTTATGTTTAAGTAACTTCATAATTCTTAACAACTCAAAATGAGGTCACATGCAATTCAAAAAAATGTTATTGGGCTCATTTCGATGAGTCCAATCAAATAAATATTCATTTTTATATGATAATATTTTATTTTCCAAGGTGTTGAGTTTCTTTATAAGGCATTTAAATATATATTTGATTTGACAATCAAGGATATTACACTAAATCTTTGTTGCATCTTGTAATGCACCTTAGTTAAATATTTTATCCCATTTTTTCAAAAAGTTCTTTTTGTTGTTGGTATATTTCTTATTAACTCTAAACTTCCACTTTTGTGAATTTTTCATCACCTTAATATTACTTTTTAATTTTAAATAAACTATTTATTATTATTATTTATGATTATTTACATTTATAATTCTCAATTATTCCAAATGATACCTAATTAAGGTGACACAAATTTCATTACACTTATATCAATATGCTCAATCATATTAAATATTTATTTTTATTTTCTTAATTAATTTAATTTCAATAGTTTTAAAATTATTTGTGAGAAATTACAATTCGTGCCACATAAAAGGTTGAATGATGTTACACTTGACTGCCTTAGTAAAAAAGGATGCATCGTTCCCGTAAACTTTAAGTGATTTCTTCAAACTTATCACTTTGATTTGATTATATTTTTATTAAAATATAGTTCTCCACTCATGTGACCCTTACATCATTAAGGTTAAGTTATATTACATTGCCTAAGTTTATCTTATTTTAACCTTAGTAAAAATTGAGTTAATATTAAATAGTAATTTACCAATTTTATTTATGGATAACTAATTTAGCAACTTATTCTACTTCTAAATAAAGTGTACTGTAGAAAAACAAATATCATTCAACTTGTCTCATTAAGCTCTATCAAATTTAGATATAATTTTTAATTTTTTTAGATATTTTATTTTACTAGTGTTATGATTTGCTTTATGAGACATCTTGACTTGTACCTTATTAGATGATCAAGGTTGCTACATTCATTATTCTTAGTATCTTAGAATGTATTTTTCTCACACAATTACCTCATTTCTTAAAATGTTATGCTTTCTTCTAATTATATCACTATGTTACTCTAAATTAGCTTTGTGTGATCTCTAAATTACTTTCATTTTGTTATATTATATTGTTTCAATTTATCATATTTTGGTATCAATCTATGTTTTCAAATGTGGTAAATACTAGTTTATGGTTAATGTTAGCTCATTTATCAAGGAAATTCCAAATTTTTCAAATGAGGTTTGATTGATACAAAGTAAATGTCATTGGACTTGTCTAAATATGCATTATCTAATTGAATATTTACTTATAAATATATACATATTTATATATATAATTCATTTTATATTTTTTTGTAAGCTTTATTAGATATTTCATCTCATACCATATTTAACGGTTTAGAACATTACACTTGATCTCCTTAACATTCTATAATGCAACTTTCTCAAACATTTTATCTCTTTTCATGAAACCTTTTCTTTTAATTTGGTTATATTACTATGAAACTAAATCTTCTCTCTTTGACATTTAATTTACTTTAATTTTTTAATATTGTTTATTTTTAATTTACTTACTCAAATAATAATTTATATTTATTTTTGAATATTTGGTTTGGTAATTTGCATTAATTCCTAGTGAGGAATGATTGGATGAAATAGGCATCGTTGGACTCATCTCGACAAGGAGATTTTATTTAAAAATGAATTTTTTAAGATGTTGGCATAGCTTATGTAATATTTTTATTTATACTTTATTTGACAATAAAGAATGTTATAGTTGACGCACTTAGTAACTTGGAATGTAATGTTCCTAGATAATTTAAACTTTCATGAAATACATCATGTAGATATTGTTAAAATATAATGAAACTCTAATTTTTCACTTATTTGATCCTTAAATTACTTTGATTTGGTTATATTATATTATGTTTATTTATCTTCTTTCAATTTTTGTATACATTTTCTTAACATTAAAATGATAATTTAAGATTATTTATGCCCATTTAACCTTATAATTCATAGTTATTCCAATTGAGGTTTAATCAAATTGAAATAAGTGTCCTTAGACACATCTCAACAATCTTTATCCTATTAATTATTTTTTTATATTTTTCAAATATTTTATTTTCTAGAGTGCCAGCATGCTTTACAAAATATTTTGATACCTTCACGATTTTAGGGTCGAGGACATTACACTCATTCTTCTTAATAGCTTTGAATGGAACATTGCCATATAATTTATCTCTTTTCTTGAAATACTTCACTTTTATATAGTTATATTACTATATCACTCTAAATCGCAACTCATTTTATTTTTACATTACATTGACTTAGTTTTATTAGAATTCTTCGACTAACCTCATTTCAACTTAGCATTTGTTTAGTTAATATTAAAAAATGTTTTTAATTATTTGTGCTTATTTAAATTGGTAAATTGTGGTAATTCAAAATGAGGTTTGAACTAATAAAACAAATATCATTACCTTCATTTAATTGAGCTCTATCAAATTAAATATTATATTTTTTATATTTTTTATATTTTTAAATATTTTATTTTCAAAGATTATTTCATGCCTTATCAAATATGTAGACTTGTACATGATTTGATGACCAAAGGTGTTAAGACTAATCTCCACAGCATCATGAAATGGAATTCTTACATAAAATTTATCTCATTTCTTTAAATATTTGATCTACATTATGTTATATTTCAATGAAGCTCTAACTTTCTTTGTATGTGACTTTATATTACTTTTATTTTGTTATATTTTATTTCTTCATTTTATCTTTGATATATTGTCACTTCATATTAAAATAGTAACTATTTATTATTTTTCTTGTTTGATTTGGTAATTTATGTTAATTCAAAATGTGAATCAATGGAAACAAAACAAACATCATTGGATTTTTCTAAAATAATTATTTATTTGGAAGAAACATGGATTGATTATCAAGGATGTTACACTTACCTCTTTAATATCTTTCACTGTATCTTTACCACGTAATTTTTCATTTTTTCTCAAATATTTTACTTTGATATAGATGCAACTCTAAATCACTACTCCTGTGATGTTTACACTGCCTTTAATTAGCTTTATTACAACTTTTCACCTTACCTCATTTCTACTTTAATATATATTCACTTAATATTAAAATAACATTATTTTATTATTTACACGTATCTACCTTTATAATTTATTATTGTTCCTAATGAGGTTTTACGTAATGAAATAAATATCATTGGACTAATTTGAATAATTTCTATCAAGTTAAAGATTCTTTTTTTCTACTTTTTTAAATATTTTATTATCTAAAAATTTTGGTGTGCATTACAAAACATGTGAACATGTACCTAATTTAATGACTTAAGATGTTATAATCGATCTCTTTGGTGTCTTGGATGCACGCGTCATAGAAAATTTATCTTATTTCTTCAAATATTTTACTTAATCTTTGTTATATTATAATAAAACTCTAATTCTATTCTAGTATGACCTTTACATTTCTTATTATTTTTTATGGTAGATTACTTAAATTTATTGCATTTTATCATTGATATTTTTATGTTATTTTAAAATAATTTTTTTAAATATTTATTCCTTTTTACTTTGCTAGTTTATGGTAATTATAAATGAGGTTTGCGAGTGACCAAACAAACATCTTCAATTTTATCTTATTTGGCTCTATCAAATAAATATTAAATTATATATTTTTAAATGTTATTTTTTAGTTTTGGCTTACTTTTAGAGTCATCTTGATTTGCACTAAATTTGTTGATTAGAATGTTACACATCATGTTTTAGGTATCTTGAAATACTACTTTTTTATATAATTTATGCATAGTCTTAAAAGCATTATTTTTATTTGGATATATAACTACGTAACTATAATTCTATTCTCTTGAGATGTTTATATTACTTTGATTTAGTTATAACATATTACTTCATTTGAGTCATCTGAATGAGCTTTATCAATTGAAATATTCATTATTATAATTTTAAATAATTTATTATTGTGATCTTTTGCATTGTTTATGAAACATTTTGATTCGTAGTTGATTTGATTATTAAATATGGTATCCTTGATATCCTTATTATCTTTGAAAGCAATTTTCTCCCACAATTTATGTCATTTATTATATTGTTACTATTAGGTTGGGATATATTATAATGAACAACAAATCTTTTATCTTAGAATGTTTTCATTTCTTTCATTTGCTTATATGATATTTCTTTAATTTATTAGATTTTGACTTTAATATATAATTTCTTAACATAAAAATAATAATTTTCTATTATTTATGGCCATCTAATTCATTAATTTACCATATTTCAAAACAAGATAAGATCAAGTTCAAAATAAACATTATTGCACTTGTCTTAATGAGCTACCCTAACTAAATATAAATTTTTATTATTTTAAATTTTTTTTAATTTGTTTTATATACTTTATTAGATTTTTTTGACTCAAAGCTATTTTGATAGTCAAGGATATTACACTTAAACTCCTTAGTATACTAAAATGCAACTTTCCTTCAAAATTTGTGATTTTTTCAAAATTTTCTGTTGAACTTAATTATTTTTCCTTGAGATTCTAAATCTTTGATTGTTTGACCAATACATGTTTTTGATTTGGTTACATTACTTTGCTTCAATTTACTTTACCTTAGCTTTAACACACATTTACTTAATATTAAGTAATAGTATATTTTATTAATGGATATTTAAATTGGTAGTTCATGATAATTCAAAATTAGGTTTATTCGAGATGAAACAAAAGTCATTGATCTCATCTTGATGATCTCTATCCAATTAAATATTTATTTTTTAGTTATTTAAATATTTTTGTTTTCTTAGGTTTTGGTGTGTTTTATGAGATTTTTTGATTTGAACCTAATTTGATAGGTGAGTAAATCATGATTTATCTCTTTGGTATCTTTGAATGTTGGTTTCTTATATAATTTATCTCATCTTTAAAGTTTTCACTTTAGCTTCTATACATTACTATGAAACTCTAATTTTTGTGACCATTACATTAATTTAAATTGGGTATACTAAGTTTCTCTAACTTATCATATTTTGAACTTATTATATATAAACTTAATTTTAAAATATACTTTGTTATTATTTAAGCTAATTTACTTTTTTTATTCATAATAATTCTATACCAAGTCTTATAGATATGAAACAAGCACTATTGGACTCCTCTAAAGTAGCTCCATCCAGTCAAACGATCATGTACCAAGCCTTTAAATTGCTTTTATTTGGTTATATTATTTTACATCTATTTTTCTCACTTCACCTTTTATATAAATATATTTAATATTAAAATAATTATTTTTTATTATTTATGTTTTGTTTTTTTGCTAATTTGAAATAATTCTAAAATAGGTCAATCAGAGATTTATAAAACCCCATTAGAGTCATCTCAACAGGCTATATCATATTAATAACACTTTTTTTAATTTTAAATATTTTACTTTCTAAGGTGCTGGCACACTCTACAAAATATCTTGATTTTTTGATGATTTGAAGAACTTAGATGTTATTCTCAAACTTCTTAATATAGTGGAAAAACATTTTCCTAAATAGTTTATCTTTTTTCATTAGAAGTTTTAATTTGATTTGATTATATTTTCTAAATCTAAATCTTCTCTCATGTGACCTTTGTATTTATTTTATTTTTATTATGTTATGTCATGTTAATCTATCACTTTTTAGCTTTACTATATTATTTTTTTTCATATTTAAATAATAATTTATTGATATTTATATTAATTTCTTTTGATAATTTATAGTAATTTCAAAAACAATTAGATGGAGAAGAAAAAACATTGTTAAACACATCTTGATGAATTTTTCCCAATTAAATATTTATTTTAATATTTTTTTCGAAATATGTTATTCCTTAGGGTGTCGATATCCTTTATTAAACCTTTTCATTTGTCCCTGATTTGATGGTTAAGGATAATAACTATAAATGCAACTTTTGCATGCAATTTACATCATTTCTTTAGCTTTTTTTCCTTTTATTTGGTTATATTATTTACCAAGTCTAAATCTCATCTAATTTGACTTTTGCATTACTTTGACTTATTTGTATTTAGATGCTTTAATTTATCTTATTTTAACTTCAATTTATGTATACTTGAAACTAAAATAATGAATTTTTATTATTTATTTTTATTTAACTTTTAAATTTACAAATATTCCAATCAAGGTTTGATTAAGATGAGATAAAAGTTGTTCAAGTTTTCTAAACATGCTCAATCTAATTAAATACTTAATTTTTTATATTTTTATATTTTTATATTTTTATATTTTTATATTTTTATATTTTTATATTTTTATATTTTTATATTTTTATATTTTTATATTTTTATATTTTTATAATGTTTTATTTTTTGTTTTCTTGAGCTTTACAATTCTTTACATGATGTTTCGATTAATAACTTACTTGTTGATCAAAGATATTATAGTCAACAACTACACTATGTTGGAATGCATTTTTCTCATATAATTTATACCGTTTCTTTAACTATTCGACTTAGATTCTATTATATTGTTATTAAATGTTAATTCTTCTATCATGTTACATCTTTATTACTATATTTTGGTTTTATCACATTATTTTAATTTATCATATTTTTTTAATTTTTTAATATTTCCTAATATTAAATAATAATTTATTATTATTAAGCTTATTTGATTTCATTTTGTGTATAAATTCTAAATGAGATCTAATGTTGATGAAACAAATGTCTTTAGACTTGTTTCGATAAACAATATCCAATAAAATATTTATTTTAATGTTTATAAATATTTAATCTTTTTAGTGTTTTAACATATTTAATAAGATATTTTGATTCATACCTAATTTTGTAATTATAGTTGTTATATCTACCTCCTTGACAACTTGGAAAAAAAATTGTTACAAAATTATCGTATTTCCTGAAATTATTGATTTTCATATCTTTTTTGTTACTATGTATGTAAAAATTTCTTCTTGTGCAACTTTTTCATCTTTTTTATTTAATTTTGTTGTATTACTTCAATTTTTCTCCATTTAGCTTCACCATATATTTTCCTAATATATGTATAATGCTTCATTTTTATTTATGCCTCTTTTCTTTGGTAATTAATTTTATTTACGAAATGAGTTTCAATTAAGAAGATGCAAGTGCTGTTGGACTCATCTCAAATTGTTATATCAAGTAAATTTTCATTTTTATCTTTTTAAAATGTTTATTTTCTAAGGTTTCAACATTCTTTACAAGAAATTTCAATTCCTACCTAATTTCATGATTAAGAATGTAACACTATATCTCCCTAGTATCAATGAATGCGACATTCTCATGCTATTTGTCTCATTAATTTAAGTTTTCTTTATTTAGACTTGGTTATAGTTTTGTGTACTTCTAAATTTACTCTTTTATGCGATGATTATATTACATTAATTTTGTTGTATCACTTTTCAAAATTTTATCTTGTTTTATTTTTAAAATATATTTAAATGATACAAAATAATATGTTTTTACTATTTATTTTTTGTTATTTTGATAATTTTTCATAAATCCAAAAAAGGTCTGACTAAGATGAATAAAATTTTGCTAGACTCGTCTAAAAGAGCTCTATCAAATTAAATATTCATTTTTAACCTTTTAAAAAAAATTTAATTTTCTTGGCACTTTGAATGTTATATATGATATTTTTATTTTTACCTAATACGAGAATTGTAAATGTTTCACTCAATCTGCTCAATAGCTTAGAGTGTAGTTTTCCCACATAATTTAACTTTTTTTTTTAAAATGCATCACTTTGATTTAGCTATAATGCTATCAAACTCTAATTCATAGCTCATCTGATCTTTACATCACTTAATTTAGTAATGCTTAATGACTTCAATTTATCTCTTTTCTATAATAGTAATTCTTTCTTTACAATAAAGTAAAAAAGTTATTTATGCATATTTTAATTTGTAATTCATAATAATTTTGAACAAGACGAAATCGACAAAAAACAAGAGCCATTGCACCTGTTTGGATGGGCTCCACCACATTAAATAATAATTTTTTTCTAAACATTTTATTTTCTAAGATTTTTACAATATTTTTTTATTTTGATAAGTTATAATGCTTTGAATGAACTTATTTCAACTTTACTATATATTTCATAATTTTAACAGCATAACTTTTTATTTATACATATTTTTTGTTGAAATTTGATGAAATTCTTTTTTAGGTGCATTCAAGATAAAAGAAGTGTCATTAGACTAATGTGGGCTCCCTTTATCTAATTAAAAAGTTATTTTTATAACTTCAATTTTTAAATTTTTGCAATTTTGGAATACTTTAAAAACATTTTAATTTTTACCTGATATGATATTCAAGTACATTGTACTTGATCCTCTAAGTATGTTGGGATTCAATTTTCTCTTATAATTTATCGCATGTCTTAAATGTTTTTTTCTTTTAATTTAGTTAAACTACCATTAAACTCAAATTCTCCTCTTATGTCACATTTACATCTGTTACATTTCTTTAATTTTATAATTTGTAATTTTTTAAAATGAGGTCTCACCAAAGTGTAACGAAATCGATTAGATTCATCTTGATGAGCTCTATCCAACTAAATATTGATTTTTATATTTTGTTACGACTTTCTTTTCAATAGTTATTGGCTTAATTTACAAAATATTTTGATTTGTACTTATTCAATGAATGTGGCGGTACATTTGATATTCTTAGTGTACTATAATGGATTGCAAATTCTTCTACAAATTATATTCTTTTCTAAAATGTTTTGTTTTGATTTAGTTATGTTATGATGAAACTCTATTGCTTAGTTGGTGTGAGGTTTACATCACTATGATTCAGATATATTTAATTAGTTCAATTCATATAATTTCATCATTAATATATATTTCCTTATTATTAACATAATAATTTATTATGTTTTATTTTATTTATTTTATAATTCATAATAATTGTACATGACATCTAATGGAGATCAAACAAATGTCATTGGACTAACATCGATTTGTTATATCCTTCTAAATATTTATTTTAATTACTCTTAAATATTTTTTTTTGTGGAGTAATGGCCTTTACGTGACATTTTGATTCATACTTGGTTTAGCAATTCAAGATATCATAGTTAATCTACTTAGCATCTTAGAATGAAACTTTCTCATATAGCTTATCTTATTTCATCAAATTTTTAACTTTGATTTGGTTATGTTACTTATTCCTCAAAATCTCGCTTTGCTTGGCCATTAGATTATTTTAATTTCATTAGATTATCTTACTTCAACTTATCCTATTTCAACTTTAATAAATATTTATTAGACATTTAAATAAGAATTTATTATCATTTTAATTTGGTAATTGTACATTATTCCAAATGATATTTGATCGAGATGAAATATTGGATGTTGAACTAGCCTAAAAGAGTATTATACATTTAAATATTAATTTTTATTCTTTTTTAAAATATTTTATTTTACATAATTATATAATTCTTTACAAGATATTAGATTTTCTTTAATATCAAAAGACATTTGTTAATTCTAATCAAGGTCTAATGGAGAAGAAACAAATATCGTCTAACTCATCTCAATGACCTCTAAAAATTATTTATTCACTTATACATTTTAAAATATTTTATATTGAAGAGAATTGGAATTCTTTGTGAGACCTTTAAATTTTATACTTGATTTTATGATAAAAAATGTTATATTTGATCTCCTAAATATCTTGGAATACAACTTTCTCATACAATCTATCATTTCTTCTTATGTTTTTTTCTTTGATATGGTTATATTTTTAAGTTTCTCTAAATCTCCACTTATGTGGCATTTACTTCACTTTTATTTTCTTATATTATAATACTTTAGTTTATCTCATTTCACTTTTATCTTATATTTTCCTAATACTAAAATGATAATTTATTATAATTTATGCTAATTTCATTCGATAATTCATAGTAATTCAAAACAAGAATTGATAAAGAATAAATAAACATTGTTGGACTCAACACAAGCAGCTCAATCTAATTAAATTATTTTTTTATATTTTTTAAGTACTTTATTTTTTAATATTTTGGTAGATTATTCAAGACATTTAGATTCATACTTTATTTGACCTCAATGATATTATGCTCGATCTGCTTAGTATCTTCAAATGCATGTTTCCAAAACAATTTATCTGATCACTTCAAATCTTTTGATTTTATTTTTTTATATTACTATGTAACTCTTAATCTCTTCTAGTTTTAGCTTATATCATTTTGATTTAGTCATATTACATTGCTTCAGCTTCATTCATTTATGATCTAAATATATATATATTCTTAATTCTAAAATAATAATTTATTATTATTTCTATTTATTTTCTTTAGAACTTCATTGTAATTCTAAAAGGGCACTCTTCAAGATGAAAAAAACTTTGTTAGACTTATTTTGACAACTGCTATTGAGATATTTATATATTATATTGAATTCTATAATTTATTTAAAAAACATTTATAACTCTAAATCTTCTTTCAAGTGACATTTACATCACTATGATTTGGTCACATTCCATTGGTTTAATTTAGCTCATTTTAGGTTTATTATATCTTTAATTAATATTAAGATAATTATTTATTATTTTTTTATTTACTTTTTTATTTTATAGTATTTCCAAATAAGGATCGATAAAGAATAGAAAAATGTCATTTCACTCTTCTTCTCCATCTCTATACATTTAAATGTATGTTTAAGTTCTAAATATTTTATTTTGATGCATACCTAATTTGATGATCATTGATGTTATGCTCAATCTTTTAGGTATTTTAGATTCTAATTTTTTTTATATAATTTATCTCATTTCTTTAATTTTTTGAACGAATTTTGTTATATTATTATGTAGCTCTTAGTCTCTATCATGAGGATATTACATTACATTTATTTATTTATATTACATTATTTTAGTTTATCTTATTTTAGTTTTAATATATTTTTTCTTTTCATTAAAATAATATTTTACTAATTTTTATCCTTATTTATTTTTGTAGAACACAATAACTCAAAATGAGATTTAACGTAAATAAACAAATGTAGTGGTTCTTGCTGTAAAGAGCTCTATGTAATTAACTATTCTTATATGTTTTTAAATATTTTAAGTTCTAATAATTTTAGTACTTTTATGAGATATTTTCTTTTGTAACTAATTTAACAAATGTCTATATTTTTCTTGACCTCTTTAGTATCTTGGAAATTGACTTTCGAATTAAAATTATCTCATTTTTTCTTATTTGTCACTTTGATCTCTTTATATCGCAATGTGAATATAATTCTTCTTTTGCATGACCTTTTCGTCACTTTAATTTCTTTATATTTTATTACTTCATCTATCTTATTTATAATTTAATTTATATAGTTAATTACTATTAAAATGGTAATTTATTATTATTTAAGCTTAATTATTTTGGAAACTCACAAAAAATTGAAAAATGATGTGTAATAAAGATAAACAAATATATTATTGGACTATTCCCAAGAGCTTTATCAAATTAAATATTTATCTTTATATTTTTAAATATTATTATTTTAAATGGTTTTGCATACACTACGAGATATTGTGACTTGTAACTTATTCGACAACCAAGGATGTTACACTCAAACTCTTAGTATCATAAGTGTAACTTTTCTATAAAATTTAGCTCAATTTTTCTTAACTATTTTGCATTCATCTGGTTGTAAAAGTATGGAACTCAACATATTCTATTGTGTGACCATTACATTACTTTGATTTTATTATTCTATGTTTCCTTAGTTTATCTTATTGAAAATGTAATATAAATTTAATTAGTACTTAAAGAAATAATTTATTTCTTTTTATGGTTATTTTGTTTTGTAAATGAACTGAATTCTATTCAATGGTCAATGTTGAAAAAAATTAAAATCATTGGACTCATCTCAATGAACTCCAACATTTAAATTTTCATTATAATATTTTTTAAATACTCTATTTTTAGTTTTTTTTAGAGTAGCTTATGAGATGTTTTGATTCTTATCTTATTTAATGATCTAGAATGTCACACTCAATCGTCTTTCCATTATTGAATGTAATTTTCTTGATCAATTTATCTCAGTTCTTCAATTTTTTCACTTTGATTTGGTTAAAATACCATGTTTTTAAACCTCCTCTTATGTAACTTTTACATCACATTGACTAGTTTATGTTATGTTACTTGATTTTATCACATTTTAGATTTAACATATAGTTTCTTAATATTTAAATGATTATTAGTATTATTTTGCTTTTTTATTTTGTTAGTTTACTATGATTCAAAATGTATTTCAATTGAGAAAACACAATGTTCATTCGACTCATCTCTACAAGCTTCATGCTATTAAATTTTAATTTTTAAGATTTTTAAATTTTTTATTTTCTAGGCATTGTGCTTGCTTTACAAGTCATTTGGTTTCATTTTTTATTTAACAATTGAGGATTTTGCAGTCGATCTCTTTTGTACCTCAAAATTCATGTTTACCACACAATTTATCTCATTTCTATAATTGTATTTGTTTTATTTTGTTATATTACTATGTAATACTAAATCTTACTTCATGTTATCTTCATATGTCATTCATTTTGTCATATTATATTGCTTTAATTTATGTCATTACAAATTTCATTTATATTTACTAAATCAAAACAAGCTAATGAACTACCCTTATTAGGAATTCTTCAATGAAGTCTAGACACTACAATGATCTATCTCCATCACATGGATATTTTAGTAAGATTACCTATGCTTTTTGAACAAGATAATGGTCTCATGGAATACATAGCATAATGCACATGTAACCAAAAAAATCTAAGGGAATCATAATCATTTTATTTCCTTAAACTTCCATGAACTAAGAACCTATAACACCTTTAAGAGGCTCACTATAGGGCTTGCACTCTACATAACTAATTACCAAGTTAAGGCCCTTTTTGCTAATGAAATTGACCAGAGAAATTGCTCTAACAACTAGAAAGGACAAGCCGTAATGCCTATAATATCATATAAGAGCTTCAAATTTGTCAATAATTATTATGTTAGGGCTACTTATGTTTAGATAACTTAAGCTGTATGCTCCACTATTTGTGGTGCCTCTATTTTTAATTTATTTGGTGTTTAGCCTTTTGATTAGTTATGACATAGTTGTGTAAGAAGACAACATTGTTGGAACTGGAGCACCTATTTTTTATGACATGGGTAAGTCAATTACTTTTATGAGAAAAACTTGGGTTTTAGGTTCAGCTTCTACCATGGATATTATTTCTATTCTTGAAGCAATGGAAATACTTAGAATGCTACTTCTTAATGGTCAAACACTTGAATATGGTAGGCTTTTCTTAGGTTCCCCCTCTAGAAGTAAACCTTATTGGCTATCACCAATCACCACCATGGTTGATCCCTATCCAACTATCAAATTTTGAACAAGCAAAAATTTTAATACTATGTCACTAGAATCGAGACCATGTTATCTCACAAGTTATCTTGGATTACGAAGGAGCCAAGGCAAAGCTTACAACACTTATTTACCTAACAAATACATCCCATGTCAAAGCTGTGTTTTGAAGCAAATATTAGCTCTAGAATAATTATAGATATCCATGTAGCATGTGCCATCAAATAAACTACTACTAATTTAATGAGTTATTTCTAGCTTCATAATTTGAAATTATTCATACTTACAGATGGTTGGATTAATCTTTGAGAGAAGCATATCACTACTACAAGGATCAACTAGGTAGTAATACAAAGATAAAGCACTAAGTAGCACCACATGTCATAATTGACATGTTCATCCTATTTGATGATACTTCACAAAGGAAGAGCAAATGCTCCAAAGTTGGGATATCATCTATCATGTTTTAAAACATTCACTCTTGACAAATGCATTCTTCAATGATGACCCTCCCTGGTAGAGAATGAAGATCTAAACAAGTGATTTCAAAGACCATGCCAACATAAGAGTAGGGATGATCGCAAGTTCAACAGTTGTATATAATGCCAACAATTCCAACATAAGAGAAGTGCGGTGTTGATAAAATGTTTGAATGGAACCTAGCCATCTAATAAAATAGTAGTAACCATATTAACTTCTAACTTATGAAGGTTTGATTACATGACAAAGCCCTGCATATAATTACTAAACATGTAAAGACGTAGTCAAGTCAAAAGATACGACACCACAAATAACATCTTTATTGCAAATGGTATCACATGCCATTCAAATCCTAATAACCCAAAAAGCTTCAAAGATATATAAAAATAAGCACAAATAGTCTAGTGAAGGATGAAGGGCTTAGCTAACACTCATATGGCACAAGAAGAGGCAATCCCTAGAAAAAGGGCACAGGCATACAAATCTTCCATAATAGTTTGTACTGACCAAACAACAATTAAAATTGTTGGGCATTATTGCACCGTAAAAATGGAACATGCTGAGCACTATTCATGTAATAATAAAATGTTTTGTGCAAGTTTCATGGAATAAAAATAAGCAAATGGCTTGCATGAAACTAGGTCAGGCATGATAGTGTGCACTAGAACATGTTGTGGCAACAATACACTTAATTAATATTTGACAAAGTTTAATTTGTACCACTAAAGTTTCACTTCAACACCAGTAAACACTATACAAAACAAGGCCCAAAGTAGCAAGTAAGGTGAGACAAATCCACTTTGCACAAAGTGACATAACTATTAGAGTGGCACTTGATTCTTGTATTAGTAGTCCCAAGTGATGAAAATGGTAAAAAAGAATTAATCATTTTGGGAGGAAAATTCTATGCCTGAAGAGAGCCACGAGATGGACAAGGGGCAAGCCACCTCACGTGGCACCATAAAGGGTAGGAGCATAGACCACAAGGACATTGCCAAGCACACATGACACCACTAAACTTTCACTACAACACAACTACACCTAACAATGCTCGATTTAAATGGCAAAGAGAGGTGCTTAAAAAAAGTAAGACAATAATTCTCTTAACAATGCATCACCTTATCCATGTGCCAGCAATTCATAGCACTAAAAGTACCCGAAAAGGTTACACTTTACAAGCTGCTCACCAATCACATGGGACGCCTTAGGGCATAAGTGTATTTGTTTCCACATGTGCACACATAGTGTATTGTCATGTGAGAAAGGTGTTGCAGTGTGCCAACTACTCTATTGTGTTCATTATTGTAGCTACATGCATTGAAGGCTACAGCTAAACCAGTATAAAGCATAATGCATAATGCACCATCCAACTTATGCTTCTCCATGGGCCACATCAGGCCACATATTACACCTTTTAGATGCCATATTATGATAATTCCCTTAAGGGACAATGGAAGTCTCCTAAAGGGGTAGCACCTTATCTGAGGACTAATAAACAACATAACCAGAAATTACCAAAAAAAAAGTTTCACTTTGTGGGTCCCACAAGCTACACATATGATGCCACAGGGCACACACAAATTTGCTATCATGTGCACACATAGTGCATTGCCACACAAGAGCATAGTGCACTACTACTCACGTAGATAGAGCTATGCATTACTAGAGCTAAATCCCAGTAAGTACTAGCATTGTAGCATATTACACCATTTATATTCCACTTCACCTTAGCCCTTGCAATGTGGTACATTTTTCTTATGAATTTCATATTGTGATAATTTCATTTAGGAAGAAGTCAAGTCTCTTAATAGAGTAGCTCTACATTCATGGCCAAGCAATCATAGCTAACAAATATGATAGAAAAACATTCCACTTTTTGTCAAGCACATAAAAGTATTATTGGTATCACTAAAATAATGGATGTGAGCAAGTTAGTGAGATTTTTGAAACCTATGCTACATTTATTGGATTGTGGGGATGAATCTACTACATCATAGGGCTAGATCATAATGGATCATAACATTTTTTAAACAAGCTATAAGTGCTATAATTCTCACATTACACCATCCAACTTCTATGATAGGTAATGTGAGGAATTTCAACACCATGAAAAGCCTCCAAAGGGCACAACAAGAATCACACAGCACCTTACTAAGTACCACATGAAGAATAACTATCACAACATGTACCAAAAAAAGTATCACAACGCGTATCACCATAAGTATCACAATAAGTGTCATAATTAGTAGAGCAAGTAGAGCATGCTAATAAAGTTAAGCAAGTGACCAAGGGGTGTTTAAAACTTTTATGGCATCTATATCTTAGAAGGGATGAATGTTCTATGACATTGGGTTGGATCTTAATGGATCATGGTTGCAAGGCCAGTCTGTCACTTACAATGTGACGTAACAAATTTAAGTCATTTGTAAAGTATTTTACCCATTGTTTATACTTAATGACACTTTTTACAATTCCCACACCATCTAACCTTCCAGAACATTAAGTGAGCTCATGGTCATGTTCACTTGGGATTAAAATGCCTTAATATCATCTAAAAACAAAATGATGCAGCTAAGCATCACATCTTAGCATGGATTCTAACTTAGAGGTATTCAATCATAATCCTACATATTATGGCTTTACACCAGTAGCCTTTAAACCAAGTGTGATGACCAATTGTGTAAATCAATGGTTCATCTCAAACTTCTTTGAATTACTATCATGACACATTAGTTAGTGGGGCAAATCAAACATCCCTCATGACGGTCAAAACCCATCTTATGTATTCCATTGTTGGGTGAGCAATCATATACATAGTGAATTCTGCTTCACAATGATAGAAAGAGTTGACATCAAGGACAAAAAAGAATTGTCACTATGAATACTTGGCTGCTACAAGACAATCATCATTGTGGAACTCTTCTGACAACTTTAGCTAAAATTTTGAAAGCCTAAATGATCGATAAGCTACAATTTCATAGATAGTTTTTTTTATTGAAAATAAGAGTCAACTAAGCTCTTTTGTTCTCATTCCTCATAAGATTTCTTCTCTGCTTAAGCTCAACTTAGGACACCTATGCTAACTTTTAATCATTATGCTACCCTAGCTAAACTCATCACCTAATAATGTCTTCTACCTCGATCAACAAATTGAGACAAGACATGGAGCCAAAAGGAGGAGTTGGGTGCCCCATTAAATAAGTAAAATAAGCATTAAAAATAGCAGTATTTCAATTTCAACGATACAGAGACTCCCACACATGTTACACCTCTTAAGTCATTTCACATAGTATGACTATAGTCAAGGTCAATAGGGTACTCTTTCTATACAAATTTTGTAAAGCTTGATCCCTTGGTCACGATTTCCTTGGATAGTAGAAAGGGATAGTTGGAATCTTATTAATCCATTTGGCTACTTTAAGAGTGTTTTAGATACTTTCATTAGTTATCCATGCTTAGTTGAATTTCATCACATTGACATTCAGTGCACTAAGTAGAAAACAGATTGATTAAGCGTCCTCAAGGACAATCGCAATGTTTTAATTTAATTGAACAATTAGATTCCTCAAGTTCATGGCAATTTTGAGCTGATTGTTGAACTCCTAAGGAAGGCCCCTATAGAGGCCTTCCCTAATTCATTCCTTAGCTAACATGCATTGGCCTTTCTTGCCACACGAGTAACTTAAGTAGTCTACTGACAACGAAGGATGCTGGACATGTACCCCCATCCTAACCTTTAGAGCCAATTCTTTTCCAAAAATTATGGATCCATTTTGTAAACTTCCTTTGCAGCATTACTACATCAACAAGAGGATGGTTTTTTAGGAGACTTGATATGGTAATGAGTATAAGTGAGTGTAAAAATCACTTGACCATCTAGATATTCAAGGGTTCTTAGAGGCACATCAAGCACTACTTTACCCATTGGTATGTTTTCAACAACTTGGTCCAACCTCAGATTAAATTGTTTCTAGGGTTGATAGGATCTTCTATAGAAAATGAAGTTCTTCTAGAGTTGCCTAATCGATGTCTTTAGACCACTTGGTGTTGCCCTACATTGCTAGATCTTGGCTCAAGAATTTTAACTCCACTTCCTTTTAAATCTTGTGCCAATTGACACTCTTCGATGTGTCTCACTCATCTCTTAAGGTTTGCTAACCCATGTGTAAGTGCCATTCACATGGAACCTTTCCCTCCTTTAGTCTTCAAAGTTCTCATTTGAATTTTTATACAATCACAAATACTTGCATTAGTTGATGCTCTATGTGTGCTCATGCCTTAATTTTAATATTGAGCTTTGTACCCACTTGCTCATCGAGTGACTGCATTACACTGAAGACTAACTATTCATTGCATGCATAAGTACCATCCATTTCAGAGAATAATTAATTTAGATGGTCAGTTGTTACACATTCCTCAAGGATTTGAATTTCCATGACCACTGTCCAACTATCTTAATTGACCAACACCCATTGTAGGTTCTAGGTTAGTGCACAATTGGACATTATAATAAAACTTTCGATTCTTCCCACATTGCTAGTTCTACCTAACAAAAATGTTCCACTTAAAGCCTAGATTCCTTGGCTCAACTCCTTAAAGTAGCTGACTTCCTATCTATTTAAAGTTTGAGAAATGGTTAAGGGCACTGTGCTCCTGATGCCTCTAACCATTGGCTTTACCCAAAAGAACTTCGATTATGGCTCTAAGTATCCTGCTGGAAAAATTGATAGGAATAACCTACTAGATGACTCGATTAGTCACTCACCTTTATAATGATGTCAGATGAATGAATTATATATGAGAATCTTTACGAGCATCCACAATAGTTTGCTCAGTTTTCATCCTACTCAAGCATAGTTCACTATCTTTTGTGTCCCAATAGGCAGGCTCTCACTCCAAACCTTAATAAAAGAGTTGGGTCAGTTAGCATTCCACCAATGTAACAATGATCCCATCGATCACCTTCGTAGCGCCTTCAGGGCTTGCTCACCTTTTGACTCATAAGCATATCGAACTCTTTGGTTTGTGTTTCAATACGTGTCAGATAAAGAGCCTATTAGCCATTGTCAATGCATATTATGCTACCATGGCACGCCTTGATGGGGTGGGCATTATGACAAACAATGAGATTGATTTCTCCATGGATGTTGTTCTCCTGATCATTTACCATTGTGATAGACTGAGACATTCCCATCCTTGAGCCATGTAACAAGCCAATTGATGGCATTCTACATCAAGTTGAAGTGAATTGTGGAAACCATACGCTTGCCTTGAGATAATTTGAAGTACTCTTTCACTCACTTTTCGAAGTCATTTATATCTTTCCCTTGTGGCACTTGTTTACTATCAAACTTTCACAATTATTTTGCCTTGGATAGAATTTACCTCAAAATTTAGGTTGCATTCCCAAACAACAGAACTTGTTGATAGCATCCTCTATAGTAGTAGGGTCGAATGAGGCTCTATCTCTACCTGGTGTCCCCTGCAATAGGAGTTGATCCTAATGCATCATTAATGATGCCACTCTAGTCTTGTTTTGCTTGTCGTTATAAAGGTAATCCTTTTAAGTTGCTTTACCTCTTATTTATATGCCTAAATTCTATGGGTAGCTTCACCTAACATGAGATCATGATTATATTTTGTGGAGCTTTGAGTTGTATTTCTAAGGAGCATATTCCTACCATGTTGAAAAACATTTCGTACTGGTCAATGACACAATAATCAGTGGCATCCACCACTTATCAAATCAATAATCAGCAATATTCCAATGCCTCAACATGCCAATATATTGTATGAAGTGCCATCAGTTGCCTCCAAATAGTGGTGAAGACCTAAAATTGTGATTCCTAGTTTCCACAAGGAGTGAGATATCACATGACATCCTTGCATGCATGTCGTTGGCTTACATCCTTGGGTTCAACTTAAATTTAAGAATTTTTGGTTGAGAGGATGCTACAATTCACAACACGTATTCAATTTTATTACGTTCTTCATTGATGCAAGTGTCAAGGTATGCATTGTAGATAGTTGTTTTCTGTTTGATTGCCATTCCCTACTAGAACTAGAAATGGACAATAGACTCATTGCCAGCTTAACGTTTTCTCTCTGTTGGTGCTTGACCACACCTATAGGCTTTTGTCTATCCCCTATAGCATTGAGTTTAATGTGGAATCAAGAATATGCATGATTAAAGAACATTATATCAAATGGTCATCACACCCCAAATAGGTTGCACATATCACTTGATCATTTATAGGTCTTTTCAATGATCCTTTCATGTATTGACTTATGAAAACCATGTTATAAATTCTCCTTCCCCTAAGTGATAATATCCAGTGGACTTCTTATCAAGTAACATGTGGAAATTATCTACATCACAATGATCTCCACATTTATTTATACTATTCAATTAGTAGGATTGACTGGTGGTGTGTATAAGGAGAGGTCTTATATAAAAGAATTAACCAGAAAAATTGCACCCCCAAGAATGGCCGTGAACCACCACAGATAAAATAAGGAAAAGTTCTTAATGTATTAATACTTGGAATGTTTGGACCTTGTAAACTTCCCCATGTTGGGTGAAATTAAGGTGTCGACTCCACTACTGCTTGGGCTCTTCCTTCAATTCCTTTAAGCTTCATCCTTATGACCATAATGCCCTTAGGACCCAAAGATTTTGGATTGAGGCTTGTATCACTATGTGTAGATTTTTTTATTATGTTTAATGGTGTCTATGTATACTGGATTGAAGTAACTAGGAATCATAGGTGGGGATGTTTATTATAGTTATACCTTTTTACTACTGTGTAAGTATCTCTCATGACTTATTTAGTACTAGCTTGAGCATTCTAACTTAATTAGGTTCAAGATTATCTCTTTCCTTCTAGTAATTACACACATTCAATATACTAATGACATCATGATTTCGCATCTACAACTTGTATTGTATCGATATCCATTTGAGAAATTATGGAGCACTATGAGAAATACTCAGGTTAGGTGGTGAGTCATAATGAATCCAAAATATTACTTAGCAAAGGGAAGGATCCCAAGCAAAGGAAGTTGATAGCTAAAAAATTACACAAAGCTCAAGTTTCTCAATTGAAATATCTAGGTATACCAATTGTAGAAACTAATTAGAGAAAAATGCTATAATTTTATCATTAATCAAGTTGAAAATTGTGTGTCAATATCATTGATTAAGTCAGTACCAATGCTACGACATAATACCATGATGAACTCAATGTTAACTATTATTCTTATCTACTACTTTACCCATTCCTTAATTTTGAGTGACACTATTATAGAATTGAAGAAATTGATACACCAAATCTTAAGGGGTTCTTTAAATGTTAGGAACACACTATATTATGCCTAACAGAAATTTGTTACTCTTCTTAAGAATGGTAGGGTTCTTAGAGTTTGTATTTTGTCAACAAGGTAAATAACAATGACTAAAAGACATTACAGGTGGGTGATGGCTCAGGAAGATTATTTATAGGGTTAGTCCAATTGGTTAAAGTACATTATAATAAGTAATACTTCCTATTTGCATTTGTGGTGCTTCTCAGATGTGCAAGTTTCTTAGTAATGTGGCTCCTTTGATAATAAATAATATGGTTTGGAGGATTATTGTGGGTCATTTTGTCTCATTCACTTTAGATAATTGGCTTGACATATTTCATATTTCGTCACAGCCAACCAATATTAGCATAGAAGTTTACCATCCGGCACTTGTAATTGAGCTTGCAATGTAACTTGATGCGTGGGATCACAATAAGATAGAAAACCTATTTGTACATTATCTAATAGGTTAGATTCTATATATCCTATCATCCAAATCAAACAAAAATGATGTCTTGTGCTTCAAAGTTTGTGAGGATATAGTGTTAGACTCAAAGATTATCTACAATAGGACATATATATGCCAGAATGTTGTTAGAAAGGAGGTTGCAAAGGTTTAGAAAGTGAGGGTGCAACCTTGGGTTAGAACATAGTTGTGGAAATTTGTGCTAAATCTGCTTCTATCTCACTCTTGACTTCATGCAAGAGTGATTGAGATACTGAAGCTATATCCATGGGGTTCTAATCTAATTGAAGGTGTGCAATAGTTTTTGAAGGAGCACCATAGTGCTAAATAGTTGTGGCCAAGAAACTTCATAAATGAGAATTTCATGCTCAATGTTCTGAATTATTAGGATGTTACATAATTATTTGAGAATCTGAACTAGACATATATCTATATGTGGATGTCATTATGTCTCATACAATCGATTTCAAAACTGTTTTATTATTTGATCTTTGACTTCACAAAAATCTACAAGCACATGCGAAAAAGGATCTCAACTCACCTACACTTCAAAGAAATAACAATTTATTGATGTTGTTTATTTCAAGTCTCTTATCTCATTTAATAGGAGAGCTCTAGCAAACTTAATGGCCTATTTCTTTTCATTAGACTCCTCCCCCAATGAGATGGGTTAATCTAAATTATTATGTAGCTATGTAAGAAGATCACAGTGTTTGAATTAGAACTATTAGTCACAATGATAATGGTAGACCTATTTTTATTACAGGTAAAACATTTTTTGGAGTGCAATATTGTGAAACAATTCTGCTCTAGTAGCTTTTTAAAAGATTTCTTCACACGTTGTAGTATTAAATGTAGGGTCATCACTTCAAATTTTGATCTTCTCATTAGATCACAATGAATATTCATGCTACAAATCTCAAATAGTTAACAAATTACAAAAATAGGTCAATTTTTCAACTATTTGAGCTTCAATTTTTCAAAAAATTTACAAGATGGTCATTTGGCTAAGATTTTGTTGGGATCACTTGGAAAACATATTTGGGACTACTCAATGGTTTTACCTTGATTTTAAAAAAGCTTACTGTGTGTATGACTAGTAGTGATAGAGAGGTTATTTTCACTTTTGCATTAGGAGCAGGTTGCTTGGAGTTTACATGTCACAAATTATGGGTGTATTGAATATCTTATGTTTTGCCTATTTTACTAGATAATGATCATGCTAAGATTGATTATGGCTACCTATATGAAGAGTAAGTTCAATTCTTTGGATTATACTCAGTGGTAGATGGATTGAGAAATTGTAAGTATTTTGTATCTAAAGGTTGGCAAAATAATTATCAAAAAAAGATTGATTTTCTTTGTATGTAGTTATTACATATATTGCTACAAATAATTATAGTATTGCAGCAATACTAACGTACCATAGAAGTAAAGAAAATAATTCATTAGAAGAATTATTATGCATTGTACAATGCAAGATCTACGTATGACATAAATAATATGTTTAGTGGTTAGAAGTTAAGGCAACTTTAGGTTTGTTGAGCTACTTCACTTAATTTGTCCTTATGTGTAGAGAGGCATTATTTTGTATTACTTTGCTACAATAGGTGCAACTTGGAAGTTATGGCTTTTTGGCTTTAAGTGATAACTTCAAATGGAGGTCTATTACAATATGAGTTGCATGGTGTGGAGGGCGATTTATTAATGGTGACCTGATCAAAGTATGCTGAAAGTGTTGTTGGGGAGATGTTAGTTTACATGTTTGATAGGTACAAGTAGTAATGTTTTACACATGACTACCCTTATTTTCTCACTATTAGTTGCAGGGAGCCTTGGATTATAATTGTATTGTTTAGCCACTTTGAATTACAATATGGGAGTACTAAAAATAATTTTAGCAAAGATGTGGGGCTACAAATCGAGTAGTTTCTAGCAATGAGGGACCTATATGCATGTCACCCCTTATGTGCATGAAATTATTATTGTATTTGTACTTAATGTAAAGGCTGACTTATAAGCATTGTAGAAATCTATGTATGAGAAGTTTTCTTTACAAGTAGAGTTAATTAAAGTTTTGTTATAGCTATCATTTTGGGAAATCTCTTTTGCTCCAATTAGACTTATTATTTTGTAAGATAGGAATTAAATTAAATTCATTGCTGCTATTACATGGTTGAGTATTGGAATTGAAATTTTTCTTCAAGTGAGTATTTGAGCTACTATGTAATAAGATACATTGATAGAAGAAACTATAAATTTCAAGTAAATATGGTAGGAGACAACCTCAAAGGTTTTACCTGCATTCTTAAAAAGGGTAAAATTGACACTTCAACATGCCCCTTTAATGCAATCCAATTGTATAGCAAGTGTGTACATAACATTATTAGGCTGTGGCTATTTGTTGTTATTGCATCACCTAGTTTTCAATGTACTAGTTCATTAATGTTAAGGTGCGGTGGGTCATTCATGATTTTTGTTTGATAGAGGAGGTGCACATATTGTGTTGCACTGTAATTTGATTAACAAACAATTTCAAGAGCATTGTTTGGGAATGCTTCTTTTATCCAAGTTGAATGATCAATTTCATTAATTTTCCTGCGACTACATTCTATTGTGGAATTGTTGTGCCCATAAGAAGTAGTTTTAACAAGATACTGAATAACAAATGAAACCATTATGCCTATTGGTAATGGTATTTTTGTCAATAAATTATGATCATATTTTTTTGTGGATATCTATGGGATTAAAGTAGCTAAATCTTATGGCTACCTATTGTATTTGATAAGGAGTAATGTAGCCTTCATGATTTCTCTCTTGGATACCCATGTGGAGACCTTTAGTTATTGCAAGAATGATAAAATTTTTGAAAAATCTTGGATTACTTTGTTTAACCTTTGACTAGTCTATTTAAGGGCATTGTAGAACTATGGCAGAATTGGGCATGCATGAGATTATGGATCACTCTTCAAGATGGTTACTATCTTGGTGAGTTGTTATAATAATGAGATTTGGAGGTCTTACATAGTGCATGTATCAATCTATTATATAAACTATTTATTAACTTTGGACCAAAGTAGAGATAGTGCTATGTTTGGTGGACCATTATTTGTTGTATGGCACTTTAATGCCTTATGTGCATAGCAATAAAAAAAGAAGAAAAAAATTTAGCAATGGTCAGGCTTAGTTTGAATTCTCTAGCTTTATTCATGATATGGATCTGACTGGCTTGGGTTTCATTGGAAATTAGTTTACTTGGTGTAATTACAAAGTGGTGAAACCCTATATCTATGAAGTATTATATAGAGCTTTTATTAATATTGATGGTATGCAAGCCATTCTGATCACAATTTTTATGCTTCTCCATCGCATCCCTTAGACCACAACCCATTACAATAATAGTTTAGACAATCATTATTGGGCAAAACTAAAAGGAGAATCTAACTTGAAAACATTTTTTTATCTTTTCTTTTATAAATTAATGTATTTAATACAGCTTGGAAAAGTATTATTAAAGGAATCCCAATGGATAGTTTTTCTACTAAATTTAACGAAGCTATGTCATCATAAAGAAATGGAGCATAACAAAACATGACAATAGCTATAAAAATATTAGCAACTGGAATAGGAAACCAAGGAACTTCAACATATGGAATCTATGGAGTTTCTTAACTGAGTTGGAACATGAACCTATTGCTAGCTTATTTCTTCATTTCTCATTGTCATTGCATTAGAAGAAGCAAGGTAGAGGTAGCATACCAAGCTTAATTAAGCCTCTCTTGGGGATTAAACATGCTTCTTTTAGGAAATGGCTACCTTTATCTCCTACAGCAACTATATCCAACAACCTAAAAATGATATTAGTGAACCGATGGCCTCCCAAACTAAGATAAAAGAGATCTTTAGTATTTTTTTAGTAGGAAACGATGTGTCCATGTCTAATATGATTCTTTACACCCATTCAGCCCTTGATAATTACTAATGATGAAGAGATGACTACACTTGCATCTCTAATAAGTGATGATAAGGTCATATCTAAGATTAAAGAGATTCTTTTGTACTTTTGGATGGCTTCTTAGTCGAGCTTGTACATGGTTATTGGAAGATCATACAAAAGGACATTATTATTGTACTGAAATAATTCTTTAAAGATAGCTTTTTATCAAAATGTTGAAAGGACACATTGGCCATATTCATCCTTATAGTTTAAGAAGCATCAAAACCAGAGACGTTTAGGCTCAAAAGCCTTTGCAATATGATTAACAAAGTGGTCACTAAAATTTTTGTGGTTAGACTTAGGGCAATGCTTCCATATATCAATGTTAGGGAGCAGGTTGCTTTTGTGTTATGACGCGCTATGTCTGATAATATTTTTTTGAATTAGAAAAAATCTTATTTGCAACTATCTTCTTTCAAAGAAGGTTTGATGGTAATAAAATTAGATATGCATTAAGCTTATGATAATGAAAATTAGAAATTTGTATTGGATATTCTTCAGCATTGGTAGATCCTTCTAGTTTGTCATGCTTGGATTATGGCTTATATCATCACACATAGATGTGGGATTATATTTGATGATTTTTATCTATCATTGAGTAACTAGGGGTTTTAAATAGGGATATGCTTAAGTATTGATAAGAAAATTAAGAATTACATATGGATCATGCTTATGATAAGGAAAATTAGAAATTTGTGTTAGATATGCTTAAACATTGGTCGTTCCTTACACTTTGTTGTTGTTGGATTAAGGCTTTTATCACCACACCAAGATTTAGGATTGTGTTTAATGTTTTCTATGTATCATTGATCGAAGTAACTAAGGGTCTTAGATAGGGATGTTCTCTCAATCCATACCATTTTACTATAGTGTCTAAGTATCTCTTATGGCTTATTAGTATTAGTTTGATCATATTATCTTAATTGAGCTTAGGAATTACCCTTCTTCTTTAATTATTACACACCTTTTGTATGTTGATGACATCATGATTTATGAATCATAAACTTGTGGTATAATGAAGAATATTCAAGATACTATAGAGTAGTAAGGGCATCGCTCAGATGAGGTGATGAATCTAAAAAAATTTAGAATGTTATTTAGCAAAGGGATGAAGTGCAAATATAGAATGTTGATTTCTCAAAATTTTTATATGGTTACTTAAAATATCGAGGAAACCAATTATTGCAACAAAACTTGAGAGAAAAGAATTGAAATTCATTAATAATCAAGTGGAAAATTATGTGTTAAGGTGGATGATCAAATCATTATTAATGGTGGACCACAATGTCATGATGAACTCGATGTTAACTATTGTTGTTACTTATTGCTTAGTCCACAGCTTAATTCCAAGCTGCACTATTGCCTCATAAAACATATTATTGTGTCATTATTTGTGTAGTACAAATGATAGTATTTCAATAAATTATGCTTATTGAGAAATACAACTCTTAAGGAATGTGATAGACTTGGAGTTTGTAGTTTTTCAAACTAGTAGTGAAGGCTGATTGCAAAACATGTTAGGTGTTGTATTACTCAAGAAGATAATTTATGAGTTTAGTTCTTTAGATCAAAATACATTTTAACAATAATTCTTTTCATATGCCTTGTAGTACACTCATACATGTGTCTCACTCAATGTTGGAGCCCCCTATACCACAAAAAATAAGGTTTGGCAAATTGTTGTAAGCAATTTTGTTTCTTTTTTTTTGTAAATTTGCTTGGCATCCATCCTATTGCCACTGAAAGAACCTATTTTAACATTGATGTGGAGAATTTGATATTTGTAGTAAAGCTAGTTAAGGAGCATGGGGTGTCGAATCACAAAAAGATTTAGAAGTTATTCACATCTAATTTGGTATTTTTGATTCACATTCTCCTTCTATTAAATCTAATCAAATGAATGTTCTATGCTTCACATTGTTTGAGGATATGGTGTTGGAGTGAGAAACTATATACGATGACACGTACATGTCCATTGTGGGAGGAGGTCTTGTGGGTTTGAAAAGAGTTGGTGCAACCTTAAGTAAACATTTTCCTTCAGAGATAAGCATTAGATCTACTTTCTACTTACACTTGGCTTCATGCAAGAGGGATTAAGGCATCTAAACTTTGTCCTTAGTGATTTCATACTAATGAAGATGTTCAACATTTTTTTTTAGAGTGGTATGTCATTAATGAACTTTGGTTTAGTAGCTTTTTAAATAGCCAATTCATGCCTGGTGGGATTAAGTACTGGGATGTGACTTCTATAATTTAGTTCTTTAATTGGAGTATAGGTGGCTATGACTTCTTATGTAGTCAACTATACTGCTTTAACTTTATTTTACCTCTAGAATAACAAGAATTTATTTGTGCTCGCAAAAAAGGTACCAAATTTTGTTGCACATCAAAGGAGAAATAGCATTATAGTTGCTACTTGCAACAACTCTTAGATCATGTCCAATGAGAGCTCTAATGGTCTTGACTAGCTGTTCGTTATCTCTTATAAGACTCCTCTAATAGGTTCAATTAAATTTAAATGTGATGCAGTCATGCATGATGACATAAATGCTAGATTTGGTATTGTTAGATGGGATGACATAGGTAGATCTGTTACTATTGTCAAGAAAAAACTTTGGTTTCATATCCAACTATTGCCATGGACATTGTTGTTATTCTAAAAGCAATGAAAATTTTTAAAGCTCTATTTCTTGTTGTCCAAGGAACATTGATTGAATCAAATTACATTATAGTCATTATTGTAGTTTATCAATTACTTTCAACTATTGCAAATAATAGTTCCCACAATAGTTCTTATCCCCAAAAAAGTGTGAAGGCAATAATTTTAAAGACTAAATTTTTCATCATGCATTTTTATATGATTTTATTTGAGACCTACTAATGCCTCTCCAAATTCACTTCAACTTTGCGTTTTTAATTATTTTATACATGTTCTTTCTTAAAGAGAGTATGTTGTAGACTTTGGCTATTACTTTCCAAGGAACCCAATGACTATGATTTCACATATAGTGCTAATGGAGTCCAAACAGTAACATCCACTAATCCCTAGTTAGCATCATTTATGGTTAAGACTAGGGTGGTATCTATTCATCTTCAAGCCTTTAATACTCATTCGTTATTAATTAAAACAACATTGGCAAATTCTTTTGCAATGATTTTTTTCATTAATCAAAGAATTTTAACTCTGACTATTTGATATGTGTGCCTGTGATTGTCCCTCTTAATCTATACTTCAATCTCAATGGCCATCATAAAAGGATAAAAATCCTATGATGTTTTCCTGTGATAATGTATCAAAAGCATGGGCTTGCCTTAAGTAATTTAATTTCTATAAAGTAATGATGTTGAAGGCACTACCAAGCTATATAAAGCAAAACTACATCAATGATGAAAAGATTGGTGCAGGCAGTGTACACAAAAAGATAGACCAACCAACCCAAACGATGGCATTACTACGAGCTTTTTACTATAACTTAAACATAGGCCATTGGAGGTCAGATTATTGTGGCTGCTAAAAAAGACTTTCACACCATGGCAAGATTGGGAAATGTTCTGGCTTATTGCCTTCATTGGATGTGGTAACCATGTTTCAAGCTACCTTTTTAGAGTTAAACCCTAATTCACCATTGACCAATACTGCCATGGTAGTGTAATATATTTCCATCAAACGTTGATATGGTGGAAATTTGAATGATGCATATTATACACAGATGTTGTGTGATACGATAAGCTATCATGAAAACTTAATGAGACAGGTAAAAGCCCACATTAACCTCCACTTAATAAATGCATCCCATAAAGAAGTTAGGATTTGATGCATGTGTTACCTCTAGAGTTATATGGTTTTCAAAGTAGCATGTGCCTTCACAAAAACTGTAATTATTTGAATGAGTCATTCACTATTTCATAGTTTAAAATTATTTTTACTTACACATGTGTAGATTATTCCTTGTGATAAGTAGATGACTTCTGATAAGATCAACTATGTTGAAACACAATGATAAAGTAGTGGAGAGAACCTAATGTATTAGTTGACATATTAATCATGTCTTGTGACACTTCACAAAGGAATAATGAATGCTTTCATGTTTTGATGCCATTTGCCAAGTTTTGAAACATTGCCACTCAATAATAGGATTCTTCAATGACAACCCTCCTTGGTAGAGAATGAAGATAAAAATGTGTGGTTTCAATGATTGTGCCAACATGAGAGTAGGGACAATCACATATTTAATTGCATTACAAAACAACAAAAGTTGCAGGACATGAGAAGTGTGGCATCAATAAGATAATTAAATGGGAACATACAAATCCCATATAAAATAAGAAACCTATGAAGTTTCTCATTAAAAAGCTTCAATTAGATGACAAAGCCCTAAAAATAATAATTGATACACCAAGAGGTTGCCAAGACAAAAGAAGCACTACCACAAAAAAAAGAATCTTGTGCAAAAGTGGTCTAAAGCAAATCTAATCCCATTAGCCCAAAGGAGTCAAAGATTTTAGAAAAAGCACAATGGACCTAATTAAGAATGAAGGACATGGCTAACATACACATGGCATGAAAACCAACAAGGTCTAGAAAAATAACACACAGTATTAGAAATGAGTCGTTAGGGACTGCACAAATCAAAAACAATTAAAATGGCTAAAAGGTATTGCACATCGAAAATTGAGATTTTTGAGGACCACTCATTTAATTATATAATGTTTTTCCAAGGTCCAATAAAAGATCGCAAGCACACTGTGTGCTGCAAACTTTACTAGTTATGAAGCAACCCCAAGTTATTCACATTAAAAAGTTTTAATTTCACAACTAGTAGGTCACACCTATAAGGCCTCACCATGCAAAATACTTTGTAATACATAGCATGATGGTGAGGCTTTCCACCATTCATCATACGATGTAGAGGCAATAGCGCACTCAACCAACACATGGCCATCTGTAATTTGTAGCATTGAAGTTTCAATATGACATTGGCAAATATCACATAAAACAAAAGCTCCAAGTAGTAAGAAAAGTGACATGATTTCACATTGTGCCATGTCAAGTCCCTATTAGAGTGATACCATATTCTTGATTCACCTATTCTAAGACATGGCAATGATGAGAAAAACCCATGAAATTCAGGCACAAAATGTTTTATGTGAATAATTATAATACATAGGACACTGGGATGTTATCATACATCATACAACAAAATGGCATGAACTCTGATGACAACTACATTGTTGAAAGCACATAGCAGTACCAAAATTTCACAACAAAGTGAGCAAAACTGCACCTCATAAAGCCCCACATAGAGGAAAAAGAGTGACACTTTGAACAAGCACAATGATAGGTCTCCTAATTAAGGATCACCTTATACAAGAACAAACACATGATAGTGCTCAAAATCCCAAAAAAAGTTACACCACTAGTCACATGCATAGGATGTTGTAAACCAAACTTAAGAACAATGAACTGTCACACATGGCTAAGGATGAAACATAACATGCACAAACCCTTGTGTATATTACATCATCCAATGTTTTCTTCAATGTAGATGGCACTGTGCCACACATTAAAAATTGTGAATTGCATGTTGTGATAATTCCATGAAAGTGGAAGGCAAGTATTCTAATAGGACATCACCTTATCAATGCACCAGTAGTCGATAATGTAAACATCTTAAAAAGTTTCACTTTATGGACCACAATACACACATGCATTGGATGAAATAAGGAGTAAATGTACTTACTACTACATGCGCAATTAGTACACTATCGATGTTGTAGTGCACCCAATCTTCTACCACACATGCAAGGACAACAATGTGAGGCTAAGGCTACAACCACGCTTACCCACCACATTACATAATGCGCCATCCAATTGTCACTTTGCTACTAGCCGAATTATGCTGCATATTTCCTTTAGTGGATTGCATGTTTTGAAAATTCTATAAAATGAAGAAGTAAAGTCTCCCAATAAACCACCACCTTATCAAAGTGTTAGAATCCTGGAATTATTAAAATTGAAAAAAATATTAGACTTTATGAGCATCATTTGTCATGAACACAAGATGTTGGGAGCATATAAATTGGCTTTTGGGAGTGGACATAATATTGTAGAATGCATATTTCTCTATAGTGTATGATTGGGGATGCATCTTAAGAAGCACAAACCCTAACACATGTTGCACCATCCAACTTCCATTTTATCACAAGCTATGACACCTTACGCATTGCCCTTTATGGATTTCATATTATGACAATTCCATCTTGAAGGAATGCAAGTCATCCATGTGCCAATAGCCCATAGTGCTAAAAATCACAAAAATTAGCTACACTTTGAGGGCCCCATAAATCATGTGCATAGGATGTCATAGGACATGTACAAAGTAACTACTATGTATGTAAAGTCCCTAGGCATGCAAGTGCATAGTCACTTATCTTGCATGTAGCTACAACAGCATGCGGCTAGGGTCATAACCCAACATGCACAAAGCTTAGTGCATTGTGCACTATCCAACCACTACTTTGCTGCAGATTGCATTGTGTTGTATATTGCCATTCACAAACTACATAAAATGATAATTTCATCAAGGAAGAATTGAAGTCTCCTAAAATTGCAGCATATTATTCAACCACTGGTAATGCAAAGAACTAAAAATCATAAAAAATGGCTACACTGTGTGGGCCCCATTAATTACCCCCATAGGATGTCGTAATGCACTCAAGATACTATATGGTGCATATAAACTAGTTATTGAATACACATATAGTGCTTTACCATGCATGTAACTATTATAACATATAGATAGGGTGATAGCCCAACATGCACAAACCCTAGTGCTTATTGCATAATCCAACTTCAACTTCTCTATGGGTCACACTACACCCCATATTACCCCTTTTGGATTGCATATCATGAAAATGTTTTAAGAAATAAGGAAATTCTTCTAATAGTGTGGCTCTACTTTCATTCCCACATAGGCACAAGCATTGACACATTTTTTCATCCACAAGGAACGAGTATATGTACCGTATTAGCAATGTATGTGAGTAAGCAAGCAAACTTTTTGAAACTAATATCATGCCTTTTGGTTTATAGGGACAAATCTACTATGAAACAGGGTTTGATCTTAGTGGATCGTGATAATTTATGGAGAAGGTAAAGTTCTATAATTCCTATATTACATTATCCAACTTCTGCGTCGAGTTGTGTGAGGCATCCCAACTTTGCACACTAGCAAGCCTATAAAGGGTAGGGCAAGAATCTCAAAACACCACATAGTGTACTACATGAGATATTGCATGAAGTATCGCATGAAGTATCACATGAAGTACAGCATAAAGTATTGCTATAAGTATCACAATAAATTGGGTTGGTGCAGCAGTCTGTGCAAGCATAGTAGCAAGCAAGTTGTGTTTTCAAACTTTCATGGTCGCTAGGTCTTCAAGGGGATGAATTTGTTGTGACATAGGGTTGTTGCTTGGTGGACCACTACACAAGGAGACTCTAACACTTATAATGCACTATCCAAAAATTATTTACTAAGAAAGTTTTCTAGTAGCCATTCATACTTAATTGCCATTTCTTATGGTGTCCTTGCCATCCAACTATCTATGAAATTAAGAGAGCTCATGGTCATATGCCATTTTGGTGCAAAGTCCCTATTATTAATCAATAGGAAAAAGATAGGTCTAGGTAGCACATCTTAGTATAGATTTTCACTCATAGGCTTTTAATCAGAATCCCACACATGATTACTTCACATCACTAGGTCTTGAACCAACCATAGTGGCTAATCATGTGAATCAATGGTTCGTCTTGTACTAGGTTGAATTACTGTCATGACACCTTGATTAGTAGGACAAATGTAACTTATCTCATGATAATCTAAGCCTAACTCATTTTCCTAATGTGAGGGAGAATAATCCAATAGTTAATGAATTCTACTTGATAATGATGGGAAGAATCAACATTGAAGGATCAAGAAACAATGTTGCTATGAATATTGGCAATCACAAGCTAGTTATCTCTTCGAAAATTTTTCTTACATCACTTGCTTCAAATTCTAAAACCATAAAGGATCGATAGGCCACAGTTTCACTATTCATATTCATACTAGAACTTAGAATCAAACAACCTTTAATACTTTTGTTCCATATGAGATTTTTGTAGTCATTAAGCTCATCTTAAGTCACCATTGTTATTTTTAATAAATGTGTCACCCAAGACAAACTACCTACAGATGATGGCTTTTACATGGAGAAAAAAAGTAGGGCTGAGCCCCACCTCCATCTTATAGATTAAGTCAAATTACCTTAAAATTAGTGGTATTTCAATTCTATCAACATGCCAACTCCAACTTATAGTAAATCTCCCAAGTCATTTCACAAATTTGAATAAGAGTAAACATTAACAAGGTCTTCGTTCCTCACTGATTCTATCATGCTAATTTCTTTGGTTAAGGTCTCATTAGATGTTGGATAAAAATAGTAGGAATCTCATTAGTCCATTCATGCACATCTTTAATTAGATAACAAGGTATTTATCTACCTTAAGAGGGTCATAACGACTGACATTGCTTACCTATGCATGGATGAATTTCTTCACTTTGCCATTTAGAGTGATGGATAAAAATCACATTTTTAGCACCCATGAGAATCATTGCTATTCTTTGTTTTAATGAAATAATAGGATTCCAAGTGTTAGTAAAAATTTTTAGTTGATTTTTCAACACTGAGGGAAGGCGCTCATAGGGGTTACACTCAATTCATCCCCAAATGACATGTGTCAACATAGTTTGATCGTGCGAGTAGCTTGAGCTGTCCACCAATGCCTAATGGGTTCAAGACTTGGACCCTCATGCCCAACCCTCAAAACAAATCGTTTTGCTAAAGATAATATTCAATTTTGCTGACTTCCCATCCTTACATTACTTCATCAACCACAATTTTTTCACCTTGGAGACCTGTTGTTGTCGTGAGTATGATGAAGCATGGAAGGCACTACATCTAGATTTTAAATTTGCATTGGGGTAACACTTAAGATTACTCAACATGCGATGTTCTCTTATGAAATTGCACATTCCTTTAATTAAGCCATTTCCATGGTTGATAGGCTATTAAGTGGAAAAGATAGCACTACCCAAGGCCCTACCAATTTCTCTTGACCACTTGACATTGCCATCAACGAGCACATTCTAGTTGAAGAAATTTAACTTGACTCCCTCTTGAAGCTCATTCAAAATTATAGTCTATAATGGGACTCCATCATATCTTAGGTTTGGCAAACCCATGTGCAAGTGTCATTCATATGGAATCTTTTCCCTTATTTAGCCATCAAAGTCATTAATTGAACATTTGACACTACCACAATGATCAAAACTAATGAACACTCCACATAGCTTGTCTTACATCTTGTAGCGATCATTATACCCTCTTACTCATTGGGGCATTGCATTATACAAATAGCTAGATATGGATGCAAACTTAAGTGCCAACCATTTTTTTCTTTAGTTAATTTGACAGGTGAGTTGTTGCGTACTTAGTACATTTCAGCTTCTATGACAATTATCTTGCTGTCTTAATAAACCAATGCTCTTTTTAGGCTCAAGGTTAACATGTTGTTGGACACTATAATCAAACGTTTTGTTCATCTAGCATCACTAGTACTACTCATCAAAAATGGCCAATTTGAGCCAAGATTCATTTGCTTAACTAATGAAAGCAGCTGAGCCTTCCAACTTATTTAAAGTTTTAGAATAGGCTAAGCAAATTATACCCCAAATGTCCCTAATTGTTTGTTTTGCCAAATAAAAATTTTAAAGTGTCTCTAGCACAATGAGAGAAACATTTTGTGGAACTAACCAGTAGATTGTTTGATTAACCTTTCTTCCTCATAACAAAGTCAGATGAATGATTTGCATACCAGTATCTCTTTTGGCCTTTAGTAGATTTTTCACTGTGTTTGGCTTGCTTAGGCATAGTTTATTACCTTTTGCATTTTTGTAACCAATATCTCACTTGAAACCTTTGTAGAAGATCTAGGTTAATTGATGGCTCATACCTCAAATCATAATCCTATCAATCAGCTTCCTTGAACATTTTAGGCTTGCTCCATCATTAATCATAAGCATGCCAGACTACCTAGTCTGTGTTTTGAGATGGTCAGATGGAGTGCTCATAAGTGTCTCTAATGCACAGGGTGCCATGATGGAATGCCTCAAAGGGGCTAGCATAGTCAATCATGATGTCAATGATTTTTTCATGGGAGACATCTACTCGAGCTTCTATCATCGTGATGGCTCAAGTAGCCTACTCTTCAACTTATGTAACAAACCATCTAGGATCATTCTACATCTAGCTGAGGTGCATCATTAGCTCCCATCTGCTTCTTTCCCAACAATGTTAGGCACCTTTTGAATTTATTTTCAAAGTCTTTTCATTTTGCCATCACAGTGCTTATTGTCTATCCATCTCTTTAAACTACTTAGCCATTGATGGAATTTACCACCAAATTTTGGTTGAATTCACAAACTACCAGACTCATTAATAGTGCCTCATATAGATGAAGTGTATTAACTGAATTAGGCACTCACCCTCTATAGTGCCCTCTATAGGGGACATGATCCTGATCTATTTGTCAGGATGCTTCTCTAGACTACACGTTAGACTTTCGGTTATCTAATTTCCGCACTAGGTTGGTCTTACTTTGCTCTCTATTATTAAGGGTAACCATATTTATTGATATGTTTAAACTCAATTGTAGCCTCAGTTAACATGTGGTATTAATTCCACACCATTTAGCAAGTAATTGGCTTGAGAGGGCATTTTACTTTTCAAATTACAGCATCAGTTCAAACTGGCCAATGCCACAACACATGATGACATACAACCTTTACTACATTGACTGTCGACCATCACTCAACCCATCATATGATGCCATGGCATAGCATGCCAACTATTGGTTCCAAATGGGGACTGAGATCTGAGCTAAAGATTTTAAGCTTTTGCAATAGGTGATAGGTCACGTTACACCTAAGAAAGCATCCCCTTAGCTACATCTTGAAGTTTCAACTTGCATTCATAAAATTGATGGTTAATAAGAATCTATAATTCACAAGACATCACTTTTAGGTCTATTCTTCATCAAAGTGACAACCACGATCTTCATTATTGGGAGTCATTTGATGATGCCTTTTCAATCATAAAATCAAGTACAAATTAGAATGTCTCATAAACCTACCAAAATTCTTAGAAAATAAAATATTTAAAAATTTTAAAAAATATAGATTTAATTGGATAGAGCGTGTCTAGAAGAGTCAAATGAGGCCTATTTCATCTCGAGTGGACTTAATTTTGAATTATTTTGAATTACAAAGATATAAATCATAAATAATAAATTATTATTTCATATTAAGAAAATATGTAGTTTAAAACAAAAACATTACATATTGAAGTAATGTCATTTAACTAAATAAAATTATAAAATTCAAACAACTAATATAAATTGTATGTGAAAATTACTTTCCAAGATAATTAAGAGATGCAATATCTCAAAACTAAAATAATTTAAATTGAAGCTAATATAACTAAATAAAATTATAAAATTTGAAGAAATGAGATAAACTCTATGAGAAACTTACATTCCAAAATTTTTAGAAGATCAAGTGTAACATTATCAATTGTCATAGCAAGTATGAATTGAAATTTCTCATAAAGCATACCAAAAGTTTAAGTGGTTAGAATTCATCCAGATGAGTTCAATCACATTTATTTTGTCGTAAAGAAATTATTTAAAGATATTATGAATTGCTAAAGAAATTAATCATAAATAATAACAAATTATTATATTAACAGTAAGTATAGGTATAATGAAGTTTAAATAAGATAATTTGAAGTAAGATCATATAACCAGATCTAAGTGATGTAAAGATCACATGAGAAGATAATTAGAGTTTCATATTAACATGACCAAATAAATGAAAAATAATTCATGAATTGAGGTAAATTATATGGCACTAGTGCATTCCAATATATTAACGAGGTCAACTATAACTTCATTGATCATAAAGTTAGGTACAAACTATAATGTGTTGTAACGCTCACAAAATCAACAAAAGTAGAATATTTAAAAAATTAAAAATCTACATTTAGTTTGATGGAGTTCATTGTGACCAATTCAATGATTTTTTCTTTTTCTTGATTTGACCACTTTTGGAATTACTATTAATTACAAAAATAAATAAGAAGAAATAAAAAAATATTTAATATTAAGAAAAATAATATTATAGCCTAAGAGAGATTACCTGAAGCAATATAATATATCCAAATCAAAGCACCATAATGGTAAAATGAGACATGATTTGGAGAAAAACTATATGATGAAATAAGATAAAATTAGAGTAAGATAAATTATGTGAAAAAATTATAATTTAAGATACTAACAAGATTTGGTGTAACATAATTGATTATTACATAATGAATCAATAAAAATATTTTTTAAAGGGCCTTAAAATCATAGAAAAAAAAAGTAATGCAAAATATAAAAATAAATTCTCAATTAAATATAGCTTCACTAGATGTGTTCAGCAGCCTTCATTTAAATTTTATCTTGTGAAGAATTACCAGAAATTAAAAAATTAATAATCATAAATATTATAAAATATATTATTTTGGTATTAAGGAAATATGTATTGAAACTAAAATAAGATAAATTAAAAAAATACAACACTAACAAAAATAAAGTGATAAACATACCACATGAGATGAGATTTATAGTTACAAAGTTATATAATCGAATGAGAGTAAAAAGTTTGAAGAAATGAGAAATTATATTAAAGGATTACATTCTAAGAGACTAAGAAGATCAAGTGTAACATCCTCAATTATCAAAACTGATAAAAAATTAAAATGTCTCATAAATCATGGAAAACTTGGAAAAAAAATGTTTAAAAATAAATTAATTTTTAATTGAATAGAGCTGTATATTATGAGTTCAATAATATTTATTTCATCTTAATAAAAATGAGTTTTTAATTAGTATAAATCATTAAAGAAAATAAAAATAAATAATATTTTATTATTTTAATATTAAATAATTATTTAATAAGATTGAAATAAGATAAATTGAAGTGATTGAATATATCCACATGCATGACACATAAATCACACATGAGATGAGATTTAGAATTCTAAAGAAATATAAGTAAATCAATGCAAATAATTTAAACAACTCAGATAAATTATAAAGAAAACCTTTGTTCTATGGTACTAAAGAGTTCTAGTGTAACATTGTTGAACATCAAATAAATTATAATTTGACATTTCTCATAAAAATACCATAATAATATAAAATAAAATATTTAAAAGGGTGAAAATACATATTATATTTCGCAATGCTCGTGGAGGTGAATTTAATGATGTTTATTTTATGTTGATCGAACCTCATGTGTAACAACAACGAAGTATCAAACTAAATAAATAAAACTAATCATATTTTCTCAATATTAAGTAAATGTATAATGAAGCTAAAATGAGATAAATTGATGCAAAATGTTATAAGAAAATTAAGGATAAATATTTTAATAAATAAGTTAAATTGTAGAAGAATGTTGTATTCCAAGATACTAAAAAAATAAAATTTAATATCATCTATCATTACAATAGTAAGAATCAAAATGCCTCATAAAACAAAACAAAATCATCAAGAAATAAAACATTTCGAAATATTAAAATATATATTTAATTAGTAGAATACATTAAGAAGAGTATTAATTTTTGTTTCATCTCGATAGGATCGGGTTTGGAATACGATGAATTACCAAAATAAATAAGCTAAATTAATAATAAATTATTATCTAAATGTTACGTAAATATGTATTAAATCTAAAACAAGATAAATTGAAGTAGTGTAATACCAACAAATCAATGACTTTTAACGTCTACATGAGATGAGGTATAGAGCTGTGTTCTAATATAACCAATCCAAAAATCTTTTTTGAAGAAAAGCAGTAAATTGATTTAGAAAAATTACATTGCAAGATGCTAAAGAGATTAAGTGTAGCATCCTCGATTACCAAATCAAGTATAATAGCCAAATTCTTAAGAAATTAAATATTTAAAAGTATAAAAAATAATTAGGGAATTTGATAATACCCCATAAGTTGTGCCCAACAACATTTGTTTTATCCTTATTATGCTTGTTTAGAATTATTATGAATTAACAAACTAAATAACCATAAATAATTACAAATTATTATTTTAATAATAAATAAAAATATTTTAAAGCAAAAATACGATAAATTAAAGCAATATAATATAACCAAATCAAAGTGATGTAATGGCACATGAGAGGGCAATTAAAGTCACATAGTAGTGAAGCCAAAATAAAGCAAAACATTTAAAAAAATTTGTTAAATTATACAAAAAAGTTGCTGTCCATTGTGCTAAGAAGATATATAGTGACTTTCATGATCATCAAATCAATTATCAATTAAAATGTCTTGTAAATTAAAAATAATAAAATTATATTGCAAAAAAATAAATTCTTTTTTAGTTTAACATTAATAATCATAAATTTATATTTTAATATCAACAAATTATATTATATCTAAAAGTAGACAAATTACCTAGGGACATTATGAAGCAAGATACTAAAGGAATCAAGAACAGTATCTTATATCATAAAATTAGGCTCAAATATAAATATATCACAAAGCATGACAAAACTTTGAAAAATTAATATTTAGAAATATGAAAAAAAATATTTAACTAGGTAGAACTCATTAGTACATGTTTAATGAAGTTCGTTTTGTCTCGATCAAACATTGTTTTGAATTACTACAAATTAGCAAAGTAAATAGAATAAATAATAATTAATTTTAACATTAATTAAATATATATATTAAAGTTGATATAAGAAAAATGGAAGAAATGTAATTTAACCAAATCAAGTGTTGTAAATTTTACACGAGTTGATATTTGAAGATATTATGTAATATTACAATATCAAAGTGAAACTACTGAATAAATATGATAAATGTCATCAGAACAATGCATTGCAATTGATGAAGATGATCGAGATTGACATCCTCAATCAACAATTTAGGTACATATCGAAATGCCCACTAAAGTGTGCCAAAACCTTAGAAAATTAAATAATAAAACAAATATAAAAAAGAATATCAAATGGATATAGCTCGTTGGGATGATTCCAAAATATTTATTTTGTTGAAGTCTAACCTTGTTTAAAATGTTTTTAATTTACAAAGTAAATAAAATAAAAATAATAAATTATTATTAATATATTAAGTAAATATACACTAAAATAAAAAAGAGATAAATTATATAGGATAACAACATTCTAAGATATTTTCAAGACTAAGTGTGAAATCCTTGATGGTGAAATTATGCTTGAACCAGAATGCCTCATCAAGAATACAAAATCCATAGAAAATAAATATTTATGAACATAAACATAAAGGTTTAATAGGATGGATCTCATCGAGATGAGCAAAACAACTTTTATTTGTCTTGATCGGATCTTATAGTGATTCACAACAAATAACCAATGTAAATAAACATAAATAAAAACTAACAATGATTTTAATATTTGGTAAATAATTTTTAATACCAAACTAAAATTAAATTAAGCAATATAATATAACCAAATCAAAGAAATATAATGGTCATATAAGAGAACAAGTTTTTTTTCACAATATTATAACCAAATCAAAATTGAATTCTAAGATATTAAGGAGTAAAATTGTAGGATCCTTTATCATCAAATCAAGTAGAAATAAAAATATCTTGTAAAACTTACTATAACAATGAAAATAATATTTTAAAAAATTGTAAAAATGAATATTTAATTTGATATACTAGTCGAGATGAGTCCAATGATAGATGTTTTTTCTCGATCTAAACTCTTTAAAATTACTATGAATTAGAAAAGTAAATAAGAACAAATAATAAAAAAATATTATTTTAATTTTTAGAAAATATACTTTAAAATGTAATAAATTAAATGATATAGCATTATTAAATCAAAGTAATTTAACTAACACATAGAAGGAGATTTAGAGTTACATTATAATATAATAAAAACAATGAAAAAAGCTGTAAAAAAGAGAAATTACAGAACAATATTGTATTCCAAGATACTAAGGAGCTCGAGTGTGACATTTATAAGCGGCAAATCTAGTACAAATTAAAACATCTCATAAGGCATACCAAAACCTTAGAATTTAAAATACCTAAAAAACTAAAAATGAATATTTAAATGGATAGAGCTCATTAAGATGAGTTAAATAATTCTTATTTTTCCTCCAACGAACACTATTTCAAATTTCTACAACCTACCAAAAAATATTCAATAACAATAATAATACATTATTATTTTAATACTAAATATAGGTATATTAATTTTGAAATGAGACAAATTGATCAATTTTTTTACAATAAAATCAAAGTCATCAAAAGATTATATGAGAGGAGGCTTAAAGTTATATAGTAATTAACTAAATTAGTATAGAGTCTTTGTAGTGCACTGATAAATTACACATGAAAGCTAAATTCTAATGGATTAATGAAGCATTCGTGATCATCACAATAGTTTCAAAAAAAATGAATCATAAAGCATACCAATATCAAGGAAGCTAAAAGATTAAAACATTATAATAATCAACATTTACTTTGGTAGAGTTTCTCACGTTAAGTCTAATAATATTAGTTCTTTTTATTAGACCATTTTTAAAATTGTTATGATTCACTAAAAAAAATATGTTAATCTATAAAAAATTATAATTTTAATATTAAATAAATAAAAGTTAAACCTAGAATAAGATTAATTAAAATAATGTAACTCGATGAAATAAAAGCAATATAAAAGTTACTTGTCAAGTGATCTTGAGTTACATAATAATATAATAAATTAGACAAAAATATTTGAAAAAAATGAGATAAATTATAAGAAAAAGTCATATTCCATGACACCAAGGAGATCAAGCATAAAATCCTTGATCATCAAATGTAGAGAAAAATAAAATATTTGATAAAATGTGCCAAACTCTAAAAATATAAAATATTTAAAAATAAAAAAATATTTGACCCAATAGAGCTTTTGGATATGAGTTCAAGGGCATTTGTTTCTTGTCAATTGGATCCTATTTGGAACAATTATGTTTGCCAAAGTAATTAAGTAAAAATAATAATAATAAATTATTATTTTAATATGTAGTAAATACATATTAAAAGGAAAATAAGTGAAATTAAAATAATATAATATCAACAACTTATAGTGATGTAAAGGTCATAAATATAGAGGTGGACTTTCATAATAACTTAAACCATTCAAGAAACATTTTTGAATAAATGAGATAAACTATAACAAAGAGTTGTATTTCAATATGCTTAAGAGATCAAGTACAACTTCCTTACCCAACAAGTCTTGTTTTAATTGAAATATGTGGTAAAATATTACAAAGCTTTTGAAAAAAAAAATTAACAAATTAAAAAAATATTTAGTTGAATAGAGCATGTTCGGAAAACTCTATTAATATTTTTTAATATCGATCAGACATCTTTTGAAATTAATATAGTAAATCAGAAGAAATAAAAATATATTTTATATTTTATATTATTTAGATATATTTTAAAGCTAAAAAAATAAAAAATCAATACAATATAATATAATAAAATCAGTGTAGTGTACTGTCATTTGAGATGAGTTTTAGAGTTACATAGTGATATAAGCAAATCAAAGCAAAAAACTTTGAATAAACTAGATAAATTGTATAGAAACATTGTATTGATATTTATAAATATAATTGAGTGTAAAATCCTCAATTATTAAATTAGATATAAATCAAGAAGTCTCACAAAATGGGCCAAAACCTTATTAAATAAAATATTGAAAATATTAAAATGTTTATTTAAAGGATAAAGCTTTTGAGGTTTGTCCAATGATGTTAATTTCATCTTAATCTAACAATGTTTTGAATATTTGTGGTTTACAAAAGTAACTTAAGACAAATAATAATAAATAATACTTTTAATATAAATTAAATATATAGTAAATCTAAATCAAGATAAATTATTTAGAAAAGTTACAATCCAAGATCTGTAAAAGATAGAGTGCAACTTCCTTTGGCATCAAATTATGTTTGAATCTAAATGCCTTATAGTGCATGCCAAATCCATTGAATAAAAAATATTTTAAATGTAAAAATGAATAATTAGTTAGATAAAGCTCATGGAGAAGAGCCAAAAGACTTTTGTGTCATCTTGATCGCACCTAGCTTCTAATTATTTCAAATTTTAAAAATATATAAAAAGTAAATAAAAATTAAATAAAAACAAATAATAATAAATAATTATTTAACATTAGGTAAATATTTATTAATACTAAAATAAAATTAATTAAAGCAAATTAATTTATCTAATTCGAATTAATGTATGGGTCACATGAGAGGAGAATTAGAATTTCCTATTATTAAAACCGCAAAGTAAAAAATTTGAAGAAATGATAAATTGAGTTGGAAAGTTGCACTGCAAGGTAGTAAGTAAATTGAGGGTAACATCATTGATCATTAAATCAGTAAAGTACTAGAAAGCTTGATAGAATCACAGAAAAAATTTAAAAATATTAAAAAATACTTAATTGTATAGAGCTCATCATGATGAGTCACTTGAGCTTTGTTTTACGTTGATCGAAGCTCTTTCAAAATTACAAAAAAATTACCAAAGTGAATAAGCATAAATCACAGGAAATTATTTTTTTAATTATACATAAATTTAGGTTAAACAGTTAAAATATGATAAATTTAAAAAAAATAATCAAATCAAAATAATGAATGGTTACATAATAAGAGATTTACTTTTACTTACTAATATAATAAAATAAAAGTAAAAAAAATTAAAAAAATAAGGTAAATTTTGTAAGAATGTTGCATTCCATGATATTGAAGACACCGGCCATGGCAAAATAATTTATTATGAAATGTTTGTTTCATCTCAATCAAAACTCCTTTTGGATTAATATGAATTTAAAAAGTAAATAAGAATAAAAAGTAATAAATTAATATTTTAATATTAATTAAATATATGAAAAATTAAAATGTTATAAATTGGGTAATATAATATATTAAAATCAAAGTCTTGTAAATGTTAAAGAAGAGAAAATTTTGAGTTACTTTATAATATAAGATATTCAATACTTAAAATGAGTGGAAATGACACAAATTATTTATAAAGTTACATTCCATGACACTAAGGAGATCAAATGTAATATCCTCAATCATTAAATTTTATATGAATAAAGATACCTAGTAAAATATGCCTACACCCAAAATGAAAAAATATTTAAAAAATAAAAAAATGAATATTAACATGGATAAGGCCCATCGAGATGAGTCCACTTATGTTTATTTTATTTTGCTTAAGTCTCATTTTGAATTACTTTGAATAACGAAAGTAAATAAGAATAAATTGTGATAAATTATTATTTTAATACTAAGAAAATATATAATAAGACTAAAAAGAGACAAATTGAAGCATTGTAATATAGATAAATCAAAGAAATATTAAGCTCAAATTAGAGTAGAATTAGAGTTCAATCATAATAATACCAAATCAATGGAAAATATTTGAGTAAATGACAAATTATATAGGAAAGTAGCGTTCAATGGAACTAATAGAATCAAGTGTAATGTTCTTTATCTTAATGTTATGTACAAATCAAAATTACTGTTAAAGCTTATTAAAAACCTAAAAAATAAATATTTAAAAAATATTAAATAAATAAATATTTAAATTGATAGAGCTTGAAAAATTAGTATAATGATATATGTTTCATCTATATTAGACATCATTTAGAATTTCTATTAGCTACCAATAAATTGGATAATAATAATTTATTATTTAAATATTTAGTTAATATATAGTGAAGCTAAAATAAGATAAATTTAAGAAGTATAATTTAACTAAATCAAAGACATGTAAAAGACAAATGATAAGAGAATTATAGCTAATGGTAATGTAGCAAAATAAAATAAAAAATTTTGAACAAATTAGATAAATTGTATTGGAAATTTACATTACATGATATTAAGGTGATCAAGTGTAACATCTTTCATCATCAAATCATACACAAATTAAAATATCAAATCAAGCAACCCAATGCAATTAAAAATATTTAAAAAAATAAAAGAATGAATATTTTGGCTGAATGAAGCTTATCAAGTTGAATATAATGATGCTTGATTCATCTCAAATTGACCTAATTTTGATTTATTTTTGGTTACAAAAAATAAACATAAATTATTATTTTGATATCAAGTACATAAAATTTATGGTTGAAATGATGTTAATTAAAGAAATATAATTTAATGACATTAAATTAATGTGGATGTAACAAAAAAGATGAATTAGTGTTTCACAGTATTTAAAAAAAAGAAAGTAAAAAATTTGAAGAAATTAGATAAATTTCACAAGAAAGTTTTATTTAGAGATACTTAAGAAATGCATTATATCCTCATTGATTATTAAATCTATTACAAATAAAAATATGTCATAAACTAAGTCAAAACTACAAGAAATAAATATTTAAAATATAAAAATAAATATTTAAATAGATATATCTTAATGACATTAGTCTATCAATATTTATAATAAATTTAAATAAAAATAAATAAATTATTCTTTACACATTAAGTAAATGTATAACAAATTTGAAATGAGTTTAGTTGAACAAATATAGTTTAATCATATCAAAATAATATAAATGCCATGTGAGAGGAGAATTATCATTCATAGTAATACAAGAAAATAAAATAAAGGTAATATGAGCATGTAGTTATTCAACCTTTTCCCTAATTTAGCGATCGAGTAGAATTCCAATTTTCAATCACGAGTCTTTTTTAGTTATACTCCAGCATTATCAAATTCCATGTTTGTTTATTTGCTGAACCTTAATTAAATTTCAAAAAAATTTAATTATGTAAAATTTTTAATAATTAAAATAAAATAATTTCTATCACATCAAACATTAGTTCAAGTGTAATCCCAACTAAGTAGGCACAAGCTTGCCTAAGGTAAGGTACCAATCAACACCAAATTGGTTCGAGCCCATTCTTCCTAATGATGAATTGGATAACTAAATGGTGAAGGGCATTGGATCGAGTTGGGCAACACATGAACTTATATACATATGAGTTAACATATATAAACTTGTATGTGACAAGTATGCCTAGGTGATGAATCCTCGAGCACACAAGGTGTAAGCCAGTTGTAATTTGGCTCTACATAATACCTTTACAAGAATTATTATAAAGCGCAAGTTCTTATCCTTTCCTACGATGTGGGAGTAAATAGCTTGTGTCTACCTGCATCCAAAATGGGCTACGCAGCACCATCCAATCTTGTCCTTCACAATCAAACAGTGGAGCTTGCCTCCACTTTATTTGTCTGACATGATCACTCATCCCACAATCCAATTCAATCTTCTAAACCTAATGATGATTGTTGATTCTATTGATTTCTTAAATTTATCTCTAGATTTCATGATTGCAACTATATCCTAACTTATTGGATTCCTTGAACTCCTTATATGTTATTCATGAATCATGTTCTTAATTATCATGTTTGAGTCCTATGGCAAAGATCAACTCTGACATTATTATCGTTAAATCGAATGATCAATATCTAATCTGACATGATTAGATGGCCAAGATCAAATCCATCTTGATTGAACCATCCATAACTCTTCTACGATCGGATTCATCGGGCTTGAACCATCCCACATAGTGGCTAATTATTTAGCCATTGAGTAGGCTATTTTCAAATGTTATATTTACAAGTTTTTTTAGATATTTGTTTGCATCTATTCAAATAGATTTTTACATTATTTATTGATTATAATAAAAATATTTCATATAAATACCTACCCATTGCAAATGGAAATAATAATGAATGTGAATCAACTTTTAAGATCTCAACAAAGTGTTGCACTATATTGTACTGGTATAAATTCTACTAGAAGAAATTATGGCTTCTTCTAAAATAGTTAAAGTTTTTAACCTAATCCTTGCACTCTAAACAATCAAATAATATTTTCTTCTTTTTTAATTTAAGCTTATTAGGCTTTTATCCATTAATCAACAAGTATAGCAAGTTGTTCAAATTAATCAAAAGTTTTTCATCTTGTTGTATTTTTCTTTTTCTTTCAGGTTTAGTGGCTCAACATTTACAAAAGCACAAGTTTGGTTTGATCTCATAAAAAAATGAGTTGAGGTTGAGCTTACAAAAGCCTATGTTATAGTTGAACTTGCAAAAGCTGGTAGGTTGGAGGTGAACCATATGGAAAAACCTTTATTTGTAACCTTTTCTTTGTGGTGTTTTTTTTGACCTTGACAAGTGGTGGTCATTGGTTCTAATGTGGATCAATCCACAAAAAATTACAATGTCTCATTTTAATTTTTATTTTTTTTTCTTTAACTTATTAAAAAAATATATACATATAATCAAGGATTTGTACAAACATAAAATTATTTTTAAGAAATAAATATGTTAAAAAATAATAAAAAAACTCCTAAAGCTTGAATTTGCCATCCTCATGTGAGTTTTATACACTAGTTTTCACGGGTAGGTCGAAAACTTAGGAGAATCTAATGGAGTCCTATAGCAATAATAACATGCAAATCTATCATTTTCTTTTGTTTTTGGGTGAAAGACTAATCAAATCATTTAATAGCAAGTTCCATTCAAAGTTTCCTTTAAGATAGCTAGAGCCAAAATTAATGTTTTATTAAGTAATGCCAATGACGAAAGGCATTGGGGGCTCAATAATGTTCACCTATTCTTATCATTTGTATTTGTACGAAGGCTTAACTTCTTTGATGACCTAACCCAATGAATCATGGCACCAAGTGGACTATTTTTTTGTAAGCATAACTGGTAATGTGGATGAACTAAAAGTAGGGTTATGGTGTTCAACTATGTAATAACCTAGAGCTTATAAATGGTGTTGGAAAATTAAGATGGCTAGATGAAGGTTTTTGGAAGTTGAAATCCATTAAGTGCATAACAACTCGCTCGTTGGATCAACTAGTCCCAAAAATGGATTATATTTAAGTGTGTGACCTATACGTAGCCATTAGTTTAATGCAACACATCAAAACAAAAGAAAGGTGCAATAGTTGCTATAAAATGTAGCATATGAGCCTACATGGAGTATTTATTGCTATAGATCTTGGTTGTAGCAGAAAAAATTTAAATGAGAGCTTTGATGGTTGAAGAGGGGAATCATACCCTGTTAATCACATTTGATCATGGGTTAGCTAATCTTAAGTGATGGGACAAACTAGTTAGAGTGTGCCATTTTGTATGATCATTTAAATGATATCAAGTTAAAAAACTATAGTTGTTATGTTTAAATTCATAGCAAAGCTAAGTGGTTTAGAGATGTCGATAAGGGCCATGGGAAGAGTAAAAGTTTTTGCTTAATAACTTATTATCCCTAGAAATGGCTTAGCAAGTGGTAAGGCCAAGCGATTGGAAAAGCACCACATGTTTTGCAACATTTGATGTGCACTTGATGAACCTTAAAAATCCAGATGTGTGAGTTCCTTCAATGATCAGTTATAGTTGTAATCACACCATGTTTCCAAGGTGAACATCTATTGGTTGGTGGCAAAATTAAGGAAGCTGACAAAAGGGATTCATAACTTTAGGAAAAGAATTGGCCTATGGAATAATGACTTAGAAAAGGTACAAAAATGGGGAATGTTTGTATTTAATTAACACAAAGCATTGTCATGGTCGTAGAGGATGCTCACATATTACAGTTTCTACTAAGTGCTCTCAATATCAAAGTAAAGAAATTCAACTATGTGTGGGTAAATGATGATAGTCACTATGACTCCCTTAAAGTAGCTAAATGTCTCATTATCTAATTTGTGATGCACAAGAATGGATTAACAGGATTCTTATTGTCCTTGTCTACTATACAATGAAGCCAGACCCAAGGGAATGAACTTGGCAGAATTAGTAGATATCACCCTTGGAGAATTTTCATTGTGGTTGATCACAATGCTCATCCTATAAAGGCTTGCATAAGTCATTAACAGTGGGCTCCCTTTCTATCGCATCTTATAAAATAGACCAAGGAGCTTTGCAACTTGCAAATCAAAAGGTGAGCAAACCTAAAAGGTGCAACGAAGTTGAATTGTGGTATCCCTATTTAAGGGGTCAGCTACCAGCTCACAATCACCTTTTAGAGTACGAGCATTCTTATCAAAACAAGAAAGATGGTGAACAACACCTGAGTGGGGCAATCCCTAAGGAAACATTAATGAAGTCTAATAGTGATATTAACATTCTAAATATTTGTTTGGCTTAGGTGTATAGATGAAAGACTAATTGAAGCATCTAGTAGTTGGTTCTCTTCAAATTTAGCTCAAGATAGCTATAACCCTTGTTTTGGTTTAATTAAGTAAAGCCATGAACTTGAGGCATCAGGGGCTCATAACCCTCGACATATTCTCAAACTTTAAATTGGTATGAAGCTTAGCTTCTTTGATGAGAAGAACTAGGGAATCTCATATAAAAGTGGCCATTTTTGGTAAGCATAGTTAGCAATATGGGATGAACTAAAAGTTGGATTATATTGGCCAACTACATGCTAACATAGAACTTCAAAGGTTTGTTGGATAATTAAGATAGTAGGAGAAGGGTCATTAAAGATAAAATCTAATGAGGACTTTGGAACAACTCATCATTTGAACCTACTAATCACAAAAATGGATAACAGTTAAGAATGTGACACACATCTGGTTGACCATGCAATGCAATGCCCAGATGCGTTGAAGGATGCAATAGTCACTATAAAGCATAAGGCATGAGTCAATGTGGAGCAATTGTTCGTGTAGATCTTAGTTATTGCAACAAATATTCAACTAAAATCATTGAAGGCTAAAAGGGGAAAGGTTTCATGTGAATAACACTAGCACATGGGTTAGTTATTCTTAAGAGATAGAGGAAACTAAATGGAGGTTGCCATTTAGGATAAGTTTCAAACGGAAGTCAAGCTAAAATTCTCGCTCTAGGATATGGTAATTGATGGGAACAACAAGTGGTTCTAAGACTTCGGTTTGGGTCTTGGGAAGAGTTAGCTATTCTAGTTAACAACTCATCAGGCCAAGAAACTACTTATCTAGAGTTAGAGCCAAGTAGTTGGTAGAGCACCTCATGTTGAGTAGTGATAGATATGCTCTAATGACCCTTGAAAACTTGGATGGTTGAGTGCCTTTAATACCCATTCTTACTTATAAGGACACCATATCTCCGAGGTGAACAACCTTTGGTTGATGGTGAAATTTAGACAAGGGAAATTGACAAAATGGATTCATAACGTTGGGAAAAACATTGGTTCAAATGAATGGGCGTGAGGGTCCCAGTCCAAAACCCATCAGCTATTGGTGGATTACTTTAGCTGCTCATGCACCTAGAGTAGGTTGATGCATGTCGACTAAGAGACCAATTGTGAGTATCCCCTATGGGGCTTGTCCACTTGCGTTGAACAATTGACTCAAAACTGGTATGGTCAAGAGGAATCCAACTATTTAATTGCAATAAAGTATTGTAATGGACCTCAAAGTTGTTCATGTAATGTGATTTCTTCCTAATGCTCTGAATGTTAAATTAAAGAAATTTAACTAAGCATGGGTAAAAAATGGGTGTCATTATGACTCTTTTAAGGTATCTAAATGCCTCTTCAACTACACATGAATAGATTAACAGGATTCCTACTAACCTTGTGTACTATCCACTAAAACCACAAACAAGTGAATGGGCTTTGTTGAATCTATGGGGAAAGAAGTCTTACTATGATGGGTTGAATTATCTTGTCTTTCAAAATCTTTTTTTTTTATTTAGTTATATTATTAATTAAGACTAATTTTTCTCTCACTTGATGATATCATTAAAATTTTTTTATTATAATGTTGCAAATTATCTTTTTTGTGTTATAATGTATATCTTCATAATTTTAATTCTCCTCTCATGTGACCTCTATATGACTTTGATTTGATTGTATTACATTGCTTTAATTTATCTTAATTTTGTAATATTTTATATTTTTTTAAGTTTAAGTGATAATCTACATTATTTATGACTATTTTTATAATTCATCATAATTTCAAATGATGTCTCAAGATGAAATTGACATTCTCCTTTGAGCTTTATTCAATTAATTTTTTCTATTATTTAAAATAATCATTTTTTATAGTTTAAAATATTTTATTTTTTTATGACTTTATCATATTTTATAAAATATTTCAATAAATACTTGATTTGAAGATTGAGGTTTTTACACTCAATCACCTTGGAAATTTGGAAAGAAACATTACAAAATACCTTATGTCATTTCCTCAATTTTTTTATTTCCTTATATTACGATGTAACTTAAACTCTCCTCTTATATGAGATTTATATCACTTTTATTTAGTTTCATTAAATTACATCAATTTATTTTATTTCAGTTTTAATAAATATTTACATAGTTTTAAATTATATAAGATAAATATTAATCCATATTTACATCTATAATTCTCAGTAATTGTACAAGAGTTATGATCATGATGAACCAAAGGTTGTTGAAGATGTCTCGACGAGATCTATCAAAAAAATATTCATTCTTTATATTTTTAAATCATTAATTTTATAAGGTTTAGCATGTCTTTCTACTCTTTTTTGTTAGTGCTTAATTTGACAATAGAAAGTACTACACATAATCTCTTTAGTATCAAAAAATGCAAGATTCTTGTATAATTTATATCATTTCTTTAACTTTTTTTAATCTTGATTTTTATATGTTATGAGGCAACACTAAATCCCCTCTTATAGGACCTTTACATCACGTTGCTTTTTTGAATTACAATGCTTCATTTTATCTAATTTTAACATTAATTTAGATATACTTAATATTAAAAAATATTTTATTATTATTTTTTTATTTCTATAATTTACAATAATTCTAATTGAGGTCTGATTGAGTTGAAACAAACATCATTGAACTCATCTTGATAAGCTCTATCTAGTTTTTTTAAATATTCTGTTTTCTAAATTTTCGACATGTATTATGATATGCTTGAATTCATGCCTTAGTATCTTAGAATGGAACTTTCCTATCAAGTTTATTTGATTTCATGAAAGTGTTAGCTTTGATTTTTTAAATAACCATGCAATTGTAATCCTTTGTTTTGTTACCCTTACATAACTTTGATTTGGTCATGTTATATTGCTTCAATTTATCTCACTTAACTATTATTATACAATTAAGTCCCATTAAAGTTATAATTTATTTTTTATTTTGCTTATTTGTTTGCTAGTCTTGATGAGAACTATCAAATTAAATATTATTTTAAATATTTTAAAAAGTTTTATTTTTTAGTGTTTGGGTACCCTTTAGATGTCATTTAAATTTGTACCAAATTTTATGATCAAGAATGTTACACTCGATCTTATTTGCAACTTTGAATGCAACTTTCTCACATAATTTATCCTATTTCATTACCCTTTTTTCTTTGATTTTGTTATATTATTATTTGACTACAAATGTCCTATCATGTGACCTCCATATATCTTTTATATAGTTATATTAAAATACTTCAAATTATCTAATTTTTTTCTTTTGTTTTTATTTACTAAAAATTCAAATAATAATTTATCATTATTTATGCCAATATATATTCGTAATTCCAAATAATGCCAAATGAGATTTTAAAGAGATGAAATAATAATATTTGAAGTCAACTCGATGAGACTATCTAATTAAGTGTTCATTCATATGTATCTTATAATTTTATTTTGTTATGTGTTGGTACACTTTATGTGATTTATATGCCTACATAATTTAACGTTTGATGATGTTACAATCAACCTCAATATTATATCTCTCTCATTTGGCATTTACCTCACCTTGATTTGGATAGCTATAGTGCTTTAATTATCTCATTTTAGTTTTGAAATGTATTTTTTTGTCATAAAATAATAATTTATTGCTACTTATATTTATTTACTATGGTAATTCACTATAATTCCAAACATTATCCATTGAAGATGAAAAAAATAATTTTAGACCCTACTTGAAAAGCACAATCAAAATAATTATTCATTTTTATATTTTTTTAAAAAAATTTCTTAGTTTTCGAAACACTTAACAAGATATTTTAATTTGAATTTGATTTGTTGATTGAGGATATGACCCTCCATCTCCTCAATATCTTGGATTGTAACTTTCCTATGAAATTTAGCACAATTCTTGAAAATTTCTACTTGGATTTTGATATATTACTTTGTAGCCTTGAATCACCTTTTGTGTGACTTCTACAACTCTTTGTTTTGATAATATTACATTGACTCAATTAATTTGATTTTAATTTTAAAATATATTTTCTTAATATTATATTACTATTCTATATTTTTATTTCTATTTACTTTGACAATTATAGTAACTCCAAACGTAGTTTAACTAAGATGAAACAAAAATTATTGGACGCATCTCAACACACACTATACAAAACTAATTTCATTTTTATATTTTTGAAGTTTTTTTATTTTTAAAATTTTGGCATGCTTTATGTTATATATTTTATTTGTTCTATATTTGACAATTGAGGATGCTAAATTGGTCTCTTTGATATCTAGTATGACAATTTTGAATTATAATTTATCTTATTTCTCTAAAATTTTTAATTTGATTTGGTTATATTTTTTTGTAACAACAAATGTCATCTTGTTTGACCGTCACATTATTTTAATTTAGTTGTTTTATATTATTTTAATTTATCTTATTTTTACTTTAATTTAAATAAACTAAATATTACAAAAATAATTTTTCATTATAAATGCTTATCTAATTTTGGAATTTACAAAATTGCCTCGTGATGTTTGAATTAGATAAAACAATCATTAATGGAATTGTCTCATTCATCTCAATTAAATTAAATTTTTATTTTCTATATTTTAAATATTATTTACTATAGGTTTTTTTGCATGCTTTACGATACACTATATTTCGTACCTCAAAATCCTTGTCATCTTATTTGACAATTTGTGATGTTACACTAGATATCCTCAGTACCTTGGAATGCTATATTGTCATATGATTTTTCTCTTTTCTTTGAAGATTCTTCTTTGATTTGTTTATGTATAATGCAACTCAAAATCTTTTCTCTTATGACATTTATAGCTCATTGATTTGATAAAATTACTTTCTCTTATTCATTATGATTTTGTTTTAATACATATTTATAAAATATTAAAGTAAAAATTGGTTATTATTTATGTATATTTATTTAACAAATTATTATAATTCTAATCACATTCTTATTAAAATGTGACATATATCATTGGAAATGTCTCAAGAAGCTCTACCCAAAAAACTGTGTGAGATATTTTGATTAGTGGAATATTTGTCTCACTTTTTCAAATTCTTCACTTCCAATTTGTAAGATTTCATTTTAATTCTGAATCCCCTCTCATATGACAATTACATCACTTTTATTTGTTTATATTATATTGGTATAACTTATATTATTTTATCTTTAATTTACGTCTACTGAACATTTAAAAAATACTTTAACATTATTTATGCTTGTTTAATATGATAATTCACAAAAGTTCCATATGAGGTTTGATTGAGGTGAAACAAACATCAACTGACTAACATTCATAATCACTATCCAGTTAAATATTTATTTTCAAATTTTTAATCATTCCATTTTCTAGTGTTTTGTCATGTTTCATGATACAAATCTTTTTAAAACTTGTTTAATAATTAAGCACTTTACCCTTGATCTTCTTAGTATGTTTGAATGTAACTTTTTATCACAATTTATCTTATTTTTTAAATGTTTTACTTTGATTTGAGTATATTGTTATTTGACCCTTAATCTCATGTCATGTGACATTTAAATGTCTTCTATTATTTTATGTTACATTATTTTAGTTTATCTAATATCAAATTTTGTGTATATTTACTTTATATTAAAACAATAATTATTTATTATTTATTCTTATTCATAAAATTAATTTTAGTTAATTCTAAACAAGGTGTTACAAAGCGAAAACAAATATCGTTGGACTCATCTCGATGAGCTTTATGAAATTTATTATTCATTTATTTTATTTATAACATTTTTTTATATTTAGGGTATACTTTATAAGTCATTTTAATTTAAACATGATTTGATAAATAAGTTTATCAACATCAATTTCTTTATTATTTTTCAATGTAAATTTCCATTATAATTTATTTTATTGTTTAAACATTTTTGCTTTTATTTCTTATTTTTTAAATGATAATAATTTTTATTTATGCGACCTTTACAATACTTTGATTTGATTGTATTACATTACATCAATTTATCTCATTTGATTGATATTATATATTAATTTAATAATATAAAAGTAATTTATTACTATATATTGTAATTTACTCTTTTGATTATAAGTAATTCAAAATCCATTCTCAGTGAAAAATCATTAGACTTATATCCCTGAGCTATATCTAATTAAATATTCATTTTTAAATCGTTAAATATTATTTTTTATAGGGTATTTTGATTAATGCATGATTTGATAATCAAGATTATTGCACAAGACTTCCGAAATATTTGTGACTGTAACCTTTGCTTACAATTTATCACATTTTTTCAACTTTTCCCATTCATTTCATTATATTACTATGTAACAGTAAATATTATCTCATGTGACTGTTTGCATAACTATCAATTGATCACATTAAATTGCTCTATCTTATCTTATTAATCTTTAATATAACTCGTCATAATACTAAAATAATAATTTATTCTTTTATGTGCACCTAATTTGGTTATTCATAGAAATTCCAAAGTAATAAAGGTGTAGATGAAACTAAGGTCATTTGACTCATCTTATTGAGCTTTATGAAATTAAATATGCATGATTTTATATTTAAATATTTCTTTTTTACATTTTGACACACTTCATTATGTATTTTGATTTGTCAATTATTTGATTTTTGAGGATCTTATGCTTACTCTCCATAGTGTCTTGGAATTTAACTTTTATGTGTAACTTATTTTATTTGTTAAAATGTTTAACTTTAATTTGGTAATATTACCATCAAACTCTAACTCTCTTTGTAATTGATCTATGCATCACTTTGCATTGGCTTTTTATTTCATTACTTTAATTCAATTCATTTAGAATTAATATATATATATATTAGCATAAAAATATTAATTTATTATATCTTTTACTTTTTTAGTTTTTGCAATTTACAAAAATTACAATAATATTTGATAAAGGTCAAAGAAATGTCATTTAAGTCACCTCAATGATTATTATCTAATTGAATATTCATTTTTATGTTTTTAAATATTTTATTTGCAAGGGTTTTAAATAGTTTACAATAAATTTTTTTTGTTCAAGAATTAATGATGGAGGATCTTACCTTCTGTCTCCTTAGTACCATGAAAATCAACTTTCTTATGTAATTTATATCATTTACACAAAGTCAATTGATTTCAATCCATAGGGAATTAGAGTTTACAGCTTATAGCTACAAGAATCGTTGAGAAATTCTAGTTCTTAGCCAAGGCGAATTGTCCTAGGGAGTTTGTTAAAACTATTCAATTCATAATTTGGAAAAATAGCCCTAGGGTGTCGTACAACACATCCTATCGAAATCACAGTGAAAAACTAAATCTCCATTCGTGTGCTCTTTATACTACTTTCAGTTTGATATATTTTCATCATTAAAAATTTTTTAATTTAGGTTTTAATATTTGTTGACCTAATATTATAGTAATGAATTAATATTAATTATGGGGTCCTTGAATATTTGATGAAAAAATTTTATTCGTAGCTTATTTCACGATCAAGGATTGTATCGTCAATCTCATTTGTACCATGCATTACAACCTTTCATAAGCATTGTCTTATTTCCTAAATTTGTTTCTTTTATTTGGCTATATCACTGTGACATTAATGATCTTATTGTGCAATCCTTGGATCACTTTGATTGTGTTGTACTATATTGCTTTAACTTATTTTATTCAAATTTTAATCAAAATTTATTCAATATTAAAACAATAATTAAGCATTTTTATGCATATTTACTTTGGTAATTCATAATAATTGCAAATTAGTTTTGAAAGAGAGAATAAATATCATGGGACTCATCTCAACTAGTTATTTTCATTTACACATTCATTTTTATATTTTTATATAATTTAGTCCATATTGTTTTGGCATTTTTAGTGAGATATCATGATGCTTACATTATTTGACATTTAGGAATTTTACCCATGATCTCATTATAACCATGAAATGTAGCATTATTGTATAGCTTATTTCTTAAAGTCTTTTACTTTTAAATTGGTTATATTACTTTGTAACACAAATTTGTTTCTCATCTGACTTTTGTGTTGACTTGATTTTGCTATATCACATTACTTTAATTTATTATAAATTTACAACAAATGAAAATTGTAATTCGTTAATGTTCAAGATAATTTACTTAAGTAACTTCTAGTAATTCCAAACAAAGATCAATCAAGATGAAACAAAAGTCACTAAACTCAACACAATATTAATTTCAAAAATTTTATATAAGTTTTTGTGATTTTCACATTCTTTATGGACATTTTAATTCAAACGTGACTTGATGGTTATGGATGTTACAATCATTCTCAAATGCATTTTTGAGTGTTATTTTCAAGTGCAATGTATCACATTTCTTCAAATTTTTTACTTTGAATTAGTAATTTACAATGTAAACCTAGGTCCCCTCTCATGTGTTGTTTACATCAACTTGATTTTGCTATATTACATTATTTTAATTTATCTTATTTTGACTTTGATATATATATCTACTTAAGAAAAAATTAATGATTTTTAATTCATGCTTATTTCTATCAACAAAGCATTTTTTTAATTTATCTTTTTTGGCTTGGGCTTGTCTCTATAAGCTCTATTTGATAAAATATTTTTTATATTTTCATACATTTTTTCTAGGCTTTTTCTAGTGTTAAGGAGGCATTTTATTTTTTATATGATTTGATAATAAAGGAAGTTACTCTCATACATCTTAGCATCTTGGAATTCAACTTTCCTACAAAATCCATACTTAAAAATTTTAGCAATTATATGGTTATGTTACAATTTTGCTCTAAATCCTGTATCATCTAATCTTTACAAAGCCTTGATTTTGATATATTAAATTATTTCAATATATCTTATTTCAATTCTATTACAAATTTACTTATTATTAAAGTAATAATTTATATTATTTATTTTTATTGAATTTAGTAATTTTTAGCAATATTAAACATGGCTTAATTGAGGTGAAACAAACATCATTTATCACATCTTCATCACCTCTTTATAATTAAATAATTTTTTTTGTTTTAAAATATTTTTTCAATGGGTTTTGGCTTGCTTAATAAGATGATTCATACTTGATTCGATAATTGAGGATTTTGCACTAATATTGTTGGTATTATAGACTATTGCTATCTTACATAATTGATCACATTTCTTGAAATGTCTCACTTTAATTATGTTATTTCACTATGAAACTTTAAATCTCTTCTCATGTGATCTTTATATAAGATTGATTTAGATAGTTTATATCATTTCAAATTTTATCACTCCAATGTTAATATATATCTCCTAATTATAAAAATAGTAATTTCTTTTTATTTATGCATATTTAGTTTATTAACTCATAGTAGATCTAATTGAGGCTAGGTGGAGACAAAATAAACATCATTAAATTCAAGTTGTACACACATTGTGAGATAATTTCATTCTTATCTAATTTGATGATCAGGCATGATCCACATGATGCCCTTAATATCTTAGAATGCATCTTTCTCATTTAATTTCTCTCACTTCTTCATAATTTTATCTTTCAATAGGTTATATTATTAGGAAAATCTAGTTTTTCTCTAAGGTGACCATCATTTTCCCTTGATTTTTTCACTTATTATGGTTCTTCAAAACACATTTCAACTTCATTATATATTTACCTAAAATTTTAAAATAATAATCAATATTTATTTATGATTATTATATTTGGTATTCCATAGTAATTCTAAATCATGTTTGATATAGATGAAAGAAATATTATTTGATTTATCTTAAAGTGATCCATCCTGTTAAATATTCATGATTACATCTTAAAATATTTAATTTTTTTTACACTTTTGTGCATTTTACAAGGCAGTTTTACTTGTAATTCATTTGATGGTTATGGATATTGCATTGGATTACTTTAGTGTCTCGTAATGTGATTTAACTATACAATTTATCTTATGTTCTTAAAGATTATGTTTAGGATTACTCATCTTACTATGAAATACTACTTCATCTTTCATGTGACCTTTCTACTTCTTTAATTAATAAATGTTACATTTTCTTATTTTATCTCACTTTAACTTTATTGATGATTTGTTTAATATAAAAAAAATATTTTTTATTACTTATTATTATTTTAATAAGTAACTCAAAGTAATTTTAAACAAGTTTCAATCCATTTGTAACAAATATTTTTAGGCCCATTTTGATGAACTCTATCTACAAAAATACAAATTTTTATATTTTTAAAATTTTTACTATTTAGTATTTTTTCTATATTGTGGGACATTTAGATACATAACTTATGTAGTAATCTTGGACTTTATGCTTAATCATCTTAGTATTTTGGAATGCTACTATGTAAAATTAATTCTACATTTATATCACATTTACAAATCTTTTATTTAGTTATATTATATTGTTTTAGTTGAAATCAATTTAGCTTTAGCTTTACATTTACATAACATTAAAATAATATTTTCTATTATTTATTTATTTTTTTACTTTGGTACTTCATAAAAATTTCTATCAAGGTCCAGTCAAGCCTAAATAAACATAATGGAAATCATCCTATTGAGCTTTATCTAATTAAATATACATTTTGATATGTTAAAATGTTTTGTTTACTTGGTTAATCATCATTTATATGAAATTTTAATTCATACCCAATTTGATGACTATGAATATTGCGCTTGATCTACTTAATATCATGGAGCACTACTTTCCCTATAATTTATCTTATTTTTTCAAATGTTTTTCTTTGATTTGATTACATATTTGTGTAATTAAAGATATTTGTTCATGTTACACTTACATCATGTTTGGTTTCCTTTATTACATTGCCTAAATTTTTCCCACCTTAGCTCTTTTTTATATTATGTAGTTGTTAAAATAATAAATTAATATTTTTTATGCTTATTTACATTAAAAAATTATTATACTTCCAAAATAAGTTTTGATTGAGTCAAAACAAATGTCATCAAACTTATCCCAAGGAATGATATCTATTGAAATATGAATTTTTTTAATTTTAAATATTTTTTCATTTGTTTTGCACTTTTTGCAAGATATTCCAAACCATAAGTCATTTGACTTTCAGAGAAGTTACACTCAATCTCCTTTCTATCGTAGAATAAAAATTTATGATATAATTTCTCTCATTTCATGATATTTTTTCTTCAATTTTGTTATATTAATTTGAAATTATAATTATTTTCTCGGTAAACTTTAAATTGCTTTGCTTTAGTTATGTTATATTGCTTCAATTCATCTCTTTTTAAGGTTTAATATATATTTATTTCAAATTAAAATAGTAAATTCCAAACAATGTCAGATGGAGATGAAAAAAATTTCATTGAACTCATTTAGGTGAGCTGTATAAAATAAAATGTTTTTTTAATTATTAAAGATTTTATTTTAAAATGTTTCGTATAATTTATTAGAAATTTTGATTCATAAGTGATTTGATGATTGGGCATGTTAAACTTGAACTTTTAAGTATCATTAAATACAAGTTTCTGACATAGTTCTTCTACTTTCATAAACTTTTACACATTAATTTGTTTATATTATATTACTTGAACTTATTTCCTCTAATATTCCAATTATATTTACATAATTTTCAAGCAATATTTTTTTATTATTTTTTTAATTTACTTGGGTAATTCATAGTAATTCTAATTGAGTTATGATCAAGACAACAAAAATCATTAGGCTCATCTCAAAGAGCTCTATAAAGTTAAATATTCATTTTTATTTTTTGGAAGAGATTTAAGGCTAGATAAATTTAGCTAATATGGTATTATTCCATCTTAACTATACATTATTAAGTGTTTTCAAGTTTAATTTCATAATGAATTCACATACTTTTTGAAGTATTTTTACTAATTTTTTCATTATGGATGTTACACTCAATATCTCAAATAGTCTAAAGCTTATCTTTTCCATAAACTTTAACTAATTTTTCAAAAGTTTTGACTACAATTTTGTTATATTTTAGTACATTAATTTATCAATTTTTTTTAATTTATATTTACTCAATATTATGAAAATATTTTATAATTATTTATGGCTATTTTCAAATTTGTAATAATTCCAAAAGTGGTCGAATTGATAAGAAAGAACCATCAGTGAACACCTCTTGACCTACTCTATCCAATTAAATTTTTAATTTTTATTTATTTAAATATTTTTCTTTATTTGGACATTCTCTTTTTTATATGATATTTTTTTCTTTCTTTGTTACACCATCAACGATTTTGCAATCGATCGCCGACATTTTTTTAAAATTTTCCTATATAATTTATTTTATTTCATCAAATGTTTGCTTTGATTTCTTTATATTACTTTACAACTATAAATCTCATCTTGTGTGTTTATTACTCACAGTTATTCGCTTATTTTATATTGCTTCATATTATTTACTTATTATTGCTTATGCTTATTTAATTTTGTAGTATGCAACAATTCTATTTGAGATTCATTGGAGATGAAATTGAAGTCGTTAGATTCATGTCAATGAGCTCTATACACTTGAATATTCCTTTTTATGTTTTTTTTAAAGAAGTTATGTTTTTGTATACATTTTGTCATATTTTACTCTTATATGAAGTGTCATCGAGACATTTTTATCAACCTACTTAATATCTTGGAATGTAGTGCCATATTATAATTAATATCATTTTTTAATTTTCATTTTGTTGTATTACTATGTAACTCTAAATCTTTTCTTATGTTATATTTACATGACTTTCATTTAGTTATATTACATTGATTTAATTTATCTAAATTAACTTTAAATTTTCATATATATATATATATATATATATTATTAAATTAATGATTTATTATTATTTGTGTTCTTTACTATGGTAGTTCCCAACTATTAAAAAATTTGGTCGAACTAAGATAAAGCAAATCTCATCAATGTATTCTTAATTAGCAATATCAAATTAAAACTGCATTCTATATTTTCAAAATTTTATTTTCAAAGAGTTTTTCACATTTTATGAGACATTTTGATTTGTGAAGATTTAACGATCACAGATGTTTCAATTAATCTCATTAGTATCTTAGAAAAAACCTCCTTAACAAAATATCTCATTTGTGTAAGTTTGTAACTTTAATTTTGTTATATTACAATATAACTTTAAGTCATCTCCCATTTGACTTTACCATACTTTTATTTTGTTATACTACATTGCTCAAATTTATCTCATTTCACCTTCAATATATATGTATTTTAAATTAATAATTTGTTATTGAATTTTACATACCTATTGTGATAATTCACAAAAATTTTAAATGACATTTGATATAGATGAAATAAATGACCTTGGACTCATCTTAACAAACTTTATCCAATTAAAAATTAATTGATGTATTATGAAATATTTTATTTCTAGTGTTATGACATGCTTTATAGGTCCTTTTGATTGAAAATAGGTTTCTGATCGAGTTTGCCACTTGATGTCATTCGTACCTTAGATTGCAATTTACTTCAATGTATCTCATTTTAGGTTTAATATATATTTACTCCAAAAAAGCAATAATTTGTTATTATTTGCACTTATTTATTTTTGTTATTTTTAGTAATTCAAAACAATTCATGAATGACATTTAACAAACATTTTTGGAGTCTACATGATAAGCTTTGTGCAGTAAAATTTTCACTTTTATATCTTTTAAATATTTAATTTCCTATTGTTTTGGAATCTTTTATGCAAGATTTGGATTCATTCTTGATTAAATGATCAAGGATGTTACACTCCTATATTTGGTCACTTTTATACTTTAATATTAATATGTATTTAAATGTACACTTAGGTAACATTTCTGTAGCTTTGATTTGGATACGTTACATTACTTTAATTTATCCTCTTTTTTGTTTTCTATATATTTAATTAATATTAAAGTAATAATTTTTTATTATTTATGCTTCTCAACTTTAGTAATTTGTGTTACTTTTAAATATGGTTTATTACAGGCAACATGGAGATCGTATGGTTTGCCTCAATGAGTTATGTTGAAAAAATATTAATTTTCTTTTTTTTGAATAATTTCTTATAGGGTTTTTAAATATTTTAAGAGGTATTTCAATCTATACTTGATTTGATGATTGAGGATATTACTCTTGAACTGCTCAGTGTCTTATAATGTAGCTTTTCAGTGTACTTTATCTTATTTATTACGATTTTTTATTTTGATTTGTTTATATTACTATAAACTCTAATTGTTATATTGTGTAAGCTTTATATCACTTTGATTTAGTTACATTATATTACATAAAATTATCTAACTTTAACTTTATTATAAATTTAAAAATTTTAAAATTAAAAATTTATTACAATTTATGATTATTTAATTCCACAACTCTTAAGAAATTCAATTAAGTTCTCATCAAGGAAAAAAACATTGTTTGTCATCTCGACAAGTTTATATTTTTAAAATGTTTTAATTTTTAGGGCTTTTTCATGCTTGGCAAGATATTTTGATTCATACCTTATTTGGAGATTAAGGTGTTATGGTTAAACTCCATCATGTCATGAAATTGAACTTTCCTATATAGTTTATCTCATTTCTGGAAAAGTTACCTTGTGATTTGGTCTATAACTATATAACTCTAATTCTCCTATCTCATGACTTTTACAAGTATTCTATTTTGCGACATTATATTGTTTATACTTAAAAAATTTTAGCTTTAATGTAAATTTTATTAATAAAATAATATTTTTATATTCTTTACCTTTTAATTTGATAGCTTGTTGTAATACTAAAAAATATCTAATCAAGGAGAAATAAATATCATTCGTCTCTCCTTGATGTGCTTTACTAATTAAAAAGAATATTTTTCAAAATATTTTATTTAAGAACTTTTTGTCATGAATTATCAAAAATTTGAATTCATAGACAATTTAATGTTCAATAAAGTTACCATTTTATCTCCTTAATACCTTGGAATGTTTCTTTCCTATAAATATTTTTTTTAAAATTTTTAGTTTGATTTGGTTATATTTTGATGTAAGTCTAAATCACCTTTAGTGTCACCTTTACATCATGTTAAGTAAGCAATATTGCAATGCCTTAATTTATTTCATTTCAACTTTATTGTGTAATTAGAAAATTTTGAAATATTAATTTATTAATTTTTATGCTGCTAATTTATTTTAGTAATTCATAGTAATTTCAAATGATATCTTAACAAGATGACCCAAACTGTATTGGACATGTTCCTACATGTTTTAAAATGTTTTATTTACTGTTGTTTTGTAATGTTATATGAGGAATTTTTATTAATTCAAGATTTAGCAATCGAGGATTTTAAACTATCATCTTAATCTCTTTAGATGAAACATTTTTATGCAATTTAATTAATTTCTTTAAATATTTACTTTAAATTGGGTATATTAAAACTCTAAATCTCCTCTCATGTGTTCATTATATTGCATTTATTTGGTTTTATTAAAATTGACCTTCTTACTATGTTTGAATGCATTTAGTTGGATAATATATTCCATTCCTTAAACTTTTTCACTTAATTATAGTTATATTATATATAACTCTAAATTTATTATTTTCAAAACTTTACATCGACCTGATTTTGTTTTATAGCATTTCTTCAATTTAACTTTTATTTTTTAAATAATAATTTGTTGTTATCTATGGCTATTATTGTTTGCAATTTGCATTAACTCTAAATGAGGTTTGCTCAAGATAGAACAAATATCGTTTAGACTTAGCTTGATGAATGCTATGTAATTAAATGTTCATTTTTCAATTAGTTTCTTTTGCTTGGGTTTTAACACCAATTATGAGTAATTTCAATTCATATCTTATTTGAATTACGGTACATTATACTCTATCTCGTTCATTTGTTTGAATGTAATTTTCTAATATATTTTAAGTCATTTCATAAGCTTTTTTTTGCTTTAATTTGGTTATATATTACTTTGTAACTCTAAATCCCCTCTCATGCAACCTTTGCAAATGTTTTATTTTCTTGTTTTAAATTATTTAGATTTATCTTATTTTACCATTAATATATATTTACTTAATATTAAAATAATAATTTTGAATTACCTAAACTAAAGTATTTTTATATGAGATCTATTGGAGACGTAATAGTTGTCTTAAACTCATCGCGAAGTGTTTGATCAAATTAAAAATTCTTTTTGATATTTTCAAATACTTTTATGTTCCAAAATCTTCATCTATTTTATGATCTTTTTAATTCATACTTAATTAATTGATCAATTATGATACACTCGATCCCTTTAGCATTTTGGAAAGTGACTTTCCCATATAATTTTATTGATCTATTTTGCTTTGATTATGTTACTGGTATATAATTCTAAATCTCATAATGTGTGACATTTAAATTCATTTGAGTTTGTTATATTACATTTTTCCTATTTTTTTTATTTCATTTTTAATAGATACTTACTTAATATGAAAATGATCTTTTTTTCATTACTTAATCTTATTTATTTTTTTATTCATAGTTATTCCAAATAATGTGTCATCAAGACAAAACAAATATTTTGGACTTAACTCAATAAGTTCTATCAAAGTAAAAATTTATTCATATTATTTTTAAATTTCCATTTTTTTATGGTTCTGGTATGTTTTGTGAGACTTTAGATTCTTATGTGATTAAACATTGATGATATCACACTTTACATTTTTACAATATTAGAAGATAACATTCCCACAAAATTTTCTTGTTTATTTAATTTTTTTGGTAATATTATGTGACTATAATTTATCCTATTTTTGTTTTAATAAATATTTACAGATTATTTAAATAATAATTTCTTATGATTTATATTCACAATTGAGATTTAACTAAATAAACATTTGTTTTGATAATTTTTAATATTTTTTTTCTTCAGTTTTGAAATGCTTTTGTGATATAATAATTCTTACTTAATTTAGTGATGGAAGATATTATAGTGGATCATCTTAATATCTTTTTTGCAACTTTCACAAACAATATATCTTTGAATTAAAATCTATTCTAACATGATCTTTATACGTCTTTGATCTGTTAACAATATATTGCTTCAATTTTTCTCATCTTAGCTATAAGTAATATTTTCTTTAGAGTAAAATAATAATTTATTATTATTATTTCTTTTTTTATTATGGCAATTCTCAATAATTCCAAATGTTGTTTGGTTGAATTGTAACAATTGTCATTGGAAGTGTCTCAATAACTTTTATCCAATTACATTTTTGTTATTTTTTTAGATATCTTTTCCTATGGTATTCATATGCTTTAAGATACATTTTTATTTGTAGCTAATATAACAATCACGAACGTTACACACATTCCCTTATTTTCCTGAGTTTCTTTTATCATGTACATATTATGTCATTTCTACAAATGTTTCAATTTTTTTTTTGTGAAATTAGTATGTATCTCTCAATATGCTCTCATGTTTCCCTTACATCACTTTAACTTTTGTATATTACATTCTTGTAATTTTCCTTATTTTAGTTTTAATAGAGATTTATTTAATTTTAAAATAAAAAAAATATAATTATTTATGAATGATTTTTATTCATACATCATCTGATGATCAATGATGTTATACTTGATTTCCTTACAATACTAGAATGCAGCCTTCCCACAAAATATATCTCTTTTTTTCCAAATTGTTTACATCATATGGTTGTATTACTATAGAACTTTAAATTTCTTCTTGACATGAAACAAATACATGCCTTACTATACATTTATGTATTTTGAAATATTTTAATTTCTAGTATTTTTACATGCTTTACAACACATTTTTTATTTATATCTGATTTTAGGATCTTCAATGTATGTTGGATTACAACTTTCCCATGTAATTTGTTTTATTTCTTCAAATTTTTTAAATTTATTTGGATATATTACAGTGATCTCCTTTTCTTCTTTCATGTGACCTTTACATTGCTTGGACTTGGTTACATTGTAATGTTTCAATTTATCTTATTTCTACCCTACTATGCCTTTACTTACAACAAACAAAGTATTTTTTTTCCTTATTTACTTTGTTAACTTGTAATAATTCTTAGCGATGTCAACTCAAGATGGAATTAATGGCCTCAAACTCAGGTTAATAACCACTATCCAATTAAATATTTTTATTTTTAATTTTTAAATATTATTATTTTTTATGATTTTTTTGTAACTTTCAAGATATTTTAATTTTTACCTAATTCCAATATCGTTGATGGTATAATTGATTATGTTAGAATCAGTGAAATCTTAGAGTACAACTTTTTCAAACAAATTATCTTACTTTTTCAAATTCGTTGCATTGATTTTGTTATATTACTTTGTTACCTTAGTTCTACTTTCACTTGACCTTTGCATAACTTTTATTTTGTTGTCTTTTAAATCTTTAATTTTTCTCCTTTAACTTTAAAATATTTTTAATAAATACTAAAAATATAATTTTTTATGTAAGTTTACTTTGATAATTAGTAGTCTTTAAAGATATGAGTTGTTTAGATGGAACAAATTTTGTTGGACTCGTGTTAGGGAACTTCATCAACTTTAATATTTGTTTTTGTTTTTTTAAATGTGTATTACATAGATTTAGAGTGGTTTACCATATTTTTTAATTCAATGAAGATTTGACAATAGAGGATGTTACACTCGATCACCCTGATGTCATGGGATATGACTTTCTTATACAATTTTTGCATCATCTAAAACGTTTTATAATTATTTTGTTATATCACTAGGTAATTACAAATCTCCTCTCATTTAGCATTTAAATTGCTTTTATTTGTCTTTATTTAATTACTTTAATTAATCTAATTCAAACTCTTACATGTATTTGCTTTACATTAAAATAATAGTTTCTTATTAATTATGATTATTTAATATTATAATTCACCATAATTCAAAATAACATAAAAATATGGACAAAGGGAATTTCATTGAACTCATTTCAGTTAGCTTCATTCAACTAAATATTTACTTGTTATATAAAATATATTTTTTTCCATGTTTATGTCTTGTTTTATGAGAAATTATGATTAGTACTTTATTTTATTATCAAGGATGTTACATAAGGACTCTTTAGTATTCTGAGAATGCAACTTTCCTATATAATTTATCAAATTTTAGCTTTTAACATATATTTGCATAATATTAAATTGATAAATTAATATTATATATGTATTTTAACCATTAGCAATTTACTATAATTCCAAATAATGCTTGATAAACACATAATAACATTGTTATACTTGTGTTAAAGAGCTCTATGAAAATAAATATAAAATTTTATATTTTTATGATATATTATTTTATAGGCTTTTGCATTATTATTTTTTAGAATTTCAATTTGTAGCTGATTTGATAATTTAGAATGTTGCACTTGATCTCCTTAGCATCTTTGAATGCAATAATCCCTTACACTTTATCCCATTTCTTTAAACTTTATTTTTTAATTATATTATTTGATCTTATAAATTTAAATCTCCTCTTATGTGACCTTTACATTACATTAATTTTCTCGAATTATATTTCTTAGATTATTCTTTTTTTAGCAATAACATTTACACTCTTTATGTCAAAACATATTTTATTATTAGTTATAGTTATTTGCTTTTTTATTAATATTAATTCAATACTAAATTTTGATTAAAATCAAACAAATGAGATTGGACTCATCCAAACGAGACCTATCCCATTAAAGATTGAGTTTCAAATTTCTGAATATTTCAGCTTCATTTTTTGGGAGCCTTTAAGAGATAATTTGACTAATTTCAAATTTGATAATCAAGGAAGTTACACTTGATCTTTTTAGTATTATGTAATAATAATTTCTTGTGTGATTTTTCTTATTTAGTCAAAGTTGTTACGTAACTCTAAATCTTGTCAATATTTTTATGTAACTCTAAATCTTTCTTTAATGGCATTTACATCAATTTGATTGGATTAAATTACTTTGGTTCAATTTATCTCATCTCAGGTATAATATGTATTTACCTAGTATTCAAAATTTTCAATTATTTAAGATAATTTACATTTTCAATTTCAAGTCATTCCCAACTACATATGTTTGAGATCAAACCAACTCTATTAAACATTTCTCCACGAGTCCTACCCAAATAAATTAATATTTTTCACATCTTTATTTGTCATACAATTTTTATGGTTCCTTCAAATTTGTCGTAGTTTTCAATAAGCTTTGTCAACATAAAAAAAGATGTTGGACTACCTCTTGTGAGATCTATTTAATTAAGTATATATTTTTATATTTTTAAAATATTTAATATTATATTAATTTAGTATTATTTGTTAGCTATTTGGATAAAACTTAATTTGATGATTAAAGATGTTGGAGATCATCTCTTTAGTGTCTTTGAATTCAACATTCCAAAAACAATATATTTAATTTTAGCATTGGCATATATATATATATATATGCAAAGTTGAAATTAAATATAATTTTATTTTCATTTTAATTTACTTTTCTATTTTGTAGTAAGTTTAAATGTGGCTTGATTGGATAACATAAACATCATTAGACTGCTAACGATGAGCCATATCCATTAAATATATATTTTTATAATTTAAATTATTTTTTTCTAGGGTTATTACATACTTTAAGAAACATTTAAATTTAATCCTTATTTGATAATTGGGGATGTTATGCTCGAACTTCTTAATATAATGGAATGTAGAGTTCCCTTTGAATTTATCTCTCTTATTCAAATTTTTTGCTTTGATTTTGCTTTATTACAATATAACCCTAAATCATGTCTCATTATCAATTACTTTGGTTTGATTTGGTTATAGTACAATGGTTATATTTTTTTCTAAAAAGGTTTGATCAACAAGAACAAAATGTTGGTTCACTCATCTATAAGAGTTCTATCCAATAACATATTAACTTTTTTATATTTTTTAAAACATTTTATCTTTAATATTTTTTACATGTTTATCAGATGCTTTGGTTCATATTTAACTCAATGATCGAGAATGTTGTACTCAATCTTCTTAATATCATGAAATGCAAAGTGCAAAATAAATTATCTCATTTACACTTTAATATATATTTATTCAATATTGAAATAAACATTTGGTATTGTTTTTGTTTATTTAGTTTGATAATTTAAAATAATTCCTAATTAGGTCTAACTGGGGCAAAATAAATGTTGTTAGACTAGTCTCGATGGGTTTTATCAATTTAAATATTTATTTTTATTATTTTTTAATACTTTATTTTCTAGTTTTTTATAAGATTTATGTGACATTTTTACATGTGGTAAAGTTATAAAGGAGGATGGTACACTTGATTATTATTGTGTCTCAAAATTTAATTTTCTCATATAATTTTTCTTATTTCTTTAATTTTTTAACTTTTGGTATGGTTATAGGACTATGAAGCTCTAAATATTCTCTTATGTGTTTTTTACATTGCTTTGTTTGGTTATATTTAATTTCTTCAATTTATTTTTGTTTCATCTTTAATTTATATTATCTTAGTATTGAAATATTAATTTTAGTATTTATTTTGCTTATTTTCTTTTGTAACTAGTTATATCTTTGAAATGAGATCTAATTGACAAAAAAATGTAATCTAACTCAATTCAAAGAGGACAATCAAATTAATTATTTATTATTATATTTTTTAATTTTTAATTTTTTATTATTTTCATTCTTTTTATGAGATATTTTATTTCATTACTAATTTAACAAATGATGATATTACACTTAATCTCTTTAGTATCTTTTAATGAACCTTTCTTTAATAATTTATATCATTTTTAGAAACGTTTTTCTTTAATTTTGTTATATTATTATGTAAATTTAAACCTCCTATCTTGGGACCTTTGCATGTTCTTATTTTTATTATATTATATTACTTTAATTTATCTCTTTTTTCTTTTAATATATATTTTATAAAAATAAAAATAAATATTTATTATTATTTATGTATTTACTTTGGTTGTTTGCAATACTTAAGAGCAAGTTCCAATTAAGTCAAAGTAATTGTCGCTAAACTCAACGAGTTCTATGTAATTAAAAAAATTCTTTTTATGTTCTTAAATATTTTTTTCAAATATTTTGGAATATTTTAACTGAAATTTTAATTTGCACTTGATTAGACAATCAAGAATATCACAATAATTCTCTTCAAATTTTTGAAATTGAAGTTTCTTCGACTATTTATCTTATTTTTTTCAAATACTTTCCATTGATTTCATTATATTATATTTCTTAAATTTATCTCACTTCAACTTTAATGTGTTTATTTATTTAATATTTAAATTATAATTTATTATTATTTATGATTATTTATTTTGAAAATTAGTAAAAAACCTATCTAGGTCCAATCAAGATGAGAATTAAATTATTCGACTCATCGAAATCATCACTATGTTATTAGTTATTATTTTAATTTTTTAATTTTCAAATATTTTTTTGCTATAAGATATTTATATTTTTACTTTTTTTTAACGATTGAGCATGTCGTAATGAATCACTATACATTAGCAAGCTACTTTTTTGTTTAATTTATCTTGTTTTTTTAAATCTTTTGTTATTTAGTTATATTAGTACATAACTCTAAATCTACTCTCAAATGCGATTTACTTTGCTTTGACTTTATTATGTTAAATTACATTATTTTGTCTCCTTCCAATTTTAATATATGGATACTTAATATAAAAATAATAACTTATTTTCAATGTGCCTATTTATTTTGATAATTCATAGTAATTCCGACTAAGTTAATAATAAAAAAACTAAACATGATTGGAAATGTCATGATAAGTGATATCTAATTAAATATTTTTTATTTATTTTTAAATATTTAATTTTTTTAATCATTTCTGAGAAATTTGATTTTTAAATTTTTCATAATTAAGTATTTTATATTCAAAGTAATTATTGACATGGAATGCAACTTTCTCATTTAATTTGTATAATTTCTTTAAAAAACTTTTTGAATTTTTTAAAATTTTAATGTTTCTAAAAATCTCCCCTTTTGTGTAATGTTTTTCCAATTATAGTGCTCTTTAATATAATTTCTACTTTAATAAATACAAAAATATTTAAATAATTAAGATTAGATAAAATTTTACTACCATTTATGTGTATTTGTTTTGATAATTCTTAGTAATTACAAATGTTTTCAAATTGAAACAAAACAAATGACATTGGCTTGTCTTCATCACCTTTATTCAATGAGATATACAAATTGTTTTTTTTATAGGTAAGTTTTATTGATTTCTAGGACTTACATGATATTTTTATTCGTACATCATTTGATAATTATGGATGTCACACTCAATCTTTTTAGTTTCTTGTAATAAATCTTCTAAATATAAGTTATCTTTCTTTAAACTTTTATGTTGTTGGTTTGATTATCTTGCAACTTTAAATCCTCACTTACGTGGCTTTTACATTGGTTTAATTTAGTTGTAACACATTACCTCAATGAACATGATGTCTTCTTTAATATTTATTTACTTAATATTAAAACAATATTTAATTAAGGTTAATTTTCATGAATTTGATAATTCGTAGTAATTCAAAACCAAGTAAGATCATGATGAAAAGATTATTGTTGGACTTCTCTCAACTATCTATATTTAATTAGATATACATATTTTCTTAAATGGTATTTTTAATAGATTTGCATGATTTATGAAACATTCCATTTGATACCGAATTTGATGACAACAAAACCTACACTCGATCTCCTTAGTATATTGTAATAGATCTTTCTAGTACATTTTATCTTATTTCTTAATTGTTTTCTATTTAATTTGGTTATTTTGCTATTAAACTCTAATTCTTTTCTGATGTGACCTTCACATTACTTTGAATTAGTTATATTCTATTCCTTAAATTTATGTCATTTTAACATGAAAATAAATTTAGTTAATATTAAAATTATAATTTATTATTATTTATGCTTATTTAAATTTGTGCTTTATACTAACTCCGAACTATGTCTAATGCTGATCAAACACAGGTCACTCAACTGCCCTCAACAAACTCCATCTAATTAAATATTTTTCTTACTTATAAATATTATATATTGTAAGTTTTGTGGGCATTTATTGAGATGTTTCTATTACTGTTTGATTTGATGATCTAGTATGTTACAATCAAACACATCAGAATCTTGAACTAAAAATTTCTTAAAAAGATTCTTATTTCTCTAAATGTTTTTTGCTCTGTCTTGGTTGTGTTAGTACTTTACTCATAATTTTACCTTACATGCCCTTTATAATAATTTCACTTGGGTTATATCATACTACATTAATTTATCTCACTAGAATCTTAATATATGTTTAGTTATAATTAAAATAATTATTTATTATTATTTATACTTATTTTGTCTAGTTTTTTATAAAAACTCAAAATGAAGTTAAATGATGATGAAACTAATGTTGTTTAATTCATCATGATAAGTTTTATACAATTTAATATTCTTTTTTATATTTTAACTATATTTTCTATGGTTTCAACTTTTTTAAGAGGTAATTCAATTCATTCCAGATTTACTGTTCAAAGATGTTACGCTCGATCTTCTTAGACCTTGCAATTTAACTTTCTAGTAGAATTTATATCATTACTTCAAATTTCTTGTTTTAATTTAGTTATATAGCAATGTAACAATAAAATGCCTTTACATTGCTTTGATATCGCATTTCATCAACTTTTCAAATCTTAGCTTTAATATATATTTACCTAAAGTTAACATTGTAGTCTATTATTATCTATACTTATTTAATTTTGTTATTTGTAGTGATTCAAAATTAAGCCCAATCAAGGAAAAATTTTTGGACTCATCTTGATGAGTGCTATCTAATTAAAATTTCATTTTTATAATGTTATTTATTTTATTTTCTAAGATTATTACATGATTTACGAAATATTTTGATTCACACATGATTTTACAAATGAGAATATTATGCTTGATCTCCATAGTATTATTCAAGACAACTTTTGCATAATATTTATCTCATTTCTTCATATTTTTTTTGGATTTAGCTACATGAAAATTTAACTCCAAATTTCATCTCCTGTTACCTTTAAATGGCTTTGAATTGGTTATATTACATTTCTTGAATTTTTTTTATTGTAGCATAACATATATTTATTTAATACTAAAATAATAACTTTTTTTCTTATTTAGATTTGTAATTCATAGCAATTTCAAATGAGCTTTAATCGAGAATAAAATAGATGTTGGGCTCTTCTTGACAAGCATTATCTTATTGAATAATCCTTTTTCTACTCCTAAAAAGTTTTTCTAATATTTTTACATGTTTTCCTTATATTCAAATTATTACTTGAATTAATGATTAGGCATATACTCTGAATCTCCTCAGTGTCATGGAATGTTGTTTATCATAAACTTTATCTCAGTTGATTTTTTTTCACAACGATTTGACCAAATAATTTTGTAACTATAAATCACTATGCATGTGATGTTCACATGTCGTTCATTTCGTTATATTCTTTTGCTTCATTTCATCTCACTTTTATATGTATTATATATTTACTTAAAATGAAAATAATTATTTAAGTTTTTTGTACTTACTTCGATAATTAGTAATAATTCCAAATGAGATATGAAATAAGTGAAATAAATATCATTGAACTCCTCTTAATGGGCCCTATCAATTTTAATATTTATTTGTAAAACTCCAAATATTTATTTCCACGGATTTTGAATGCTTTATGAGACATTTCTTTCATACCTTATTTGAAAATTGAATAATCTTCTTAGCATCATGGAATGTAGGTTACCAAAGATGAAAATACAAACATTGTTGGACTCATCTCCATGAACTTTGTCAATTTAATTTTCACTTTTATGTTCTCAAATTTGTTTTTTTTCTTTTATGGCATATTTTAATAAATAATTTGATTCATATCATATTTCAAGAATAAGGTTGTTCAATCCTCAAATTGTCTTGAAATTTAGCTTTCTCTTTATTTGGGCTATGTTAGCATATAACTCTAAATCTCATCTCATGTTACTTATATATGTAAGTAATTTGGTAATATTATAGTTATTCAACAACTTATCTTATTTCTACTTTCTTATATTTTTACTTAATATGAAAATAAAAACCTATTATTATTTGCATATTTAAATTTGTAAATTATAGTAATTTCAAACGAGGTGTGATCGAGAAAAATAGTTGTTGATTGACACTTCTAGATGAGAACTGTTTAATTAAATATTTATTATTATTGTTTAAATACATTTTATAAAATTTTCCCCACATTGCAAGGTATTTCTATTCACACCTTATTTCATGATTAGGGATATCATGCTTCATCTCATTAGTATGTTGGAGCTTAACCTTCATGTACAACTAGCCTAATTTCCTTAAACTTTTTTTTTTATTTAATTATCTTATAGTGAGACTCTAATTCTGGTGTCCTATGAATTTTAAATCACTTTAATTTAATTATATTATATTTTTTTATTTTATCTTATTCCATATTTCTTATATTTTTAATTAATTTTAAAATATTTCTCTATTATAATTTATATTTATCCAATTTGGCAATTCAAAATATTTCTAAATGAGCTATGATATAGGAAAAATAAACATCTTTAGATTTGTTTTGATAGGTTCTATCTAATTAATTATTTATTTTTATAATTTTAGATATTTAAATTCCTAGAAAGTTTATATGTTTTACAATGCATTTAGATTCATTTCTAATTCTACGATCAAAGATGATGCACAATATCTCCTTAGTACCATTGGGTGAGGCATTCACATATAATTTATCTTATTTCTTCAATTATTTTACAATGATTTGGTTATATTATTATGTTACTCTAAATCTCATCCTCTCTCGCCTTTACATTATTTTAATTTGATAATCTTCTTTTACGTAAATTTACTTCATTTTTGTTAATTTTATTTTACTAAATATTAATATAAAAATTTAATATTATTTCTACTTATTTACTATATTAATTCATAATAATTCCAAATGAGCTATGATTTTTGTTGAAAGAAACATCTGTGCACTCTTCATTAATAGTTTTATTTAGTCAACTATTCTTATAATGCTTTCAATCATTACATTTTTCTAAAATATTTGTATGTCTTATGAGACATTTTGACTCGTACAATATTTTATCATTGTGGACATGACACTCAGTCTCCTAAGTTTCCCTTAATGTTATATTATGTCATTTTTATTTTGCTCCATAACATTACTTCATATCATTTTTTCTATCATAATATATATTTAAATATTATTAAATAAAAAAATATTATTCTTTATTGCTATTTTTTTTGCAATTCAATGAAACTCCAAATGATGTATCATTGAGATAAAACAAATACTGTTGTATGCATATGATGAGTTCTATCTTATTAAATATTAATTTTAATATTTCTAGATATTTTATTTGTGAATTCCTTGACATGTTTCTGAGACATTTTTATTTGTAAAAGATTTCATGATCGAAGAGGTTATCCTTCATCTCATATGTAACTTGCAATTCAACTATCTTATACAATTAATATCTTGAAAATTTTATCTTTCATTCTATTTTATTGTAATGAAAATATAATTTTTCTATTATGTGCCTTTTACATCATATTACTTTTGTTAAGGGATATTTTTTAATTTATCATATTTTAGCATAAATAATTGTTAATGTAATTTAAAAATAAAAACATTTTATGATTTATATTAAAGTAGATAATAATTTGTAGTAATTATTAATAAGGATTGATGAGATGAAGAAAATGTCATGAGACTGATCTCAATAAGCTTTATCAAATTAAATATTCATATTTAAGTTTTTAAAAATTCCTATCTCTGCAACTAAACAATTTAATATCTTGGAATATATCTTTCATGTATAATTTATCTTAGTTATTAAATTTATTTTTATTTTTTTATATTATTGTTCTTCAATTTATTTCATTTTAAACTTAAAATTTATTTAATTAATATTTAAATAATATTTTATTATCATTTAAGAGTATTTTATTTAATAATTCATATTATATCAAAACATTGTCCCATT
>JAIUJO010000016.1:3032492-3033851 GCA_023846275.1 Vanilla planifolia | reverse complement strand
AGACTTTGAGTAGCATGGCAATGTAACCAAAACATTGTTAAACATCTGAATAAATGAAAAAATCACACTTGAAAGTTTCACTCCAAGATGCCAAGTAGTTCATGCATAACATCCTCAGTCACCAAATTTGGTTTGAAAAAAATGTCTTGTAATGGATGTGAAGGCCAAATAAAATAAATTATCTAAAATATTTTGCTAGATGGAGCTTTCTTAGAGGAGCCTAATGACATTTGGTATCTTAATTAGAGCTCTTTTGGAATACTATAATTTACCAAATATATAATCATAAATAAAAAAGTTAAGATTTTAATATAAACTAAATATATAAAAAAGGCTAAAATATGGAAAATTGATAAAATTTAAAATTATTATTTCAAATAAAAGTAAAAGTCACCAGAGAGGAGAGTATAAGTTTCATAATAATATAACAAAATCAGAGAAGAAATGAAATAAATTTCATTGTAAAGCCACATTCAAAGTTAGTAAGAAGATCGAAGGTGATATCGTTGATCTTCACATAAAACATGAATCAAAATATCTAGTAAAGCGTGCAAGACATTAAAATAATTAAATATTATAAATAATTAAAAATGAATTTTGAATTAAAGAGACACCCTTGAGGTGAGCATAATGATGTTTTTTAATCTTGATCACCCTTTGTATGGAATTACAATGAATCACCAAATTAGATAATCATAAATCATATTTTTTTTAAATTAAGCTTAAATATGTTAAAGTTGGTAGGACATAAATTGAAGAAATATAATACAACCATATAAGGGTAATATAATAATCATATAAGAGGAGACTTAGAGTTATATAGTAATATAAGAAAATCAAAGTGAAACATTTGATTTAGTGAGATAACCTCCATAAGAATTTTATGTTCCAAGACAAAAAGGAGATCATTTATGAAATCCTTGATCATCAAATATATCATGAACCAAAATGAATATTAAAGCATGCTAAAATTTTAGAATATAAGACATTTAAAAATTTGGAAAGTTTTACTTAAATAACATAGTTTGCCAAAGAAATTGTAATATTTGTTTTGTCTCCATTGGACCTCAATTAGAATCATAGAAATATACCGAAAAGATATGCAAAAAAAATGAATTATTATTTTTTTATTAAGCAAATATTTATCAAATAAAGAATTTAAAAAATTAAATCATGTAATATAACAAAATGGAAGTGATTTAAATGTCACATAAGTGGAGAAATATAGTTAGTTTAAAATATAACTAATTAAATATGAAAAATGATAAAAAAAGAAAAATTATATGAAAATGTTACATTCCAAGAAACTAAGAAGATCATGTAAAACATCTTTAATCATTAATTAAGGTATGAATCAAA